>VZQC01009117.1:2194747-2274563 GCA_009823505.1 Rhizomys pruinosus
CCCTCAGACAATACTGGCTCCCATGGGCCCTCAGACAATACTGGCTCCCATGGGCCCTCAGACAATACTGGCTCCCACGGGCCCTCAGACAATACTGGCTCCCATGGGCCTCAGACAATACTGGCTCCCATGGGCCCTCAGACAATACTGGCTCTCACGGGCCCTCAGACAGTACTGGCTCCCACGGGCCCTCAGACAATACTGGCTCCCATGGGCCCTCAGAAATTACTGGCTCCCATAGGCCCTCAGACAGTACTGGCTCCCACGGGCCCTCAGACAATACTGGCTCCCATGGGCCCTCAGAAATTACTGGCTCCCATAGGCCCTCAGACAGTACTGGCTTCCATAGGCCCTCAGACAGTACTGGCTCCCATAGGCCCTCAGACAGTACTGGCTCCCATAGGCCCTCAGTACTGGCTCCCATGGGCCCTCAGACAATATTGGCTCCCATGGGCCCTCAGAAATTACTGGCTCCCATAGTCCCTCAGACAGTACTGGCTCCCATAGGCCCTCAGATAGTACTGGCTCCCATAGGCCCTCAGACAGTACTGGCTCCCATAGGCCCTCAGTACTGGCTCCCATGGGCCCTCAGACAATTCTGGCTCCCATGGGCCCTCAGACAGTACTGGCTCCCATAGGCCCTCAGATAGTACTGGCTCCCACGGGCCCTCAGACAATACTGGCTCCCATGGGCCCTCAGACAATACTGGCTCCCATAGGCCCTCAGACAATACTGGCTCCCATAGGCCCTCAGACATTACTGGCTCCCATAGGCCCTCAGACAATACTGGCTTCCATAAGCCCTCAGACAGTACTGGCTCCCATAGGCCCTCAGACAGTACTGGCTCCCATAGGCCCTCAGACAATACTGGCTCCCATGGGCCCTCAGACCGTACTGAGTCCCATAGGAACTCAGACAATACTGGCTCCCATAGGCCCTCAGACAATACTGGCTTCCATAAGCCCTCAGACAGTACTGGCTCCCATGGGCCCTCAGACAATACTGGCTTCCATAAGCCCTCAGACAGTACTGGCTCCCATGGGCCCTCAGACAATACTGGCTCCCATAAGCCCTCAGACAGTACTGGCTCCCATAGGCCCTCAGACAATACTGGCTCCCATGGGCCCTCAGACCGTACTGACTCCCATAGGAACTCAGACAATACTGGCTCCCATAGGCCCTCAGACAATACTGGCTCCCATAGGCCCTCAGACAATACTGGCTCCCATAGGCCCTCAGACAGTACAGGCCATTGACCCCTCTCTTGGAAACCACCAGAGCTTGACAGGAGGACTCTACTGTGTGCTGCATACATGAGCTGAGGAGCAAACAAGAAGAAATCCACTGGCACTGACTTCAAAGCCTCAGCTCTACTGGCTAACTATCATAGTTCTTGGGGCAGTTCTATGCATGTTATTGGAAGAGAAAATTAATAATGAACTTTAGCCAGATGTGAATACTGTGAGCTACCCCAGCAACTGGCCTGGCAACAGATGCTCTCCAGTGCATTAGTGGTATTATGGTAGTAATTAACAATTTTCTAATCGGATTTAAGTTCCACTTTCTTGTTTGCTTTTTAAAAAGTATTTTATTTATTATTCTTATTTTTATGTATACTAATGTACTATCTGCATGTGTGCAAATGCACCATTGTGCAAGGCCCACAGAGGTCAGAAGAAAGTATTGGATTCCCTTGGAACTGGAATTACTGATGGTTGTTAGCTGCCATGTGAGTGCTGGACTTGAACTGGGCCCTCTGCAAGAGCAGCCAGTGCTCTAACCATTGAGCTATCTCTCCAGCCCAGATTCTCCTTTATTTTTAATGTACATGCATGTGAACTTCACCTGCTTTCTAGAAAGGTTGATTGAAAAATATCCAGAATGACTTATGGACGATTGTCATCCACCAAGCACTCAATGGATGTTAAATAAACTCATTACAGGAAGAAAAATGTTAAGAACATGAAGCCTAAAGTCCTTGGAGGCAGGAAGAAAGCACACTATTTGAGGAAAATCAAGGAGATAATTCAGAAGAGGGAGAACTGGGTCATGGCTGGGCATGACAAGTAAACCACCCAATCTATCAAAGGCAGAAACAAAACAGAAGTTTACCTAAATCTAAAAAAAAAGTGTAAAAAAATGATTTTTGTACTCTATTAGTCCTCCCCTAAAAGTCCACGTGTTAAAGACTTGGTCTCCAGGGTTAGGGTACAGGAGGTGGTGGAGTCTTTGAAGGGCATGGTCTACAGGAAAGTCTTTAAGTAATTTCAGGTCCTTTAGGAGACGGTGGGATCCAAAATGCTTGCCTCCCTCTTTTTCTGCTTTCTGTCCTTAAAATGAGAGAGCTTCACACCACCCTGTCTGGCTCTGCACATGCCCCTAAGCACTGGTGCCAATTGCTCATGGATTAGAATCTCCGAAGTTATGAACCAAGCTCATATTTTGTATTTGTGTTAATTATGTGGGTTTTATTACAATGTTGGGAACTTGACTTGGCATATGCTCTCACTAAAGAAGTGATTGCTATGTGAGGTGATGCATTTGTTAAATGTAGCTACATTTAAATCCTGAAGGATGTCTCAGCAAGTAAAATTGTTTGCTGCACAAACCTAGACACTTGGGTTTGATCGTTTAAAAATATATAAAGGTGGTTATATGCACAGCTTAAAGAGACTTTCGTATTATACTTGGTTCTGAATAGAGAATAATCCTTTTCACAGTTCCTATGTCTATTAGTCAATTAAAGAAAGCAGTTTTGGGGGCTGGAGAGATAGCCAGGTTAAGAGCACTGTCTGCTCTTGCAGAGGACCCGGATTTGATCCCCAGCACCCACATGGTGGCTAAGAACCGTCTGTAACTCCAATTCCAGGAGAACTCCAGTTCCAGGGGAATCCGACACCGTCTTCTGACCTCTGCGGCATTGCACGACATGGGTGCACAAACCTGCATGCAGACAGTACATTGATACACATACAAGAATAAATAAAAATTAAAAAAAAGAAAGCAGTTTTACCAGTTTTATAAGAGATTACCTCTATAAAAGTCAGCTCTAATTTACAGTTAGAGAATGACTTTTACCGCCATGGTTTTCTTTGTTCTATGAAAAAGAAGTCTCTCATATTAAAACTGTGCGGCACCTAGAAGGTAAGGTTCATTAGGACTCACTATAAACAGTTGTTACACATATGGTCCTCAGAAATGTTTGATGTCTGTAGCAGTCTGAGGCTTTTCTTCCTTTTAATGTTAAGATGGGCCAACTTCTCTGCTGGTATTTCTTAGTACAACCTCCGCGACGGAAGGCTGTATCTTTTCTTTCTCAGCTGTTAAGTTGGTGATGTTTTGACCTGTGGAAACATACAAATCTTTTCCCATAGTTAGTTTTAAGATTAAATTGAAAGTTTTTGACAAAAAGGTTTAATATACTGTATCCCCCCTTTTTTTATTTTAGATTTTTATTTTTTGACCCATGAGTCTCAAAAAGGCAGTTGTAGTAAACATACCTATAGGTAGGAATCAAGGTGTAAATTTCATTAAATTTATCCAAGCTGTTTTGAGTGACTGTATGTTGTTAATTTGGGAAGCAAACTTAATTCCTTAAGTTAAATTATCCTACAGGTAAAAGAGAATGTTGCAAGATGATACTGTTTAACACAAAATTTATAGAGAACATTTTTACATGATAATCCCAAAGTTATTGTTATATAGATTTTAAATAAAATACCATGTAATTTTAAATTAAATATATATTAATAAAATATAGACCCATGTCCCTCTCCCGCCCCTCCCACCTCTCCCGATTCACCATTTCAGTCAGTTTTCTGATGCAGTCTTTCTGTTGGTGTTCTTTTAATATGCATCCCTCTCCACAAGAAATATTTACAACTGGGTTATTGACGCTAGCATCCACAGATGAGGGATACCATTTGTCGTTTGTTTTTCTGGGACTGTGTTACTTCACTTAATATAATATCTTCTAGCTCCACCTATTTACCTGCAATTCACGATGTTGTCTGTTCTTTTCTTCAATTTTATTTATTTATTTTGGTATGGTATGAATGACTGTGCACTGATGGTCTGTGCACCCATGTCGGGAATTCTGCAGAGGTCAGAGAGGTCCTCAGATTCCACTGGAACTGGAGTCAAGAAGGTTCTCAGAACTGCCTGTGGTGCTGGGGATCGAACCCAGGTCCTTGCAAGAAGCAGCCATGCCTTTAACTCGTAGGGCTGATCCTTCCTCCGTCCCAATGTTGTCTTTCTATTTTTTTTATTTTCATTTTTTTATTGATGCTTTGTGTATTTTCATAAATCATTTTCCAATTCAGTTCAGGCATATTCTTTCTTTTTTTTTTTTTCCCCCCCCCCACCCCTACCAGCCATTCCCCAGATCATCAATCTGCCATAATCTTTCCTGCATTTTCTCTTTTTTTTTTCTCATTTTACAATTTGTACGTTATTTTTGAGTACAAGCACCTTCATGTAAAACCAATTTTCATCAGTTGCCCAACCCACATTCCCTTGGGTCCCCATCATCCAGACGGGGGCGGGGGGCTTGTATGTTCAATCAACTTGATCAAATGAGTGTCCAGACTATATTGTTTGTAATCTTCACCATTCACCACCAAATCACAGCCCTTACATTCATATACAACACCTCTCCTCTTCTGCAGATGTTCCCTAGGCTTAGAAAAGGGGTACAGGTGGATGAGAAAGCAAAAATCAGTCTATTTTCCTCAAGCGTGTTGTACTTGTTCCTTGGTCAATTGGGTCTTCGGTTGTCCTTTCATGGGCTGCAGTTGTGTCCAGGTATAACCTTTTGATCCTACTAATGAAGTCACAAGCAATTAGATAGTCATTTAAACAGAACTATTGTTATGGTAGGATTACTTTGTTATAAACACGATGTTTGGATGGTATGTTAATCCATGAATTACAATTTTTTTTTCTGCTTTCAAATATGATAGGGCTTTACGGTGGCCTTATAACAATCATTCCTAACCATTAGAGGATGTAAGGCTTGTGCATCAGCTGTGGGTTATTCTCCAAGGAGTAAAGCTAATAGCCAATTATAGATTTGGGATATCAGGCATTGATGAGCTTCTGCTGGCCAGTATTTCCATGCAGGTGAGGTGTAGCTGGTGCTGACGAGGAGTCTTGCTTGATCGAGGGGACCTAAGTGTTTTAATTGGTTTATGGCGCTTTGGTAGACACTCTCTGGAATTCCAGAACCATTGTATCACTTGCATACATCTTTGTCTCGCATTCATCTTTCCCATGTTTACATCAGGTTTGTCATCGACAGCAGGGCTTTATCACCTCTCCTCTTCCAGGTATCCCAGTTTGAGGCATAAAGCCTTTATCTTTATTGGGGGATTGGAGTCCCCTGAGCCAACATCTCCTGGTATGAATAATCCCATTGTTTGATTTTCAGAGCTCCTTAGTAATATATTTTGTTAAGTGCATAGTGTAAGGGAGATTTTAGCATTATTTTGGTTCTGAATAGAGAATAAATCCTTTCACAGTTTCCTATGTCTATTAGGCCATTAAAGAGAGCAGTTTTACCTGGTTTTATAAGAGATACTTCTATTAACATGTTGGCGCCAATCTACAGCTGGAGAAAGACTTCATCTCATCATCATATTTCTTCTTTTCTAAATGGGGAGGAGGGGTAAGAAAGTCCTCATTAAAAATAAAACCTTTGTGGCAACCTAGAAGGTAAGCTTCATTAGGACACTTAAAAAAGTTGTTATAGTAGGATACACAGAGGGGCCGATGTCTGAGCAACGAGGCTTTCTTCCCTTCAATGCCCAGAAGGAGTCCATCACTTCTGCTGGTACTTTCTGGTACATCCTACTTATTGAAAAGCCGAATTGTATCTTTCTCAGCCACTTAAGTTGATGACATTATGACTTGTTGAAACATAACAAATCCTTCCCGTAGTTTTAAGACTTGGAAGTGCGGACGAGATCTCCTGAGGCCTAGCGGGGAAGAGCAGAAAGCAGGTAGGAACTGGGGTGTCTCAGCAAGCTGATTGTTGATCCTTTAATCCAGCGTCTTTGGCTTGATTGGCTTTTTTGTGGCTGTGGGGGTGGAGTATATTCCTCCAGCCGGGTATTACAAGGTAGGGTTGGGACTCTTGAATCTGAGATCTTCCTGAGGCCAGAACGGAAGGTACTGGAGCATGGGCTGAAGAGGCCCACCCCCCACCCAACTGATACGAAAAAAAAAGGCATCTGAAGGAGGCAAGCAAAGCAAAGCCTTCAAACACAGTGAAGAGGCATTTAGGACTCACATTGGAATACAAAGGCAAGGAGAAGCCCATATGCCAAGGATCACAAAGAATAGAAACATGGAAAGGGGCAGGATAATCCATGCCAACTCTACCAAACCTATGGAAGACTCCTGGAGTGGGATCCCTCTGGGGATGCCCAGGAGCACAGATAATCAAAAACACAATTGGGAATTCGTATTTAAAGAACTACAAGATATAAAGAACAAATCAAAGCAACTAAGAAAAGAGAATTGAGAACCACAGACGGAACCTGAGAGAGAGAGAACGACAAGCTCCGGAAGGAAGTAGACCACACTGAAAAGATCCCTGTGAAAAAGTATAAGGAAACACCGAACCAGCGAAGGCAAGAGCTACAGAAGACATTGGAGAAGCTCCACAAAGCAAGTAGAAATACTAAAGAAACGAAAGAGGAAATGAAAAGGAAATCAAACCTCATCAAATCAAGAGTAAGGAAATGGAAAACCTCAGAAGCAGAATGGAGGAAGAAGACAGAAGAATATCAACCTGGAAGATTAACACAGAAACCACTAAAAACCTCAAGGAAAGATTTAAAAAATTAAAAGTACACAAAAGTGGAACAATCAGGAGAACGTGGGACACTATAAAAAGATCAAATCTCTGGCATCATAGGAATAGAGGGTAGGAGCAGATCCCCAAGAGATTGGTATTGATCAGATCTTCATAGAATAATAGATGACAAACTTCTCCAAACTAAAAAAAGGACAACCAATACAATACAAGAAGCACATAGAACGCAACAAACAGACAGATGCAGAAAAGAAATTCTCCACGGCCAAATCATAGTTAAAATGCTTAGACACCCAAAAAAGACAAAATCCTTAAAAGCCACAAGAGAAAAACAACAAGTGACCTAGAAGGGGACACTATCAGAATTACAACTGACTTCTTCATCTGCTAAGCAAACTATAAAAGCTAGAAGAGACCTGGAGCAAGCATTCCCAGTGTTAGAGGGACAAAGAGCTGCTAACCCAGGTTACTATAACCCAGCAAAAAATGTCGATTAACTTGATGGAGAGAGAAAACCTTCCATGAGAAAAACAACTTGAAAGAATACATGTCCGGAAAACCAACCCCCCTTTCCGAGAATACTGTAAGAAATTCAAAGACGAACCCTTCAGAGAATACTGGAAGCAATCAAAGCAAGAAGACTGAGAAGCAACCAACCCCGGCACCTAGAAAGAGAAATCAATAAAAGCATAACTGCAGAAGTAGAAACCTAGCAAAAAATGCAAATGGATAGCATTTTTGGAAGCAACAAACATCTTTCATTTTTAACCTTAAGTATTAATGGACGAAATTCCCCAATCAAAAGACATAGACTGGGCGATTGGCTTAGGAAACAGAATCCATCCAATATGCTTGGTTACAAACAAACAATCGACCTTCAGGGACAGGCACCACTTTAAAGTGAAGGGATGAAAAAAATCTTCCAAGAAAATGGTCCAAAAAAGAAAGCAGGTGTTGCTATTTTAATATTAAAAAAATAGACTTCAAAATTAAAAGAAAATCTGAGAGATAAAGAGGCCATTACACTTTTATCCAAAGAACAATTCACCAAGAAGTTTCACAATATGGAATATATATGCCCCAAATTTGGGTGCACCAAACTTTATAAAGGACAATAATCCAGGACACAAGTCACAGACTAACTGCAGTACACTAATAGTAGGAGATTTCAATACCCCATGAGTCCTTTGGATAGGTCTCACAGTACAAAGTATAAACGAGAGACATCTGAACTGAACAGTATGATGCAAACAAATCGACCTCATAGACCTCTACCGAACTCTTCCACCCTCATACCAGAGAATATACTTCTACTCAGCACCCCATGGAACATTCTCCAAAATCGACCACATCTGGGGACACAGAAGACACCTCTACAAATACAAAAAAGATTGAATAATTTCCATGATTCTATCAGACCACAGTTTTTTTTTTTTCAATAAAGCCTCTCCCCTCCTCAACATCAACACCAGGACAAGCCCTGCTGCCTACAAGGAACACATGGAGACTAAAACAACACTCCTTCTTGAATAATGGATGGGTGAAGGAAGAGATAAGAAAGAACTAAAAGCATTCCTGGAACTGAATGACACTGGGGACAATACAAAACACAACAAAAACTATGGGATACTTTTTTTTTTTTTGTTTTTCTAATGTAGGCCCTGGGTGCCTACATTAGAAAACCAGAAAGAGCAACACGAATGATCTAACACTACAGCTAAAGGCACTTGAGAGGCAACAAAAAGATGAACCCTAAATGCACAGACAGAATAAATAACAAAAACATCAGAGCAGAAATCAATGGAATAGAAACAAAGAAAACAATACAAAAAATCGATGAAGCCCAAAAGTTGGTCTTTGAAAGAATAAAAAAGATAGACAGGGAACTTTATGCCCAGTTAACCAAAAGTAAAAAGGCAAACACCATATTCAATACAATCCTTGATGAAAAGGGAAATATCACAAACAGACAAGGAAAAGATCCAGAAAATCATATGGGAATATTATAAAAACCTATATTCTACCAAATTTAAAAACTAGACAGAAATGGATTAATATCTGAAGTCCTGGGAAATCACCAAAGCTCGGCAAGAAGAGATCAGCAGCTTAAAAGACTCATACCATATGAAGAAATAGAGGATGTATTAAGACGCCTCCAACTAAAAAAATCCAGGCCCAGACGGTTGCATTGCCAGACTTCATAAACATTTCAAAAAGACCTACCAAAATTATTAATGAAACTGTTTAGAAGTATGCCGGCGTGGTGGAGCACGCCTGTAATCCTAGCACTTGGGAGGGCAGAGGCAGGCGGATCTTTGTGAGTTCAAGGCCAGGCTGGTCTACAGAGTGAGTTCCAGGACAGCTGGGACACGGGAGACCCTGTATTGAAAAAAGACAAAAAAAAAAAAAACAAAGTATACAATCAGAGGGATTCTCCCAAATTCCTTCTCTGACGGCCAGCATCACTCATTTACCAAAACCAGGCAAAGATCCAATAAAAAGGAGAATTATAGAAACATCTCCCTCTCATGAACACAGATCCAAAATTCTAAACAGGATTATGGCAAATCGCATACAGACCCACCTCAAGAAGTCATCCATCATGACCAAGTTGTATTCCATACCAGATATACAGGGATGGTTCACATACGAAAATCAATAAACATCATCAAAACACATAAAAGGGGGGAATGAAAGACAAAACACACCATCATCTCAAATTTGCTGCTGAAAAGGCCTTTGACAAAATCCAGCTCCCTTCATGCTTAACGTCCTCGAAGGAACTGGATTGGAGGGATCATTCTCAATTAATCAAAGCCCATATACAGGAAAACCCACAGCCAATATCATCCTAAATGAGGAACGATAGGAAGCATTCCCCTTCAGGGTAGGAACTCGCCAAAGGCTGCCCCTGTCACCACTCCTCTTTAATATAGTGCTTGACAACACTTTCTAGAGCAATAAGCAACGAAACGGAAATTACAGGAGTACTAATTGGCAAAGAGGAAGTCGAGCCTATCCCTATTTGTGATGATATGATTTTTTACTTAAGGGATATTAAAAACTCCACAGAAAAAATCCTAGGAAAGATTCACAGCTTCAGTAAGTGGCAGGATATAAAATTTACCTTAAAAAAATCAATGGCCTTTCTTACACCAAAACAAGCAATGGAGAAAGAATTCAAAGACGACCTTCCAACTCACAATAGCCTCAAAAACAATAAAATAACTAGAAAAAAACTTAACCAAGATACCAAAGATCTCACAACAAAATTTTCAACTTTAAAGAAAGGAAATTGATAAAAGAGAAGATGGAAAAACCTCCATGCTCATGGTGGGAAAATTAAAACATTTGTAAACATGTCATTTTTACTGAAACTCTTGTAAAGATTTAACACACTTCCAATAAAATCCCACGCGTTTCTTCACAGGCTTGAAAACAAAATTTCTTAAATTCATTTGGAAACCCAAACACCGAATAGGGACAAAAAAACAACCCTGCGTGAAAAGAGCTACCCAGGGAGATCTCTATACCAGACTTCCAAAAACTATACCTACAGGGCTATAGTCATAACAAAAACAGCATGGTACTGGCACAAAACACACAAAAACAGACCTGTTGACATGGAACAAACCAAAGATCCAAATCTGAGCACATACAAATTCAGCCATTTATATTTTGACAAGGGGGCCAAGCAGCCACAATGGAGAAAAGGACGCATCTTCACAAGTGGTGTTGGCAAATCTGGATCACCACTTGTAGAAGAATGAACTTAACCCTTACCTCTCGCACTGTACAAAGTGAACTCCAGATGGATAAAGACTTCACACATGAAACCCCAAACTCTGAAGGTCGATTCAGAAGAAAAAGTTGGCAGCAGGGCTACAAGAAATGGCATAGGAAAAATTCCTAAAATTCATACAGCGCGCGCAAGTACTAAGGTCGACAATTGACAAATGGGACCTCATTAAACAAGGTTCTGTACATCAAAAACAAACAATCAGGAAGTGAAGAGAAATCCCACAGAGTGGGAGGAAAACCTTCACTGCAGATACATATGACAACGCATTGATTTCCAGAAGATATAAACTTACTCAAAACAAACAAAGAAAAGAGAAAACAAATGACCCCATCAATAGATGGAGCAAAGAAACTGAACAGAGAACACAGGTGAGGAATGAGAGATGGCTGTGAGAAAACACCTTAAGAAGTGTTCAACATCACTAATCATTAATCGAACTGCAAATCAAACCCACTTTAAAGATAATCTCACTCCAATAAGGATGGCTAGGATCAAGAAAACAAATGACACCCAAGTGCTGGAGAGGTTGTGGCGGAAAGGGGAACACTCATCCACTTGCTGGTGGGAAGTAAACTATACAGCCACTATGGAAAGCAGTGTGGAGAACACTTGGCAGACTTGAATGAACTTGCCACCCGACCAGCCATACCCCTCCTGGGATTTACCCTCAAGCCTCACCCCACTACAGAGATACATACACAACCATCTTTATTTCGTCTCTTCACAATAGCAAGGGAGCTGGAACCAACCCAAACTGCCCCTCAAACTGACGAGTGGATAGAGAAATTGCTAGTACATCTACACAATGATGGAGTTCTATGCAGCATTAACGAAAGACGACATCACGAGCTTGCAGGAAAATGGCTGGAGCTAGAGGACCTCATACTGAGTGACTTTAACAGTCCCAGAAAAACAAACGACCGAATGGTATCCCTCATTGTGGATGCTAGTGCCAATTACATAGTTGTAAGTATTTCTTGTGTAGGGCCCCCTGAGCTTTTGTCCAAATCAGTTGGGTGTAATGCATATTGGAAACAACAACAACCACAACAACCAAACAACACCAACAACAACACAAAATGGACTGCATCAAGACTCTGACTGAAAACAGTGAACTTCTGCAAAAAAAAGTAAACTCACTCATGGGAAATGGAAGGACTGGGAAAGAGATGAAAATCATGTTTTGTGAAGAATTGCATGAGCTCTGACATTGTTGGGGGAAATGGGCAGGAACATGGGTCTAGATGTTAAAAACCTCGCCTCAATTTATGTAAAAAATATTTGAATTGCAAAGTTTTTTTTTTTTTTTAGTATATTTTTGTTATTAAATGTTTTCATATCTATATGTATTCCCCCCCCTTTTTTTTTTTTATTTTCGTTTTTGTTTTTTGACCCCATGCGTCTCACAACGCCACTGTATTATCCCATACTCTCCTCGGTGCGACTCCAGGCCCACCCCGATTTCCCATCCCCCCACTTCACCCCCATGCCTGTTTGGGTGACTGTCTGTGCTTACCCTTGGAGACAGCCCACCATCACACTTACATTTTTCCAGTTCCATCTCCCCTATAGGTGGCACACGCGCAGTGGTGCCTGCTCCCCGGTGATCCCCTGTGCCACGCCCCACTTTCTAGAGCCCCTTTGTCCCGGTCTGCCCCCCCCTTCTCCCAGTTATTGTTTTACCGCTTTTTTCTTCCCCCAACTGTCGCCACAGCACATTTATATCTCTCGCTTTAACTCTATTGCATTACCGTTTTATTCGCGCCTTTTACACCATCCAAATGTGTCCCCCCCCCCCCCCACCACCCACCACCCCCCCCCCCCACCTATACTAACCCCTGTCCCCCCCCACCTCCCCCCCCCCCCCCCCCCCCCCCCCCCCCCTACCGCCTTCTTAAACTAGTTTAGTACAGCAGCTATTAAACACCATCGACTTGCTAGAGCATGCAGATCTGGCGCCAACTCTAGACATATAGTCGACAGTGTATAACCCGCATAATCTTAGGAATTAGGAGCGCCTTCATAAGCGGTGTAATAAGTGAGCGGATTGACTCAATCTCCAGAATACCATTATTTAACATATCGCATTAATCTGAATATATTACGGACCCATATTAATTTGCCATATATCAAATAATACGGTTTATCTATTTGAATAATCACGCGGTCCCTCCTCATGCTAAACTATCGACCCACCTTACCTGCAATTTCACCATTTCGCAGTCAGTTTTCTGATGCAGTTTCTCTGTTGTTGTTCTTTTAATATGCACCCACCGCACTACTACCACAAGAAATAGTTATTAAGTATCCGGTTATTGCAGACCAGCATTCCACATATGAAGGAGACAGATACATGTTGTGATTTGTTATCCCTCTGACTGGAGTATTTCACTTAACATGATGTCTTATAGCTTTATGAAACATCCATTATCACTCGTAAATTCAAGGATCAGTTTGGCTATTTCCTTTAGCATCATGCATAGAATTCCATTGTGTTACATGTACAATTTTTACTCTATCCCCCACTCGTCAGTTTAGGAGACGAGTTTTAGAGTGTACCAGTGTTATTGCTGCTAAGCTCAAATATAGCTGAGCATGCTACGCCTGACCACAGTTAGGATGGCATGTATCTGTAGCTGAGATCTATTATTACCCAGGAGTTGCGAGAATGACTGGTTCCAAATAGGCAGAGCATACACATTCTGAGTTTTAAGGGTTCTCCACACTGTTTTCCTTTTTTTTTAAACATTTTAATTATTTATTTTTTTTGGAGTGTATTTTGTACATGTACTGTTCGGTTTTTCTTGGGTCCGCACAGCGGCCGATGAAGAGCGGGGATGGCATAGGTGAGGGCGGATTGTACCGGTGCCCGCGCACAAGAGGATGGCGTAGACGCGAGTACTTATTACGTGGCATCGAGCTCGCGATAGAGGGTGCAGATGTCATTGCAAGCTTCTTGGTCCCATTTTCCCACCTTTTTTTTTTTTTTCTTTTATTTTATAGTATAAGTTTTTTTTTTTTTTTTTCTTTTTATCGCTCACCTCTTTTACTGACGTTTGACTGCGTGCTACGTGCGCGTCAGCAGGATTAAATATCTTGGACAAATCGCGCGTTCGCTGACCCTTGGTGTTACCATTCGGACGTAATCACGTACCGGTTACTCAGCACGTCTCATGTGTCTCTATTTTCTCGGTGTCTGGGGGACCGTGATCTCCACCGGCGTACCCCTTGAAAAGAGAAGTAGGTGATCAATAAAAAGATAGTGATATGTGTATGTACAGTCCCCACCCACTGTCGTTCCCCCAGAGGGCTGGACAAGTTTAAACTCACAAAAGGCAATGACCTGAATGCGTGTTCCCCTTTTCCCACAAACTCTCCCGCACGTATCATTTGTTTTTGATCCTAGCCAGTCTTATGGGTACATGATGATAGAGGAAAGGGGGTTGAAGTGGCAGTCGGTAATTATTAGTGATGTTGAACACTTCTGAAGGTGTTTCACAGCCATCTCTAGTCCTTCTCTGTGAAGTTTCTATTCATATCTTTGCTCCATCTTTGAGTGATCTCCTCTGTTTCTTTTTTTCTTCTTGTTTTTTGAGTATCTTGTATACTCTGGAAATTAATGCTTTGTCTCCGATGTATCTGCTGTGAAGGTTTCATCACACACACATTCTGTGGGTTTCTCTTCACCTCCTTTACTGTTTCTTGATTTACAGAAAGGTTTGTGAGGCCCATACTTTGTTCAATTGTCTTTTCTGTTTATCTTTTTCTCTCTTTTTCTTTCTTTTTTTTTCTTTTTATGTCTTGTTGAAGCTGATCTCTGTTCCTTTATGGGTAATTGTTTTCCTACACTTATGTCTTTTATTCTGCTGCCAAGTTTCTCTCTATCACCTCCAGAGTTGTGAGTTTAACGCTGAGCTCTTTGATCCATCTGGAATTGACTTCGTACAGGGTGAGTGGTAGGGGTTTAACTTCATTATTCTACAGGCGGGATCCAGTTTTGCAACACCACTTGTTGAAGATGTTTTTTTTGTCTTTCCTCCAAGATCGTTTCTCTGGCCCCCTGTCACTATAATAGGTGGCTGAAAAAAATTGTATGTGCTCAGATCTGGTCTTAGTTGCAGTACCAAGCTGTTTTTCGACTACTTCCTAATTCATTTCTAGGGAAGTTTCTTGGTGTGACTAGTTTGCTTACATCTCCCTTAAGTTAGAGAATCATATCATCCGCCCAAAAGGGAGAGCTGGACTTAACTCGCTGTCCGATTCGAACTCCTTTAATTCCTTTTCTGGCCTTATTGGCTCTCAAGCAAGGTTGCAAACCAGCACTTATGAAACAGGAGTGGTGACAGGGGGCAGCCATTGCCGAGTTCCTACCTTAAAGGAACACGTTCTGTCATTTCCCATTTAGCATAGATGATATTTGGCTGTGGGTTTCCTGGTATAAGACTTTGATTACATTAAGTGATGTTCCTCCAGTCCAAATCCATCGTTCTAGACTTTAATGCATGAGGGGTGCTGGATTTGTCAAAGGCTATTTTCGCATAATTGAAAATGATGGTGTGGTTTTTTTTGGTTTGTTTTCATCCATTTAATGTTGCTGTAGTGATTTATTGATCTTTCATGTGTTGAACCATCCCTGCATTCCTGGTATGAATCCAGTTTGGTCTGGTGATGGATGATCTTTCTTGATGTGGGCTTGTATGTCGATTTGTCAGTATCTGTTTAGAAAACTTGGCCTGTGGTTCATTAGGGAGATGAGTCTATAGATTCTCCTTTTATTGCATCTTTGCTGGTTTTGGTATAGAGTGGATGTCCGGTTCATAGAAGGAACTGTTGGAGAATCACACTCTGTTTATCCTTCTAAACACGTTAGTAGTAATGGTTGTGGATCTTTTTGAAATAGTTTTAAAGAATTCTGCCAGTTAAACCATCTGGTCCGGGCTTTTATTAGTTTGGGAGGATTCTATTACATCATCAAATTTCTTATATATTATGGGTCTATTTTAGCTTCGATCTCTTCTTGGTTGAGCTTTGGTGATTACCAGATTTCAGGAATCTCCATTCCTTTGCTTTAGGGTTTTCAAACTTAGTAGAGTATAGGTTTATTTATGAAGCTATCCAATATGTCTTCGGATCTTTTCTGTTGTTGTTGATATTCTCCCGCTTTTCAATCACAGACTTTATTGATTTGGAGTTGTTTCCTTCTTTCTTTTGGTTTACTGGGCTAGAGTCTCTGTCTATCCTGTGTTATTCTTCTCAAAGATACCGCAACTTTTGCATTCATTTATTTTTTTGTACGTTGTTTTCTTTTTTTATTTCATTGAATTTCCGTCTGATTTTGTATTTCTCTTCCTGTCTGTTGATGTTAGGGTTTCACTGTTGTTGCTCTTCAAGTACTTTTAGCTGCAGTGTTAGATCATTTCACTTGTGCTTCTTTCTGTTTTTCTAATGTAGGCACCGAGGCATCAAATTCCACTCTTAGGGACTGCTTTAAGGTATCACCATAGGTTTTGTGTGTTGTATTATCATTGTCACTTCAATTCCACAGGAATGTTTTATTTCTTTATTATCTTCCTTGACCCATCATTATTCAGGAGAGTGTAGTTTAGTCTCCAATGTGTTCTTGTAGGTTGTAGGGGGGCTTTCTTGGTGTTGCATATTGAGTTATTGCACTGTGTCGATTGATAGAATGCATAATATTATTTCAATCTTTTTTCTTGTATTGTTGAGTTTTTCCCTGTATCCCAGTATATTGGTCTATTTTGGAGAATGTTCCGTGCGGTGTTGAGTGACGTCGTATTCTCTGGTGTTGGCTGGGAATTTTGATTAGATGTCGTCGAGGACCATTTGGTTGTATTGTATCTCTCCAGTTCAGATGTCCCTCTGTTTATCCTTTGTCCTGTTGATCTGTCTAAAGGACTTCATGGGGGGTTGAACAGTCCCCTACTTTTAGTGTCCTGGGGTTAATCTGAGCCTTTGGGTCCTGGAGAATTGTCTTCACAAAGTTGATGTGCCAGCGTTGGTCGTATATATTGTCGATGTGAGATCTTCATCGTCAAATTGTCCTTTAAGAAAGATGTAATGGCCCTCTTCTGTTCTTTTGATTTTTTTTCTTTGAAAGTCTATTTTGTCTGATATTAGAATACAACACCTGCTTTCTTTTTGGTAACATTTGCTTGGAATACTTTCTTCCATCCCTTCACCTTAAGTTGGTGCCTGTCCTTGAAATTGAGATGGGCTTCTTGTAGACAGCATATAGATGGATTTTGTTTCCTAATCCATTCTCCCAGTCTATGCCTTGTGATTGATGAGTTCAGCACATTAATATTTAAGGTTATAATTGAAAGATGGATGTTGTTTCCTTTCACCTTATTATCCATTTGGACTTTTAGTCTCTGATTCTACTCCTACGGTTATATTTTTATTAGTTTCTTTTCCTAGGTGCTTGAGGATAGTTGCTCCTCTCTTCTGCTCTTTGAATTGCTTCAAGTATTTACTGGAGAGTTGATTTTCCGGACATGTATTCTATCATCTTGTTTATGTCTTGGAAGATTTTTCTCTCTTCTTCAACTGTAATCGACATTTTTGCTGGGTAAATTATTCTGGGTTGGCATCCATAGTCCTTTAACACTGGGAATGCTTTGCTCCATGTTCTTCTTGCTTTCATGGTTTGCACCAAGAAGTCAGTTGTAATTCTGATGGGTTTCCCTTTGTATGTGACTTGTTTTAGTTTTGTGGCCTTCAGAATTTTATCTTTGTTTTGGGCGTCTAGCATTTTGACTATGATATGATGTGGGAAGTTTCTTTTCTGATCTTGTCTATTTGGAGTCCTATGTGCTTCTTGTATTTGGATGGGTTTGTCTATTTTTAGTTTGGGGAAGTTTTCATCTATTACTCTGTTGAAGATCTGATCAATACTATTCTCTTGAAATTCTTCTCCTCCCTGTATTCCTATGATGCAGAGGTTTGATCTTTTCACAGTGTCCCATATTTCCTTGTTGTTCCACTTTTGTGTATTTTTAAATTTTTCATAATCTTTATTTGAGTTTTTTAGTTACTCTGTGTTATCTTCCAGATCTGATATTCTTTGTTCTGCTTCCTCCATTCTATTTCTGAGGCTTTTTCTTTTCCTTTCTTCCTGATTGGATGAGTGTTCTATTTCCTTTTTCATTTCATCCTGTGGTTTCTTTAATATATCCATTTCCTTTTTGAGTTTCTTAATCTCTTCTTGGTGCTCCTTACTTCGTTGGTTGGCTTCTTTTTCAGTGTTTCTACTTCCTTAAGGTGTTTGTTTTTTTCTCTCTCTAATTCTTTCTGTAGTTTGTCAATCACTTCCTTTAGTTCTTTTTGAAGTTTGTCATTGTATCCCTTTAGGTCCTTTTTGAGTATTTCATTCTGTCCCTTTAGTTCTCTGAATTCTTCTTTATATTCTTTAATTTCTCTGCATAGGTCTGCAATTATTCCTCTAAGGTCTGTTTCTGGGGTCACCTCCAGGGGGATCCCATTGTAGCTATCTCCTACCGGGTTGGTAGAGCTTGGTGGGGAATTATCCTGCACCTTTCCCATGTTGTCCCTTCTTTGTATCCCTGGCATGTGGGTTTCCCTTTTGTGATTCAAATGATTAAAATCTCAAATGCCTTTTCAGTGTGTTGAAGCCTAAAAGTTTGTTTTATTTTGCTTGCCTCCTTCCTATGCTTTTTTTTTTCTTTCTTCCCCCCTCCTTGTTTACAGAGTGTTGAATTGTCTAGGTTTCAGGCTTTCACTTTTGTTTATATATTGGATATTGGAAGTCTCTTCCTTTCCTGTTCTGAAGGTTCTCTTAATCTACTGGATACTCTCTCCTCAATTCCAGTTGTTGGCGGGGGTGGGGGGGTGGGGTGGGTAATTCCTGACTTAGCCCACATCCTGGTACCTGCCTGGAGCAGTGGCGGGCTGCTCCTGAGCCCTGACACAGGACCCTACTATGGCACCTGAGCCAGACCCCAATCCCAGGACCACTTCCCACTTCTGACTACTAGGGGGCGGGGTCACCCAGCTGTGCAGCCACACTCTGCCAGGGCTTAAGGGTCTAATCTAGATCCGCCAGTCACCAGTGCCTCTGCCACAAACCAGCAAATCAATTTTCCAGCACCCAGTGAGTCAATGTCCTAAGTTTTTGCCTGTATGGAGCAGTGGCGGGCTGCTCCTGAGCCCTGACACAGGACCCCCCTATGGCACCTGAGCCAGACCCAATGTTGTCTTTCTTTACTGCTGCATAGAACTCCATTGTGTACATGTACCACATTTTTTCTATCCATTTGTCAGTTAAGGGGCATTTGGGTTGATAGCATAATATATTAATACAGGAGAGCTCTGATATCAGCAATGGATTTTTCTGCCAAGGAGATGTTGGCCAGGGGATCCAAGCCCCCACAAAAGGTAAAGGCTTCTTGCCTGTAAACTGGGATACCTTCAAGAAGAGAGGTGGTAAGGCCCTACTGTCAAAGACCTGATGTAAACATGGGAAGGTTGAATTGAGACCACACTTGCAAGTGTACATTTGGTCTCTGGAATACCAGAGAGTGTTACCAAAGGCCACTGAACCAATAAAGCAAATGTTGTTCTCCTTGAGTCAAGCAAGACTCCTCCGTTAACATCAGCTACACCTCATCTGCTCAGAAATACTGTGCAGCAGTGGCAGCCATATGTCTGTATATCCCAAATCTATTTGGCTATTAGCTTTCTCCTAGGAGGAATAACTCACAGATGATGCCACAAGCTTACATCCTCTAGTGATTAGGAGATGTTATAAGCCACAGTAAGACCTTGTCATCTTTTACAGAAAAAAAAAACATAATTCATGGATTAGCACACCATCCAAACATCTGTGTTTATACCAAAGTAACCTACCATAATAATTAGTACTATTTAAATACCTATATATCTAATCGCTTATGCTTCATTAGTAAGATTGAAAGGTTATTCCTGGACAAACTGTCAGCCCATGAAAGGAACAGCCAGAACTGATCAGAGTCCAAAATTTCATCTCCAGATAAAGTAGACTGTTCTGCTTCTCGTCCACCTGAGCCCTTTTTCTAAGCCGAGAGAACAATCTGTGGAAGAGGGGGCATGGTAGAATATAAAGGCTGGGATTGGGGTGAATGGTAAAACTATAGCAATATAGACTGGGCACTTATTTGATCAACTTGATTGTACATACAAGCCCCTCCAGCTGGATGGTGGGAGCCTTGGGCTGTGTGGGTTTGGGCAAAACTGCTTGCAAATTGGTTTCACATGAAAGATGCTTGTACTCATAAAAAAAAGGAGCTAGATACTGAAAAGTCTTTAAAGCAGGTTTTCATGCCAGGCTTTAAGAAGGCCAGGACCTTGGAGGAAGATAGTCATTAAAATCTAGTCTGTAAGATTTGCAGTTTAAAAGAGATACTTAAAAATAACATATATTTATATAGAGAGGTATTTCAGTAGAGATTTACACAGAAATTCAAAATAAACCATATAAGTTAAAGGACTTGATTTCTCTGAAGTCATAGTCTAGTCATATAGCTTTATCGAGCAAAGTGTATATTAGGTAGAATTTATTTGGCAGGTACTCAACTCTACCCAAGCTTTGTCCACATATTATAGGATATTTTAAGGCTGAGTGAAATGTTTAGATTAGTTAAACTCGGTTGTAAGTTTTGGTGAAAATGGTAATATATTTGAACTAATTGGGAATATAAAAATGTTAATTGTTGGGCTGGAGAGATGGCCTAGTGGTTAAGAGCGCCGACCGCTCTTGCAGAGGACCCGGGTTCGATCCCCAGCACCCACATGGCGGCTGAGAACTGTCTGAAACTCCAATTTCAGGAGAACTCCAGTTCCAGGGGAATCCGAGACCCTCTTCTGACCTCCGCAGCATTGCACGACACGGGTGCACAGACCTGCATGCAGACAGTACATTCATGCACATACCGAAATAAATAAAAAATTTAAAAAAATTAAAAAAATGTTAGTTGTTTTATTTATAATTTGTATTGAACTTCCAACAATAACTTTGGGGTTAAGGTACACAAATAGTCTATATTTTTCTGAGTTATACAATATCACCTTGTAACACTTTCTTTTACTTTTAAAGGACAATTTAAAGGAATTAAGTTTAAGTTTACTTCCCTAATAAGTAGCATGCAGTCAATGATAAACAGTTTGGGTAAATTTAATGAAAACTTACGCCTTTGCTCCTGTTTATGGGTATGTGTAATACAACTTAGGCATCTATAGGTCAAAACATAAAAATTTAAAAAACGAAAAGAGGGAGGTGGGGGGGGTGTAGTATCACTTCTGGGATACAAAGGCAAAACTCTATGTTCCAAACCTATTGATAAATTTTCAATTTTGAGATCTTGAAACTAACAATGGGAGGAGATTTGTATGTTCTCACAGGTAAAAACACCAATCTAAATGCCTGAAAATGTACAAGTTTTGGCTGTGCAGGATGAACTAGGAAATGCCAGCAGAGAGGCTGACCCATCTGAACATTAAAGAAAGAGGAACCTCAGACTGCCTGAGTCACAGACACTGAACATCTCTCTGAATTATATTTGGGTTAACTGTTTATAATGCGCCCTAATGAAGTTTACCTTCCAGATGCTGAGAAACCTTTCTACCTCTCTCCTTTATAGGAAAAAGAAAAACAAGATGGTACTGAAGTCATTCCCTAATTGTAAATTAGAACCAACTGTTATAGTGGTAATTTCTTATAAAACAGGTATAACTCCCCTTTTTAATTGACTGATAGGCATAGGAACTGTGAAAGGATAATTTTCTATTTAGAGCCAAATTCAGTAGTAAAGTCTTTATAAGCCATATAATTAAGCAAAATATATTAGCACAGGAAAGCTCTGATATCAGAAATGAATTATTCTGCCTAGGAGATGTTGGCTAGGGGATCCAAACCCCCAAAATTATAAAGGCCTTTTGCCTATAAGTTGGAAATATGTAAGGAGAAAGGTGGTAAGTCCCTGTTGTCGAAGACCTGGTGTGAACATGAAAAAATGTTTTGAGACATCACTTGCTAATGTACTCTCTGAAATGCCAGAGAGCATTACCAAAGGCCACTAAAGCAATACAGCAAAATATTGGTCTCCTCGAGACAAGCAAGACTCCTCCATCAGTATCAACTACACCTCAACTGCCTGGAGATACTGTGCAACAGTGGCAGACATGTGGCTATATATATCCCAAATCTAATTGCCTATTAGCTCTCTCCTTGGAGGAATAACTCACAGCAGATGCCACAAGCTTATGCCCTCTAGTGGTTAGGAGATGTTGTAAGCCACAATAAGAACCTGTCACCCTTTATAGAGAAACCACAGTTTGTGGATTAGCATACCATCCAAGTATCTGTGTCTATGCTCACAGCTTAGCTTGCCATAATAGTTAGTACTGCTTAAATGCCTGTACATCCAATTGCTTGTGCTTTGTTAGTATGACTAAAAATGTATCACTGGATAAGCTGTCAACCCATGAAGGGAAACAACCTGAACAGACTAGAGTCCAAAATGACATCTCCAGAGAAAATAGGCTGTTTTGCTTCTCACCCACTTGTGCCCCTTTCCCAAATCCTAGGGAAAAACTTGTGGGAGAGGAGGCGTGGTAGAATATAAGGGCTGTGGAGAGATTGGGGTGAATCATGAGACTACAGCCATATAGACTGGACTCCTATTTGATCAACATTCTTGTGCATACAAGCTTCTCCAACTGGACTATGGGAACCTTGGGTTGTTCAAAATTTGGACATAGATACTTGCAAATTGGTTTTACATGAATGTTACTTACATTCATTGCTTAAGCTTAATAATTTGGCTCACTCCAAAAAAATGCACCAATTACCTAATTGTACAGCAAACTGAGTAACGCCAATGTTATCTGTAAACAACTGTGCATTATATTGTAGAATCCCTTGAAAAATAAACAGGAAAAAAAAACTCTTTGGAGGCTGGTTGTGGTAAGCTCATGGCAGCACGTAGCAGACTTTGAGAGTCCACCGCGGATCATCAAAATAAAAAACAACAAAAGCAACAATAGATAATATATATATATATATGTGTGTGTGTGTGTGTGTGTGTGTGTGTGTGTGTGTGTAAGGAGAGGACAGACTCCATGAAGTTGTCCTCTGACTTCCGCACACATCTGCCATGGCTCCTGTGCCCACCCCCACATTATAAACACACACACACACACACACACAGACACACACACATAACAATAAAAATTAAAAGAAACTTAAAATTAGCCAGATTTAACCATTCCATAGTATATATGTTGTGCTGGATAGCTTTAATGTGAACTTGACACACCTGGGTTGAGGGACCCTCAGCTGGGGAATTACCTGCATTAGACTGGCCTGTGGCCATGTCTGTGGGGTATTTTATTGATTGTTGACTGATATGGGAGGGTCCAGCCCACTGTGGGCGGTGCCACCCCTGGGCAATCTGTACTGTATAAGAAAGCAGGGTAAGCATGGGCCAGGGGAGCAAGCCAGTAATCAGCATTCCTCCATGGCCTGTGCTTCAGCTCCTGCCTCCAGGTTCCTGTTCTGAGTTCCTACCTTGGGCTCCCTAAGTGATGAGCTTTGCCACCAGAGATGTAAGATGAAAAAACCGTTTCCTCCCCAAGTTGGTATTGGTCAGTGTTTTGTTGTCACAGCAATGGAGAAGCAAGCTAGAACATATATAATATCTTGTTGTATGGGCTAGAAAGATGGCTTGGTAGATAACAGAACTTGCTGATTTTGCAGAGGACCATATTTGATACCCACAATGGGTAACTCACAACTGAGTGTAATTCTAGATCCAGGGAATTTGACACCTTGTTTTGGCCTCTGGAGGCATTTGCATTCATTTGCACATACATACAACATATTATATATTTATATATGTATATTGAAAAATAAATGCATATAATTAAAAATAAATATTTAAGCTGGGTGTGGTGGCACACACCTTTAATTCCAGCATCTGGAGGTGGATCTCAAAGCCAGCCTGGTCTACATAGCAAGTTCCAGGTCAGCTGGGACTAAAAGGAGACCCTGTCTCAAAAAGACAAAAAACAAAAAAATAAATCTTTAAAGTTTCCTTAGAGGCAGTGTTGCCTTTTTTGTAATTTTAATTCTCCTCTCTAATAGCTTCACTGACACATTGCTTTTTTTCCCAATGTACATTTTTATTGAATTTTTGTGTATTTCACATAAAACATCCTAATCATCTTTTTTTTTTTTTTTTGGTTTTAAAACATTTATTTTAAAGGGTAAAACACTCAGTTTAAATACAAGTCCTAAAGAGCTGTGGGCAATCAGCGATGGTGTCACCATGTGTCCTCTCTCCCAGACACTCACCAGCATTCTCTCGTCCTCACCAAGAGGAAAAAGGCTCTGGTGCTTTATTCATACACATCCTTCTTATCAGCAATGTAATCTACAATTTCTTGTGGGCACATTAACTTCTCTGCATCTATATCAGGAATTTCAAACCCAAATTCGTCTTCCATGGCCATAATAGTGGTCCGAACTGTCTAAGCCCAGGTCCTTCATAAAATGTGAATCTACTGAGAGCTATTCTGGATCAATTTTGTCATAGAGTTTCAAGACATACAGAACTCTGTCCTTGATTCCCTCTAATGTCAAAGGGGGAGCGTCACTATATTAGCGGTACAAATGTGTGACTCTCCCTGGCACCTGCGTGAGCGTCAAGGCCGGCTGTGGAGCCCCAGGCCCTATCCGGGTCCTCGAGGGGCACAGAGTTGTGCCTAGTGGCCGGGCCAGGGAGAGCGTGGAAAGCCAGGGCAGTGGAGCAAAAGCCGCGGGCAAGCGGCGGACACAGACAGAAAGGACACGAGCAGCCATGGCTACTTACCCAGAGTCATCTTAATCATCTTTATAACCCGTCCCTCCTCCACATCACTTCATAACTGCCCCCCCCCACTGGCTGTCATGCATTCTTTAATATTTGTTAAGGCATATCAAGTCAGGTTTGCGTACCTATGTCCCTCAGTGCAAGTTTATCCACTGGAGTTTAGTCAGCCTACATTGTTTTATAATGTCTAGTTTCCATGTACATCCTTTCCTTTTTTTTTTTTTCTTTTAAAATCACACTAACATTTTACAGCAAATCTTTTATCCAGGCCACAGACTGACAAATCCTGCAAGGCAGAGATCTTGGCTTCCTTGCGCTGCACCATGTCGCAGTGGCCTGATGGTTGTAAATGCTGAGTTTAGTCTGTTGACCTAGTTAAGTGAGGGCTGACCTGTTCTGGGTCTCATAATTGGCAAGGGACCTGGTATCACTGCAGAGTTGCTGTTAAACTCAAGTTTGGACATGTAGCCATGGGAATTGACCCCTTCCTTAGCAGCTGGCTGCAGTGCCTGTGCATGCTGTTTTGCATTTTCCTGCACAGTTTCTGTTGTCGGCTAGATGATCTCCCATTGAAGTCTCTCACAGTCCATATCCCTGTTGCTAATTGGACCATGAGGGGACTTTGGGGGCCATTATAACTCACAAATGGACGATGATAGAGAGAGAGGGCTGCTCTCTTTTCTCTGTGATTTCAATCTCAGGGAAACTTGTTGTTTCCAGGGGCACACCTGACTGCAATGGATCTACATGTGATTAAAGTTTCCAGAGTCCAAGCTGGGCCCCCACCCATTCACAAGGTCCAAATAAGGAGACAATAGTAAAAATCTAAAAAAGGAGGTTTATTCAGTATAGCCACGCTGAAAAGAGGAATAAGTGATTCTAGCGACCCTCCAAATCCACACGTTCATGGTGCTGACACGAGGGTTGGGTTTACATACAGAATAACAAACTGTGTATAACTGAGCCTATATTGTCACTGACCTTGATCATCTGAGCTCTGGTCTGTTCAATGAGTAGTGAGAATTGTGTGAAATCTCTTGTGGGAGGCAAGTTATTTCTCTGGCTACACTGGCCTTTAACCTTTGCTTCCTTCAGCATGGAATTCCTGGGGAAATTTTATTATTTTGGGTCTGTTTCAGGAGCCTCATAGCTGGAAAGAGATCACAGGCCAAGCAGAGATGGATGTGAATGGCAGCTGTTGAAACTTTCGGGTCTACCGCGTCTAAAGCTAGCTCCCCTTGGGCTCTCCCTTGAGTGGGCTTCTAGTTCCCCTTCCTTTCACTGCCCTGGCGTTTGTAAGCCACAGACTCATGGAGTTTGGATGAGAAATGTCCCCCCTAGGCTCCAGTCTTTGAGCAAGTCCTCAGTTGATGCTGCTGTTTAGGGGAATGTCACGGAGTCCCTAGGGTCCAGCTTGCTAGAGGAGGGGCTTCACTGGGGGGGTGGGCTTTTACAGTTCCCAGCCTTGTCCAACTTCCTGTTTGCTAACTCTGCTTCCGGTCAGAGCTTGAAAATGTGAGCACCCGGCTTTCTGCTCCTTCTGTCCCCTGTCATCCCTTGCACCATTATCTGGAATTGTGCCCATAACCTTGGACAAAACTCCTGTCCCTTTTCCTGGGCTTTGCTTTGGCCCCTTCTCCTGGTTTTGTGCCTATTCCCTTCTACTTCTCATTCCCATTTTAACATTCAGAGCAGGTGGTTTAACCTAAGTTGCCTTACCCTGAGCCACTAAACCCCCAGGTCAGAGCAGCATAGCACAGGATGGTACCAGTTCTTCATCCTTAGACTCCATTCTTTCATCGCTTCTGAAGACCTCCTTACGATTTTTGTCTTTTTAATTCTGTAACTCATTACTGACTTGCCATACAAATATCACATACCGACACTCCAAGGCTGGCTGGTGTATTGATAATGACCTCTTCTATAATGCTTTCTTTTTTTTTTTTTTTTTTTTANTCTTCTTGTAGCTCCTTGCTTCACTGGTTGGTTTCCTTTTTCATGTCACCATAGGATCTTTTCAGTGTTTCTACTTCCTTCCGGAGTTTGTCATTTTTCTCCCTCTAGCTTTTTCTGGAGTTTGTCATTTTCTCCTTTTCTAAAATATTTTTATTTTATTTTATTTTATTTATTTATGTGTATGAATGTATTGTCTGCATGTAGGTTTGTGCACCCATGTCATGCAATGCCATGGAGGTCAGAAGAGGGCGTCGGATTCCCCTGGAACTGGAGTTCTCCTAGAAGTGGAGTTACAGATGGTTCTCAGCCACCATGTGGGTGCTGGGGATCAAACCCCGGTCCTCTGCAGGAGCAGTCCATGCTCTTAATCTCTAGGTCATCTCTCCAGCCCCTGTCATTTTCTCCTTTTAGTTCTTTCTGAAGATTGCCATTCTTTCCCTCTAGATCTTTTCTGACTTTTTCATTCTCTCCCCTTAGTCCCTTGATTTCTTTGAATATGTCTGTGACTGTTTTATGATCTGTGCCATGGGCTACTTCCAGGGAGGTCTCATTGTGAGAATCCCGCATAGGTTCAGTAGACTAGTGTGGAATTATTCTGCACTTTTCCCATATTCTTCTTTTTTATTTTATTTTTTGGTCTTTTTTTTTTTGAAACAGGGTCCCCCTGTAGCTCTAGCCGTCCTGGAACTTGCTATGTAGACCAAGCTGGCCTTGAACTCACAGAGATCCGCCTGCCTCTGCCTCCTGAGTGCTGGGATTAAAGGTGTGAGTGACCATTGTTAGGTTATAAAAAGGCCACGTACCCTCAGCCCCCAGAAAAAAAGGCACATGAGGCTTAAGTCACTCCAGGAACATGCTTTACTTCCATGTGGAACTTCCAGCGTGGGCCACCTGCAGAAACGTGGCAGAACCGGACAGCATGGCAGGGGACAGGGGCAGGGGCAGAAAGGGGGCAGGGGCAGAGAGAGGGGCAGAGAGAGGCAGAGAGAGAGGGGCAGAGAGAGAGATGGCGGCTGGGGTCCACCCATGTATAGCCATGAGGTGGGACCTCAGGTACAGGAGAAGGGGTCTGAAGATTGACAGCTTCTGGAGGAAGTGGGCACCTGTGTCCCTTGGGATTCTGGGAAGCCTAGACCTAATAAGCATGCCAGAGAAATAGCTGTTAGGTACTGCTTGTCAGTCTGCTCTTCCTAAAAGCATTTCTCCATGTGTGTGAAGCACTCTGAGCAGTTGGTTTTACTGCTTATTAATTTGTCAGGAGGTGGAAATCAGCATTTTTTTCCCCAATGTTAGTTTTAGAAAGCAGTACAAAGACTATTAGAATTTGCCTTTAATGGTCCTTAAATAATTCACTGGACTATCTTAAGCAGTTTTCCTCCAAAACAGTTGATTTCTTTCTGGAGGTTGCTTGTGGCGATAGTGAAAACATAGTGCTAACATTTTAGATTATATAAATATTGTATGTGAATTGTCTGCAGCATAGTCATTATTTGCTCTCATTAATCAATACGATACTTTTATTGAACTCTTTCTTCCATCCCTTTCTCCTTTATTTCTACCCTTCTTTATTTCAGGGGGTTCTTGAGACAGAGGTCATGTAGCTGGCCTGGAATTCACTATGTACCCAAAGATCTTGAATTCCTGATCCTCTTTCTTCTATCTCATGGATGCTGGAATTATAAACATGTGCCACCACATCTGGCTTATAGTTTTTCTTAAATGAATGAATGATGCATGGTATATTTATTACTGGGTATTTTTCATTCCTACATCCTTTCATTGTGAAGCTCAGGTGACTGTTAGTGTAAAATATGCGGTTTTCATTCAGTTCCTGTCTGTTATGCTAGAAAAACAAAGCACAATTGCTTCTTTGTTTCACTTTGAAGTGCTTTGGATAGCCCCTGTTTTGTAAGTGTAAGAGAAGACTCATTGGCACATCATAAATAAGCAATTGATCCTGGGAAGGGGTCACTTCCAAGGTAGCAAATAAAGAACAGAAGGAGAGGTTAGAGCCAGAGGCCCGGCCAGGATCTGCACGTTTTCTATCTGTTCCGTCCCCAGGAGGAGTCCAGATGATGGAGACTGAGACTGCTCAACCCTGGTTACTTGATTTCATTTCAAGATGCGTGACTCCCTTGAGTTATGTTATTGACTCTCTGTTTTAGTTATAACCTTAGTGAATTGTAAAAGAAAATGGTAAAGCAACAATAGCAGTAAACTGAAGGAAGCTGTTAAGAGTGTGTCTGCATAAAGACAGGGAGGACTGATAACCCCAATACCTCAGTCTACAAGCTTGAAAGCATCTCCAATGAAAACATGCTTCTTTAGATGAAGGTTAATAATATTCTAAATTATATTACTTTTATAAAACTAATTAATATAAATGTTTGATAAGTTGGTCTTGAGACATGCTTCAGGGGGAAAATTCAAAGTAGACTTTGTTAAATTTTTTTTGCAATGAAAATAAAATATTTGTCACAGGAGGGGGAGGTCAGGATCCAGCCTGGGCTACAGAATGAGTTTCATGCTAGTCTGAGTTTCATAGTAAGATCTTATCTAAAAAACCCCCATCCTTTTCAAAAATCAGAAATATAAACAAGCAAGCAAGGAAACAAAACAGCAAAACCTGACTCAGGTTGCTGAATATATCAACATTAATCTTTTTGTTATTTATTTTATTAATTTGCAATGAAGAGGAAGCTACTTTTGTTAATTTTTTTGAGACAAGGTCTCAAGCCCAGACTGACCTTAGACTCCAGATCTTCCTATCTCAGCCTCCAGAATGCTGGGATTCCAAGTGTGTGACACTATGCCTGGAAGATGGGCAGGTTTGCTTTTTTTATTATTGTGCTTCATATACATTTTCACTAGCCCTTGAGATACTTATAGAAATCACTCAGTTCCCTATTTCCATGTTGTAGATATTTCTCAGTTTAAGTTGTGCCCATGCTTATAAATGGAATGTTAGTGTAAATGACTGCAGAACAAATCTAAAACTAGCTTCTTTTGGAATAGAAAAGTTCCCAGATTCGTGAAGTTGTTGGCAGGAATGCTTGTGAGTTTTGGAGGTAGATGTGACTTAGAGTCCTAGCACTACCTGTTGCTTTGTGATATTTGGCAGTTACTCCTCATCACTGAATCTCAATGACATCATCTATAAGTGAGAATAATTAACTTTCAGGGTTAAAGATGAAAAGAAAAAGTTATGAAAGTAACTTAGCAATGTCTCCAGAACACTGGTAGTACCCACTGAAAATCAACATTATCAGGATACATATTTCTGAGGAAAATACTTGCCTTGCAATTGTTTTATCATATTACTTTGCTTAAATACAGTTTAATTCTATCACTAAGTATAGTAAGAAACATTATGTATTATTAGTACATAAAAGCAACTGAAACAACAACAATAGAAAGGACTGCATCAAAGAACTGACTGAAACAGTGAACTTCTGCTCAAAACAGTCAACTTCCCCATAGAGAATATTGGGAAAGACTGAGAAAGAGATGAATAGCATGTTTGGCAGAATGCATGAGCTCTGGTGGGGTGGGGGGATAGGGGGGACTCGGGTCTAGATTTGATAAAAAATACATGTATAAATAAATAAATTTAAAAAAGAAAATAACAAATAGAAAAGAATAAATAAAAATGTCTTGGGTTATTTATAAAAAAAAAAGCAACTGAAGAGTTTTGTTTCTTAAAAGCGTCAACTTTGAAGTTACAGTTAATTTCCAGGACGTACTTTTAGAAGAATGTCCACTTAAATTTGTAAATATGAAGTTTTAAACAAACACATATTATCTGTACATTTGCCAAATGTGAAATACAGACTCGTTGATGTTAATACCTTTATTTAGCAAGATGCACTCTTTTTTTAAGATGACAAACCGTGTTTACACACTTAGGGTATAAAAAAGATACAGTTATCTAGACATCTATATGAAACAAGCTATCTGGTCTTGGTTTCCACTGTTGCAGTTCAAAACAAACTTTACTCATGGTGATATGATATGTAAGTTTATTCTATATAAATTTATGATTGAGAACCCTATGCCCATGATGAAGGAATGGGGAGAGAGCCCCAGTCCCTAGTGGTGGAGTTTTATATGCCCCAGTTCATCCCAGAGTTCCAGCATTCTCTGCATGTTCTCGTGATGGCATAGGGGAATGCCAGCGTTGTGGGAACCTGACTACTGGCTCAGCTTTGCTCTTAGCCCCTCCCTCTAAGTAAACCAGATGCCATGTGATGAATCCATTTCAAAGAAGATATCTTTTTTTTAAAAAAAATTTTAATTTTTATTGTTGCTTTGTGCATTTCATACATTTTTTCCAATTCAGTTCAGGCTTATTTCCCTTTCCCTTCCCCCCAACCCCCACCCCATCCCAGATCATGCATTCTGCCATAACTGACCTGCATCTTTCTCTCAGTTTTTTTTTTTTTTTTTAGCTATAAGTGATAATCCATGAGTACAAGCATCCTTCGTGCAAAACCAATCCACAGGCTGTTGTGCCCAAACCCCTACAGCCCCACCATCCAGTGGGGGGTGACAGGTTGTTTGTTCGATCAAGTTGATCAAATGAGTGTCCAGACTACATTGCTGTAGTTTCACCATTCACCCCAATCGCAGCCCTTACATTCTACCATGCCCCCTCTTCCGCAGATTGTTCCCTAGGCTTAGAAAAGGGGCACAGGTGGATGAGAGGTAAAACAATCCACTCTCTCTGGAGCTGTTGACTTGGACTCTGGTCAATTCTGGCTGTTTCCTTTCATGGGCTGACAGTTTGTCCAGGAATAACCTTTCGATCCTACTAATGAAGCACAAGCAATTAGATATATAGGTATTTAAGCAGCACTAATAGTTATGGTAGGTTACTTTAGCATAGACACATATGTTTGGATGATGTTAATCCATGAATTACATTTTTCCCCCCTGTTAAATATGACAGGGTCTTACTGTGGCTTGTAACATCTCCTAACCTGTAGAGGATGTAAGCTTGTGGCATCAGCCATGGGTTATTCCTCCAAGGAGAGAGCCAATAGCCAATTAGATTTGGGATATACAGGCACATGGCTGCCTCTGCTGCAAAGAAGATATCTTTTATCCCACACTGATTCTACACCACTGGCTAGGATTTGGTCTGGGAGGAATATAATCACAACTCTTAGTGACAAAGACAGCACCAAATGTTTTAAGATTGTTAGTTATTTGTATGGTATGAACAGTTTCAGTGTTTATAGGTAAATCATGCAATAAGGGTTAGGTACTCTACCAAAGGGAAGATGACTCCATCATGACTGATCAGATGAATTTTCACTTCACCATAATCCTGACAGTGTATAACTGTAGCCACTGTTACTGTAATTCCAGGGGTCAACTTTCCTTTCTTCTGTAGCTGGATAGGGACATTTTCATGTTTCCTTATTGCAGATCTTCTCAGACAAGCCCCTAAACCACAAGTGATGATGTATATAAAGATCCTGCAGGTAGGGCAGAGAGAAGGTCGCTGCTCTCAATTCTGTCTGGCATCTTTTGGATGCTTGCTCCCAGTTGCTGGCACAATGCTGAGGTCTTTAGGAGGCAGGCCCTGGCTGACCAAAACAGGCTCCTTGCAGTGGCTCTAAAGGGTTATAGCCTGGCCAGTTTCCAGCTGTTCTCTGCTTCATGATTGGCTGTGATGTGAGCAGCTGCTGTGAGTGCTTATTTCCACAGGTGGAGCTGTGGCTTCCCCATGGTCTTCTCTAACAGGGACTGAAATCCCTCTGAAACCCTGTAGGACAACAAACCTTTTCTTCTGTAGGTCACATGCTGTAAAAGTAATACACACAGGACAGGTATCATATACCACAGACCTCTCTCCAGGTAGTTTTGTTTTCTCCAAATTGTTCCCTCTGCCATGTTGCAATGTTGTTTTGTTCTTAGTTCCTATGGGTCCTTGTTTCTCTTATTTGCTTTCTTTCTTATTTATTATTGTTAACCTTTCTTTTTTTAATAATATTTTATTGATATTTTGTGTATTTCAGACATCATTTTTCAGTTCCATTTAGATGCATTCCCTCTTCCCTTCCCCCCACCCCACCCAAGATCATGCATTCTGCCATAAATGTCCTACATCTTTTTCTCAGTTTTTTAAAGTTTTTCTCTGTAAATGTCCATTGTTTTGGGCATAATTTAACTATATCAGTCCATTCATTGACAGAGTCCCTATGTTTTTGTGGTTTCCTGCCCATTGTGTTGCTCCAAAATATGCCTATATAAACGTCATACATGTACCAGAGTTATGTCCTCCAGGAATAGACTGTATGTTGACTCTTATATATGTTTATGAGTTCACATTTTTCCCTTAAATTTTATATTACTCTAAAATATGGATATATACTTTTCATCCATATACATTAATTACCATGTCTGAAAGTATGTTGTAAGTTAACACTAGGGCTCATTAAGAGATTCACCTTGTAACATCACAGTTGCTTTCACATAGAAAGAGATATAACAATAACATTGCTCAGCTTGTCTTTCAGTTGGGGGATTTGGTACTAGCATCCACAAATGAGGGAAACCATTCCCCCTTTTGTTTCTTTGGGACTGTGTTACTTCACTTAGCATGATGACTTTGAGTTCCATCCATTTATCTGCAAAGTTCATGATGTCATCTTTCTTTACCACTGCATATAACTCCACTGTGTAGATGTACCACATTTTTGTTATCCACTCATCAGTTGATGGGCACATGGGTTGCTTCCAGCTTCTTGCTATTGTGAAGAGAGCTGCAATAAACATAGATGTGCATGTATCTTTGCAGTCGGATGAGTCTTGTGGGTATATACCCAGGAGTGGTATGGCTGGGTCAGGTGGTAGTGTCATTCTGAGTCTTTTAAGGGTTCTCCACACTGCTTTTCACAGTGGTTGTATGAGTTTACATTCCCACCAGCAGTGGATGTTTCCCTTTCCCCACAACCTCTCCAGCATTTGGTGTCTTTTGCTTTCTTGATCTTAGCCAGTCTTATCAGAGTGAGATGATATCTTAGCGTGATTTTAATTTTCATTTCCTTAATTATTAATGAAAAGACCCTGAATGGCTAAAGCAACCCTGAGTAAAAAATGCAATATAGGGGTGATCACCTTACTGGACTTCAAGCTATATTACAAGGCTATAGTCATAAAGACAGCCTAGTACTGGCACAAAAACAGACCTGTTGACCAATGGAATAAAATTGAAGATCCCAAATTGAGCTCATACAATTTCAGCCAACTCATATTCCATAAAGGGGCTAAAAAAGCCAATTGGAGGAAAGATAGCATCTTCAGCAAATGGTGTTGGCAAAACTGGATCACCATATGTAGAAGAACAAAATTAAACTCCTACCTCTCACCCTGTACAAAAATCAACTCCAAATGGATCAAAGACCTCAACATGAAACCCGAAACTCTAAAGGTGATAGAAGAAAAAGTTATCAGCAACCTAAAGACTTTCTAAATCAGTAGTGCACAGGAAATAAGGTCGACAATTGACAAGTGAAAAAAGCTTCTGTACAGCAAAAGAAACAATCAGGGAAGTTAAGAGAAAACCCACAGAGTGGGAGGAAACCTTCACCAGTGATACATCTGACAGAGCATTAATTTCCAGAATACATAAACTCCTCAAAAAAAACAAAGATGAAAACAAATGACTCACTCAAAAGATGGAGTAAAGAGCTGAACAGAGATTTCACCCGTGAGGAAGTAAAGATGGCTGAAAAAAAATCTCAAAGTGTTCAACATCATTGACTTTTCTTAGAGTGTCAAATCTTTTACCTCTTTTACAAAGTGAGTTCATCAAGGCCTTTGGTTAGGCAGGCAGACCCTCTATTTCTCTTTTGAGACAGTGTCTCCTTGTAGTTCCAGCTGGCCTGGAACTTGCTTCATAGACCAGACTGGCCTTGATTACAGGGAGATCTTCCTGCCTCTGCCTCTGCTGAGGTTAAAGTTATGTGCTACCATGGCTGACAGTCATTTTATGGCAATTGGTTTATTATTTTGGTGTAAGAATCATCCAAATAGAAGACTTTCTCTGAGAAGATTTTTTTTCTTTTTCTACCATGCTACGTTTCTTTCTTTCACATCATACAAGTCTGTAGCTAGGATGCTTATACAAGCTAGTTCAAAAAAGCAGAACTTGGGACCTAATTCTCCAAGCTCATTTACACTATCCTGTAACTGACCTCTAAGAGTTTTAATAAGTCTACCCATGTGAAGCCATCTATGCCAACAAAATATTGGGAATTATAGTTAGACATTCCTTATTAAATAGCAAGCTTTTATCTGAAACTTCTCAGGTGGATGCATTAACAACATAAGTGCTTGTCTTGATTCTGTTTATGATAACTTTTAACATTCTATGACTTTTAACCACTGTCCTTCTTTAGAAAAGGGAAGGATAAAACAGTGAATTGGCAAGGATTCTTATTTAAGAGCAACTGTCTTAAGAGGAAACTGAGTTGAACTATGGGTACATGAAGTGTTACAGGAAGTGTTAAAAGGCAGACTGCCTTGGAGATCACCAACTGCAAGAAGCAGGAAGAAACTGCCTCTCATGGTTTTCAACATATTCCCTGTGGGACTCTAGCTTTGTATTATGCTTTTCCAAGTTTTCTTGCAGACATTACATACTAGTCTTTTTCCTCTGGGAAATATGGGTTGGAGTTTGATGATTTAGACATCTTGTATACAGACATCGAGATCAAAAACCAGAAGCATCAGCTGGATTTTACCAAAAAAAAAGTCTCATAATGTCCTATTCATAAGGTTGGAATCATTCAAGCAGCTGCTATCTGGTTTCCACGCTGTTAAAATTTCCTCCTTGAGACTTTACATAATGTTTCTTCCATTACTCATCACAAGAGAAGTGGACTGGTAGTTAAAAGACTTATTCAACTACATTTTTAGCTTTTTGAGTCCCTAGCTAATTAGTGAAAGAACCAATAAAGCAAACGCTTTCTGTAAATTAATTATGTAGGTAACAGAGTATCTAAAATCCTTTTAATAGTTTTCTTTTTTAAATTATTTATTTATTTATTTATTTCTGTATGTGTATGAATGTACTGTCTGCATGCAAGTGTGTGCACCCATGTCGTGCAATGCTGCAGAGGTCAGAAGAGGGTGTCAGATTCTCCTGGAACTGGAGTTTTCCTGGAATTGGAGTTTCGGATGGTTCTTGGCCGCCATGTGGGTGTTGGGGATCGAACCCGGGACCTCTGTAAGAGCGGTTGGTGCTCTTAACCGCTAGGTCATCTCTCCAGCCCCCTAAAATTCTTTTAAAAACTTAATAAGACCTAAAAGCATTTAGCATGGACTATGGAGGAGGATTGCTGTAATACAGTGGTGAGTGGAGGTATATCTCAAATTCCCGAAGTACTTCTCCCCACAAGCAAAAAAGAGACATCTGTTAGGGTTCAAATCACTCAGGACTGAGAACTAAGCCAAAGATAAGAATAATTTAAGGGAAAAAAGAATAATTTAAGGAAAATGGAGAAATCAGACTAAGGAAGACACCATGTCAGTAGCTGTTATAGAGCTGGCGAAAACACAAGGTTAATGCAGGTCAGCCAGAAATACAATGAGTTCAGATGAGTTCATTAAATTGTGCCTTTCTCTTACAGTCCAGGTGACATTTAGTCATTTTGTAGTTGTTGAGCTAATTTAGTGAAATTTATCACAAGGAGTTCAAAATAAAATCAATAGGAATCAAAACTCTGAGTTCAATTCTAGACTTATAAAATTAAAAAGTTCTATGGTGTGAACTCATACCCAGGGACATATCGGGACACAAACTTGAGCTGATAGGCCTTAACATATATAACAGAATACATGAAATCTGGTGGGGGGCTATGGGACATTCAGATAGAGGAGGGGGTCTAAACATGATTAAGATGTATGCTATGCACAAAAATTCAGCAAAAGGCTTTTCCTTTCACGTGTACGTGGCAAAGAGGAGAATCTTAGAGGTCCAGTCTTGGAGGCTTTGCTTTCTCTGTCTCAGAACAAGATGGAACTGAAAGAAATATTAAGTAAAGTGGGATTTGGGGCTTGGCAGGAAGCAGCAGACATTTTAACAAACAAACAAGTTAGTAACCTGATATTTCACCGCTGAAGTCATAGAGTGTGGGGGTTAAACAATAGCTAATGAGAGAGGGAGGAAGATGGTGCTAGAGTTCACATCCTATGGTAGTGTTCTGATAACTAGACTAAAACAGGCCTGATGGTGATGAGCCATAAAGAAGATGTGAATATTGTACTTTGAAAGGAAAATGTAGGCTGACATCTTTGTAGATATTTTAATTAGTTGAAATCAGATTGATCACTAAGATAAAAATAGCAGCTTCACCCACATAAGGCTGATATTTTACCCACAAATGAGCAAATGTATTAACAAGGAAAAAAAATAAAAAGATTTTGAGGCTCCTGATCTGACCACATTGGCTCATCTGTCCGTTAATTAATTAATTAAGCAAACATTGAGCATTGCCTCTTGCCAAGCCCTGCTCCAGGCAGGGAGCCAGGACAGAACAAGGCGCCCGTGAGTCCTCACGGAGCTCACATGTCTCTGAGGATTTTCCTCATTTTTCCTACGAAATTCCCCTAGATATGTTAAGAATATTATAATCTGCATTTTATATCTTTTATAATTTTCTTTTAGCAGTTTTAATACAATTTGAATTTATTTTAAAGAGAGAGAAAGAGTTAAGGCTTAGCCATCCTCTTTTTCCAGGGATAAGCGGCGGATGCATTCCTGTGGTCCTGGATTCCTGCTGCAATGTGTTCACAGGTTAGCCGGCACCCAGAGGAGCAGACGTCTGAGTTAGTGTGCCTTGTTTGGCCTGGCTTGCTTATCTCCCCAGCATCCTGCGAGCCCGTCTAGTCTATGTCCTTAAATAGGCTCCTGGCTACATACAGGCTGTTTCAAGCTTGGCATTCCCCCTTCCATTGACATCAGTTCTTTCTACATCTTTCTGCAAACAGCAGGGAAACTGGAAGATGGAGGGGAATATTGGCTCTCAGTTTTCTGTAGCTGTACAATGAGGTCTATCAGTCTAATGTCTATATAATGCTTCTTTATGGTATTCACACTGAGTTAGACTGTACTTTCTATTTTCCTTCAGAGATTTTTGTGTTTTTTCTTTGTACTTGAACAAAGTACAAAGTGTTTATACCATCCAAAGCACAGGATCCAAATAGATTGGATGCTGCTTACACTAGGACTGAGTTGTAAATTAGAGGAATATAATATTTTGGCCAAGACCATGTACCTTGACCACATTGCCAGGGCTTAAATTCCATCTGACTTTTAGAGTTTACTTATCTATCAATGTGATACTGTCACAAGGTCCTTCAGAGATTGCTGTGAAATTTATGTTAGTTGATATATACAAGACATGTATGATACAATACTGCTTATTATCTAATATGCTCTCTTTATTCTTAATGTTATTTTCATTATTGATAGTAAGATTATATTTCAAGGTAGAGGAAGAACAAACCTCAATTAGGGAGATCAGAAGTTTAAATCTTTAGAAAGTTAATTAAATCTTGATACTGAAAACTATAATTGGTTGGACAAAAGATTCACTGTGGCAGTAAATAAAAAAGAAACTTAATTTACTGGCAAGATTTCATAAAAATAAATGAATACTGAATGACCATTTGATCCCAGAATCAGGTCACTGACAATCATGTCACTGACAATCTGAATTTCTACCTTGTCAACTGCTGGCTCCTGTTTTCTAACAAGATTATGTTATCTTTTTCTCATTGACTTGTAGGATTTCTTGGGTACTTTGTGTATTGTAAGAGACCCTTCACTTTTAAAAACGATTATTTGTTTGCTTATTTGTTTATGTGTGTGAGTATATGTGCACATGTGTACATAGGTGTTTGTACCTGTGTGTGTGTGTGTGTGTGTGTGCACGCTATGGCCAGAAAAGAGTTCAGGTGTCCATCACTCACCTATTCCTTGGAGGCAGGGTGTCTCAGTGAATCTGGCCCTTGGGTTTCTCTGCTAGGCTGGGGTTACAGGTATGGGTTGCCTTACCTTGTTAAGTAGGAGACAAACTAAACCCCAGTTTTCATGATTGCATGTACAATAAGCACTCAACAGTGGAGACATCTCTTGAGCCCTATAGTTTTATGTTTTCTTACAATGCATGTCTCCAAAGTTAGCGTCTCTGGACTCTCTTTCCTTCTGCTATTCTCTTGTCCAATCAAGGTACTTCACTGTTGTGAAGAGAAGAATCTGGGCACTGGCCAAGAAGATGGCTCAGAGGATGAGCCTGACCACCAGAGGTTGACTCCCAGATCCCATGGTAGAAGAGAGAAATGAATGACTCCCAAAAGTTGTCCTTTGCCCTCCACACGCCTGTGCACACCTATACTCACAAACATGTATCACATCACACCCCCCCACACACACTGACATTCACATGCACACACACACGCACACATTAGAATAAAAGGAAGTACCTGGGCATGCTCTCTGTGGCTCTTTCTGAGTCACTCTTCCCATGGTTCTCAGAGGAATACAGGATGTACAGGTCTGCTCTATGTACCAGGCTTTGAAAGTACAGAACACCTATGAGCAAGAGAAAATAAGATGTTATTTCAGACCTTTGGCACATGAGTTAAATCTTTACCTGTTGAAGTTTGCCTGTCTACTATAAGCTCTTCCTAAACTATTGGGTCTGTGGGTTCTACCTCTCTCCACTTCTGTCATGTACATGTCTGTATCTCTGTACACAACTCCCGGACCCCACTGAGGTATGGAGGCCTGCCTTACTATAGATTACCAAGTAAATAGATCAGAATAACACATTATAATGAGTATGTTGTCTTCCTTAATCCAAAGAGAGACTCCTGACACTCTGCTGTTCTCTAGGATGAGTGTTTCAGGTTCACCCACTTGTCCCTCATGGCGAGAAAATGTCTCAACCTTCCTTCAGAATGCCAGAGTCCAGAAAGTTGACAAAGGTAGTGGACCCTGAACATTCACAGATTATTGCTTCCTCTCTGGTGCCACACAGCTCACTGAGTGAAATCCACATGGTACTTGCTGTTTTATTTACAGGTGACGGAGGCCGTAGAGTTCTAAATTATGTTGCGGTGCACCAAATCCTTCTAGATCATATGACAATAGGAATCAGGAGCATCAGTGCATTCCCAAGGAAAGGCTTTAAAGTTCACTGCTGTCATCACATGATGGCTCATTTGCCATTATCTTTATCTTTCCTGCTGGAGATGCAGGAGGACTGGGAAAACCATTTTCTAAGTCAATAGCTGTGTGTATGTAAAGGTGACAGGACATTTTTTCTCTCTGGTAAAGAGACTGGAGCTATCATCATCACCTATGTGTGTGTGTGTGTGTGTGTGTGTGTGTGTGTGTGTGTGTGTGTGTGTGTGTGTCTATACATGTTCATGGGAGAGAGCACCTGTGCAAATGCGTGCACATGCAGATGTATGTGGAGGCCAAAGATCAGCATTCATTCTCCAATCATTCTCTACCTATTTGAGACAGGGCCTCTCGCTGAACCTGCAGCTCACTAATTTGGCTGGACTGACTGGCCAGCAAGCCTCAGGGATCCTCAGTTCAGTCTGATAACAAGTCCCATGACATTCATTCATCCAGAAACAGAATATGTTCTCAGCATTAGGATCATCATCTTGTCTTTTATTTCTACATTCACGTCAGTGTCTCACTGTCTGGTTGATCTTTAAATCCTGGCAACTGCTAATCAACCTCTACCACTGTCATTGTGTCAAGTCAAGAAGGCTATTGAAGGGGAGCTGTATCCTGCTTAACACTGGAAACTTTCTAATCCATTCAACATAGTTATTTGGAAATTTCTTCAAGGTGCTACATCTCTCAAGTTTGTTTCTTTTTTTGCTGACTGATATTCTATGATATATATGTGCCAAATTTGTTTCAACATTCTCTCTCAAAGGATGTTAGATTATTTCCCAAAGGATGTTAGATTATTTTTAGTTTTCCATTAAGGTGATTAAAGTAGCCATAGACATTCATGTCCAGGCTTTTGTGTGAACATGTATGTTTATTTTTTTAGGATCAATACCCAGAAGGGTAATTTTTGTATGATATGATGAAAACTTGTTACATTTTCAAAGCTATTGCCATTTTATTACAGAGCCTCTATATCATTCCCTGTCACATTAACAATACATAGAATATGATTTTATCCACATTTTGACAGCCTTTGGTGTTTCAATATTTGTTACATTTATCATCCCTGCAGATTATACAGTGATCATTTCACTAGTTTCAAGTTCATTTCTCTTTTTTTTTTGTCTTTTTGAGACAGTGTCTCCTTGTAGCCCCAGCTGTCATGGAACTCACTCTGTAGACCAGGCTGGCCTTGAACTCACAAAGATCCATCTGTCTCTGCCTCCCGAGTGCTAGGATTAAAAGCGTACACCACCACGCCCGGCACAAGTTCATTTCTCAATAAGTAATGTTGTTGAATAGCTTTTTCTTTTTATGGTGGATATGTGTTAACTTCTATGCTATTTAATTGACAAATAAAAGTCCATGAAATAATCATGTACAACACGTTGTGAATTTAGATACATCTGTAATGGATCACTGAGTTAATCAGGACATCACAGCAGATGTACGTCCGCTGTCCTTACAAGAACACTTGTGATCTCTTTCCTTAGTAAACTTCAAGCACACAATTCATTATGACAAACTACACTCACTTTGTACAACAGCTGTCTTGAATTTTGTCCTTTTCCCTAACTGAAAACTTCTCTGCCTAACAGGGCCCCCCAGCTCAGCCCCTGCGGCTTGCCACTCCACTCTCTGAAGACTTCTGACATGCCTTTTATCTATACCTTCTTTCTGGAAGTTTCTTTTTAATGTCTTTTGCTAATTCTCTAGTCGACTGTGATTTTTACTGTTGAGCTCAGAGAGCTCTTCATATATTTCTACTACTAGTCCGCTGGCACATATATGGTTGGCAAACATTTTCCCTCTGCCTGCAGCTTGGCTTTTCAACTGCTTAACAAGCCCTTTCTGAGAGCAAATGTTGACCATTTGGAGGCAGATCATTCTCCGTTTCTTCCTTTTACCAGTTGCTTCTGTTGTTAAGTCTAATGTCTTTTAGTCTAGTCCTAGATGCAAAAGAGTTACTCTTAGGATCTTCTCTGGAAGCATTACAGTTGTACACTTATTTCCACAATCAATTTGGAGATTACCTGTATTAAGTGTAAGACTTACACTTAGGATAATTTTTTTGCTTTGGATTTCTAGTTATGCCAGTGCCATTTATTGAAAAGGATAGATATATTCTTCAATGAATTTTGAATATTTGTTAAAACCCCCTTAAATATACTTAAAAAATTATTACTGGGGGTCATGTGTTACTTTCTCTGCCAATAATACTACAGGTTCACGGTTACCATAGTTACTAAGTAAGTGTTGAAATGAGGCAGATGCCTGCTCATATTCTCAAAATCATTTAAGTATTATACTTTTTGTGTATTTCCATGTAAACTTTGGAATGATCTTGTATGCACACATGTCCATGTTTATTCAAAATATTATGTGAAGATTTAGATAAAAATTGCATGAACTTTGGGGATCAGTTTGCTGAGAACTGACATCATAATTTTCTTCATTTGTCCTTGTGGGGTCTCTTTCCATCTATTATTCAAGTGCGTATCCTGCTATAGTTTGGCTGTGTTGAACGGGGGTCGTCATTTAGAGGTAGTGTGTAGCAGTCACTGGAGTAAATCTGGCTGCACAGCTTTTCCTTCTTCACACTCTGACTTGCCCTTTCTCCTTTATACTACAGGCTACGCAAAACCCCCAGATGTCTGCCTGATGTCAGCACCATGCTCGGGACTTTCAGCCTCCAGAGTGGGGAGAAGAAAATTTATTTTTTAATCAAATTACTAAATCCCAGCTGTTCAATAGCAGGAGAAAACAGTCAAAGGCAAAGCCTTGTTGGGTTCACAGTGAATCGTTCCATCTCTGATCTTATGTCTGGATTCGCTGCCTGGCCTTTCACAGTGTCAGCACAACTCATGCCCCAGATACGACATGTGGGACATAAAGATCTTTGTTTTTCTCCTTTAATTTAAGTAGACTATCTGACATATAATTCTGAGCCATCTGAAAAATACTTGAATAATGTGTTATTATCCTGATTTTTATCATACTCTTCTCTTTCTGTTCCTTACCACATGGGGGGAAAGTCTTATTTGATGTTGATTTTTCTCTACTATCTTATCCATTAAATTGATTTAGCTTGAAACAAAGATGAGTTATTGAACTGTTGTTGTTTTCATAGTTTTAAACTATGTAAGAAAAATTCCTCTATGAATCACAGGTTTCTGGAAATTTTTTGTGACTTAATTTCAAAGTGTCTCCCAGATCTTAGGGAGATGAAAGTGACCAAGAAAATCTAGATTACAGCCTGTCTGCTGAATAGAAGCAGAAATTATAATGCTCACAATTTCAAGCATATTTTGTTTGTTAGCTAAGAACATGTGAAAGTTGCATTAAGCAAAGTTCCCCGTGGCGTTCATTCCACAGAGATTACTGTTTATCTTTTCAGAACCAAAATTCTGTTAATATTTATCCACTCCTCTCCCCTTATTCCTTTGGGATATAGAGCTCAGATAATGAACATGTGGAGGAAGCTTTAATCTCATTTTCTCTCTCGAAGTTCAAATCAACTTTTAACTAAATAATGATACTGATAACATTAACTTAAAATTTTAACCATAGCTTTTAAAAGGTCCTAAATCTCATCATATTCTTTCAAACTTGACAAATCAATTTGTTTCTGATATGTCAGAAATGGCAGAATCGAATCTTTAAAAATCACAATGTAAAACAACAACAACAACAAACCAATAAAACCCCCCACAATGTATAATTAATTCTTGAAAAGATCTTGAGTACCTCAGTTAAAAACATGGAAATCACTGTAAGTGATGTCCGTTATCCTGGCACACAGTGTCCTAAAGCATTTGTACTGCAATAATTTTAAAACTTGTTTTTCTTATTCTAAAGAAATAAGCACAATTTATAATTGGCATAAATCCCAAGAACTGATTCTTTGACAAAATTAAGCAAAAGAAGAGAGGGGATGAGATGGCTCATGGGTAAAAGTACATTCCACGCAGGACTCACAACCTACATTCCATTCTCAGAACCCCACAGTAGAAGGAGAGAAACACCCCAAAGTTGTTTTCTGACCTCCACATGTTTCCCATGGCAAATGTGCACTGTGGCATGCATAGACCTGCACTCAGTTACGCACATCATGAACACACATGTATGCATGTACACAATACACTAATAAGTACAATGCTTAAAAAGGAAAGGAAGTGAGAAAAAAATAAATACATTTTGCTTTAAGGAGATGGCTCTGACCTGGGATGGTCATTTCCTGGGAATGGCATGGAACAACTTGTAATATGTTTTATGTATGTAAGTCACTAACAATAACTTCACCACAAGGCTACCGAGGGGCTGAGGCTGGCTGACAAGAGCACTATTCTTCACTCTGACATGGGGAAGAACCAATAACAAAAGAAAAGCTGTATTTTGGGAGTGATTGAGGGAGATCTCTGAAAATCAACAAGTAGTGACAGGGACTGGAACTTGCACAGAGAGGAGACTTTCAAATCTAGGGCCAAGAACAAAGCAGAGTGCCACCTCTTCATGCATGGAGGGGAGGGAACCCCACACCAAGACAAATGTAAACAGGAAAATGACATCAGTCTCAGCAGGCCAACAGCAGTCCTAGATGCAGAATTCCATCATTCTCACTCTGGAGCTGGCTGATCTTAGAGTGACTGCTCTACTCTAATAAAAACTCACAGCCTCCACCAACTTCTCGATCCCTTGAGACTACCACAGCACATATAACATGCCGTCCTGTGATAAGTTTTGACTGTCAACCCCTTGACAATAGGCAGAAGCCTTGGGCCAGTGTGTACCTTACTAAGTAGGAGACAACCTCATCAGTATTATGAAGGTTTAAGACCAGTGGTTGCCCAGATGCTTTCTGTGTTCAAATGTTACTTGGTCAGAATGAGGGAAGATGGTTTTCTTTCTAGCTCATGGACTTAGGACTGAAGCTGTTGGCAGAAAAAGCTCTTGTTTAATGCACCCTCACCTTTGGGACCAAGAAAAAGCTCCATGTGCTATAGCTTAAGGACACTGGGTGTTAACATCTTCTGCTTCTGCTCCACCAGAGCTTGTCTCCTGGGAGCTAGAGCATTGCCACCCATGTCTCACTACTGTAAGATGGCAGATACCAAAGATACAAATCTCTGAACTATCTATGCTTGATCCCTGGATTCAGGGAAGGTCTCCTCTACATCCTACAGTCACAGTCCCATGAGGCCAAATGTTATGGGCATGTCCTCCGGGGGACTCAGGAAGGTCATTTCCAAAGCTTATGGACCTGGGACCTCTTGTACCCTGAGAGAAAGTGTCATATGGATTTCTTAAGTACATAAAAGTATCTTACAGAATTGCTAGCCCAAGAAATAACCACAAAACCCCATGGTATATGTGGAAGGGTTTATAGCATTCCACAGACTTAGGTTTGCAGTGAGCAGTGCCACAGACACCAGCATCACCTGTATTTTCCCAAGGGGCCTGAGGAAAGTTCCATTCCATCCTAGGGCTACAGAACTGTGGCCTCTTATGACATAGGCCCAGGTATCTCCTGCTTTCATCCTGACAGTCCTCACATAGCTCTCTATTATATAGTGTGGTTTGGGAGACTGAGGTTACTGTTGCTACAACCCTTAACATTACCTGTGCTTCTCCAAGGGAACTAGGAACAGCCTTTTCTACATCCGGGCCTACCAAAATTCTGTCAGCTGCTGTCACAAACCTCAGTGCTGGCAAGGCTTAGTATGCAGAGCATAAAAGCACAGATTGGAGACCCACCTCTCCTGAGAAGTAGTACAGCGATCGATCATTAAGGATTGCTGCAGTCTAGATAGTTGAGGCACTCACAAACACTTGGTATTAATCAAGGATGAAGAAATAATGCAGAGTGTTTTGATCTCCCTACAACCAAATGCCAAGGGGCTTCCTCAGATGAAATCTTATATGCTATCTGAATGAGAAACAACCACTTCCTGCAAATGCTGCCCCCAAATTGGAAGAGGCGATTTTTACACAAGATGGGCAGCTACCACTGTACAGACATGAGGAGCATGGAAGGAGGCATGGTTCCTCTAAGTGAGAATCATCATTCTTCAGAAACAGAGTCCAGTTTAAAGGAAGTCCGTGAAATGTCTGAAAAGGAATTCAAAATAGTATACTAAGGAATTCCAGTGAGATGTAGGATTGTACAGTCAGACAACACAAAGAAATGAGCAAAATGATCCAGGATGTGAATGAGAAACTCAGCAAACAGTACAAATCATAAAAATACAGTCAGAAATCTTGGAGCTAAAAATTTAAATCAGACCCGGGTGTGGTAGTGCCTGCCTTTAACCCCAGTACACCTGATTAGGCAGAGGCAAGGAGATCATGTGAGTTGAAGGCCAGCCTGGTTACATAGCAAGTTGCCAGCCAGCTGGGACTACAGGGAGACTCTGTCCTCAAACCACCCCCCCTAAAAAAACCCCCAAAAGCCTAAAAACAAAAACAAACCAACAAAATTAAAATATCAGTCAAATTTCAACAGACCAGACCAAGACAACTGTCAAAAAAGAATGAATTTTTTTCCTTCAAAACCAATTTTTATTGAACCTTTGTGCATTTCATACAAAATTTGCAATCAAATCTAGACCCGTACCCCTTCCTTGCCCCCCTCCACCCCATCAGAGCTCATGCACTCCGAAAAACATATTTTTCATCTTTCTCTCTGTCTCTCTTTTTTTCTTTTTTAAAAATTTATTGATGTTTTGTGTATTTCACACATCATTTTTCAATTCAGTTCAGGCATATTCCCCTTTCCCTTCCCCCCACCCCACCCCACCCCATCCCAGATCATGCATTCTGCCATAACTGTCCTGCATCTTTCAGTCTTTTTTATGTTTAGGAATTCACATTTTCCTCCACTAATTTTATATTACTCTAAAATATGAATACATACTCTCTACCCATATACAGTAATTACAGAGTCTGAAAATAATTGCTGGGTGTATTCTAGAGCCCATTGAGAGATTCACATTATAACAACATAGTTGCTTTCAGATAAATAGAAATATAACCATAATGTCATTCAGCTTGCCTTTTGTCTGGGGGATTTGGTGTTAGCATCCACAAATGAGGGAAAACATTCTCTGTCTTTCTGGGACTGTTACTTCACTCAGCATAATGGCTTCCAGCTCCATCCATTTACCTGCAGATGGCATTTACATGCCATCTTTCTTTACCGCTGAATAGTACTCCACTGTGTAGATGTCATCCAGATTTTTGTCATCCACTCGTCTGTTGAGGGGGATTTGGGTTGGTTCCAGCTCTTCGCTATTGTGAAGAGAGCTGCAATAAACATGGATGTGCATGTATCTTTGTGATAGGATGAGTCTTTGGGGTATATATCTGGGAGTGATATGACTGGGTCAGGTGGTAGGCTCATTCTGAGTCTTTTAAGGGTTCTCCATGCTGCTTTCCATAGTGTTTGTACAAGTTTACATTCCCACCAGCAGTGGATGAGTGTTCCCCTTTCCCCACAGCCTCTCCAGCATCTGTTGTCTTGTTTTCTTGATCTTAGCTAGCTGTATTGGAGTGAGATGATATCTGAGAGTGGTTTTAATTTGCATTTCCTTAATTATTAATGATGTTGGACACTTTTTAAGATGTTCTCAGCCATCTCTAATTCCTCACTGGTGAAGACTCTGTTCAGCTCTTTACTCCATTTTTTGAGTAGGTCATTTGTCTTCTTCTTTGTTTTTTGAGTAGTTTATATATTCTTGATGTTAATGCTCTGTGATATGTGTCACTGGTAAAGATTTCTTCCCACTCTGTGGGTTTTTTCTTCACCTCCTTGATTGTTTCTTTCACTGTATAGAAGCCTTTTGAGTTTTATGAGGTTCCATTTGTCAACTGTTGATATTACTTCCTGTGCAGGTGCTGTCTGATTTAGAAAGTCTCCTACTACACTTATGTCTTGTAGGTTGTTGCCAACTTTCTCTTTTATCACCTTCAGGGTTTCAGGCTTCACATTGAGATCTTTGATCCCCTTAGACTTGATTTTTGTACAGGGTGAGAGGTTCTTCTACAGATGATGATCCAGTTTTGCCAGCACCATTTGATGAAGATGCTATCCTTCCTCCATTGAGGGTTTTTTTGACCCTTTGTCAAATATGAGGTGGTTGAAATTGTATGAGCTCAAGTTTGGATCTTCAATTTTGTTCCACTGGTCAACTAGTCTGTTTTTGTGCCAGTACCAGGCTGTCTTTATGACTATGGCCCTGTAATATAGTTTGAAGTCTGGTAGGGCATTCCCTCCTGTATTGCATTTTTCACTCAGGGTTGCCTTAGCTATTTGGGGTCTTTTATTCTTCCATATGAATTTAAGGATTTTTTTTCCAAGTCTATGAAGAAGCTCATAGAGATTTTCATTGGGATTGCACTGAATCTGTATCAGTTTGGGTAAAATGGACATTTTTACTATATTAATTTTCCCAATCCATGAGCATGGGAAGCCTTTCTATCTTTTGATGACATTTTCAATCTCATTCTTCAGGGGTTTAAAATTTTTGTTGTAAAGTTCTTTGGTATCTTTGGTTAGGTTTGTTCTGAGGTATTTTATTATTTTTGAGGCTATGTTGAGTGGGAAGATCTTCTTGTATTCCTTCTCCACTTGTTTATTGTTGGTGTAAAGAAAGGCTACTGATTTTTCCACACTTTACTAAAACTCTCAATCGTTTCTAGAAGTTTTCTGGTGGAGCTTTTAGCATCCCTTAGATAAACTATCATATCATATGCAAAAAGGGATAGCTTAGCTTTCTCTTTTCTGATTAATACTCCTTTAATTTCCTTTTCTTGTTTTATTGCCCTAGCAAGTGTTTTGAGCACTATGTTGAAGAGGAGTGGGGATGGGGGAAGCCTTGCCAGGTTCCCGCATTTAAGGGAAATGGTTCCAATTTTTCTCCATTTAGGATGATGTTGGCAGTGCGTTTGCTATATATGGCTTTGATCATGTTGAAGAATGTTCCTTTCAGTCCTATTCCCTCTAGGACTTTAAACATGAAGGGATGCTGGATCTTGTCAAAGGCTTTTTCTGCTTCAATTGAGATGATCATGTGGTTTTTGTCTTTCAGTCCATTTATGTGTTTTATATTTATTGATTTACATATGTTGAACCATCCCTGCATCTCTGGTATGAATCCAACTTGATCATGATCATGATGGATGATCTTTTTGATGTGGGTCATATGTGATTTGCAAGTATTTTGTTGAGAACTTTTGCATCTATGTTCTTTAGTGAGATCGGTCTATAGCTTTCTTTTTTGCTTGCATCTTTGCCTGGCTTTGGTATTAGGGTGATGCTGGCTTCATAGAAGGAGTTTGGGAGAATTCCTTCTGTTCATATCCTTCTAAGCAGTTTGAGTAGCAATGGTTGTAGGACCTCTTTAAAAGTTTTATAGAATTTTGCTGTGAAACCATCTGGGCCGGGGCTTTTTTTTAGTTGGGAGGTTTTTAATTACATCTTCAATTTCCTCTAATATTATGGGTCTATTTAAACTGTCAATCTCTTCTTGGTTTGTTGGTTCCCAGGATTTCAGATATTCATCTATTTCTCTTAGGTTTTCAAATTTAGTGAGTATAGATTTTTGAAGTATTCCTGTATGATTGTCTGGATCTTTTCTTTGTCTGTTATGATGTTTCCCTTTTCATCATGAATACTATTGACTTGGAGTTGCTCTCTCTTTTTATTGGTTAACTGGGGTAGAGTTCTATTTTGTTTATTTTTTCAAAGAACCAGCTTTTGGATTTGTTGATTTTATGTATTTTTTTCTTTGTTTCTATTTCATTGATTTCTGCTTTGATTTTTGTTATTTCTTCCTGTCTGTTGGGTTTAACTCCAGAAGGAAGTGGAAATGCTGAAAAGATCCCAGGCTGAGAGAGAAAAAGAAAATGACCAATGAATCAAGGACCTACAAGCTGAGAATGACAGGCTCCAGAAGGAAGTAGAAACACTAAAGAAATCACAGGCTGAAATAAAAAAGGAAATTGAACATTTATCCAATCACCAGGAAAGGATGGGAAAAAGCCTCAGAAGCAGAATGGAAGATGCAGAAAAAAGAATATCAGACCTGCAGGATAACATGGTCCAACTAGAATGCTCACATAAAGATTATGAAAAATTAAAAAAAAAAAACAAACGCGAGTGGAACAACCAGGAAATGTGGGATACTATGAAAAAACCAACATCATAGGAATAGAGGAAGGAGAAGAATTCCAAGAGAATGGTATTGATCAGATCTTCAACAGAATAATAGATGAAAATTTCTCCAAACTAAAAAAAGACAAACCAATATGAATACGGGAAGCACATAGAACTCCATACAGACAAGATCAGAAAAGAAACTCTCCACGCCATATCATAGTTAAAATGCTAGACACCCAAAACAAAGACAAAATTCTTAAAGCCACGAGAGAAAAACAAGAAGTGACCTATAAGGGGAAACCCATCAGAATTACAACTGACTTCTCAGTGTGAACTATGAAAGCTAGAAGAATGTGGACCAAAGTATTCCCAGCATTAAATGACTTTAGATGCCAACCCAGACTACTTTACCCAGCAAAAATGTCAATCATAGTTGAAGGAGAAAGAAGAACCTTTCATGACATGAACAAGATGAAAGAATACATGTCTAAGAAACCAACACTTCAGAAAATCCTCCAAGCAATCCAAAGAACAGAGGAAAGAAGCAACTATCCCTAAGCAATTAAAGAGAGAAAGCAACAAAATCATAACAGAGTAAATATAAACATAGACCAAGAATGCAAACAAAAAATAAGGTAAAAAGAAGAAACACACATCTCTCAATAATAACCTTAAATACTAATGGTCTAAACTTCCCAATCAAAAGGCATAGACTGGGAGAATGGATTAGGAAACTGAACCCTTCTATATGCTGTCTATAAGAAACCCATCCCACCCTCAAGGACAGACACCACCTTAGAGTGAAAGGATGGGAAAAAATATTCCAAGCAAATGGTACCAAGAAACAAGCTGGAGTGGCTATTCTAATATCAAACAAAATAGTTCTCAAAGTAAAATTAATAAGAAGAGACAAAGAGGGCCATTACATCCTTGTCAAAGGAACAATGAACCATGAAGACTTCGCAATCCTAAATGTCTATGCACCAAACTCTGGTGAACCTAACTTTATAAACACAACTCTGCAGGACCTCAAGACACAGATTAATCCTAACACACTAATAGTGGGAGACTTCAACACCCCACTGAGCCCCTTGGATAGATCAACAGGACAAAAAATAAACAGAGAGACATTAGAATTTAACAATATAATACACCAAATGGACCTCTCAGACATCTACAGAATATTCCACCCAAATACCAAAGAATATACTTTCTACTCAGCACCTCATGGAACATTCTCCAAAATTGACCACATACTGGGGCACAAAAGGAACCTCAATAAATACAAAAGGATAGAAATTATTCCATGCATTCTATAAGAATGAATTTTTAAATTTTATTTTTTTTATGTGTATGAATGTACTATGTGCATGTATGTCTGTGCACCTGTGTTGTGCAATGCCGTGGAGATCAGAAGAGGGTGTTGGATTCCCCTGGAACTGGAGTTCTCCTGGAATTGGAGTTACAGAGGTTCTCAGCCACCATTTGGGTGCTGGGGATCGAACCCAGATCCTCTGCAAGAGCGGTCGGCGCTCTTAACCGCTAGGCCATCCCTCTAGCCCCAAGAATGAATTTTTTTAAATTTTTTAAAAAATTTTTATTTATTTCCGTATGTTTATGAATGTACTGTCTGCATGCAAGTCTGTGCACCCGTGTCGTGCAATGCCGTGGAGGTCAGAAGAGGGTGTCGGACTCCCCTGGAATTGGAGTTCTCCTGGAATTGGAGTTTCAGACTGTTCTTGGCCGCCATGTGGGCGCTGGGGATTGAACCCGGGTCCTCTGCAAGAGCGGTCGGAGTTCTTAACCGCGAGGCCATCTCTCCAGCCCAAGAATGAATTTTTTTACTTGAGGACAGGTCTTTTGAATTAACACGGAGGAGGGGAGGGGGAGGAGGAGGAGGGAGAGGAGGAGGGGGAGGAGGAGGAAGAGGAGGAGGAGGAGGAGGAGGAGGAGGAAGAAAGAAGAAAGTTAATAGGATTTATGGGACATTATTATATGAAAAAATGTATTATAGGAATTTGAGAGGATCATAGGGAGGGGAAAGACTTGGAAAACCATTTCATTGATGGCTAACCAAAAGCTTCCCAAACTTTCAAAAAGACATGAACCTCCAACACAAAAAACTCAAAGAACTCTAAGTAGATTGAACCCAAACAGTCCTTCACAAAAGCATACTTTATTCAAAATGTCAAAAGTACAAGTCAAAGAAAGACTCTTTAAAGTAAGGGAATAGTCACAGGAACCCCACAAGCCAGAAGAGAATGAGAACACACATTCAAAATATGGGAAGGGCAAGGCAACGAAGCTACCCTGCAGTGCTAAGGGTAAGTACAATCCTTCCCAAGTAACCACGGGCCCACTTCCAGAGTAGCCCCACATCAAAATGTTATGAGAACCTTACATTATAGAGAAAAAGATGATTCACACTCATGTGGACTAGCACAAAGCTTACTAGGAGAGCAGACATACAAAGAAAATTAATCCTTAGCAACACCAAAAACTAGGTACTTGCAAAAATCAATAAGAGGTGAGGTACAAAAAAAATGAAACAAGCTAAAGAATGCATTAATATGTATTAATAATAAGCTTGAAGGTTAATGGATCACAGGCATCAATCAAAAGGTATAGAATTGCTGAATGTGTGAGGGCAGGGCAAGCTATATATTGTTTGCATGAAATTCACCTCACAGCTGACAAAACATACAGAAGACAGAGAAGAATTGGGAAAATATTTCTTGCAGATGGAAAATGAAAGCTAGGAGGAGTAAGTACACTCATCTCCAATATAGCAGGGTTTAAATAAAAAACTCAAAAAAGACAAATTAAGAATTTATTGATAAAAGAATGAATTTAAACATATAATACTAAATGTACACACATCTAACATGGAGTCACCCACGTTATAAAACAGGCATTATTAAGTCTGAAAGAAGATATAAAATCCAATAAAATGACAGTAGAGGACTTCATTTCTCAGTGGCTGTGTCATCTATTGAGAATCCACAAGGGGAAGTGGGAGTTGAACCCCACAGCAGAACAAACATGCCTGAGGGACAGCAGCAGAACACATCCTGGTCAAGCGGAGCTCTCTCTCCATATGCCGTGCCGCAAATACAAGTTATAAATGGAAAAATAGAAATGATATGCAACCTCAGACCATAACAGAATAAAAGTATGGACCTGCAACAGAAAAAAAATTGAAAGCAGGCAAATAGCTGGAGATTCAGTAACATGAGGAAACTTAAAGACTAGGAACAAATGAAAATGACAACAGAAGACTTCAGAGAAGGGAAATGGTTGAGTACTGGGAGTGGAGTTGATGGAAACAAATGCACACAATAAATAAACTAGATCTCAAGCAGACACCTAACAATGCACCGTAAAGGCTTAAAAAGCAAAAATAAACCAAACCCAAAAGTAGTAGAAGGAAGGAAATAATAAGGATAAAACCAGAAATAAATTTGTAATAAAATGTGAAAGATTAATAAAACAAAAGTTGCTTTTTTCTGAAAGGATAAACAAAATTGTCAAACTTAACTAGGGTAATTAAGAAAAAGATAAAGGATTGAAATAAATGAAATCAGGTATAAAAAGGAATTATTTTAAGTAACAGCTCAATAAAACATTATAGGAAATCCCTATAATCAATAACATACTAAAGAATAATCCCTTAGAAAAACATCTAGCAACAAATCGATATTTTAAATGATGCAAACTATCAAGGTAGAATAAAAATCAGAAAAATGTAAACAAACAAATAACAATAATGAGATTGAAGTTATGATTAAATTCTTTCATCAAAAGTTTACAGGGCTTGAGGTCTTTATTACTGAATTCTGTATAATATTTAGAGAAGAACTAATTATAATTCCTTTTATACTATTGCACAAAATGAAAATAAACATAACTCTGTCAAACTAATTTTGCATAATTTTTATTGAATTTTTGTGTATTTCATACATAGCATCTCAATCAGTCTTAATCACCTTTCTATTGGAATTTATATATTCTGTCATCTGTGTTGAGGCCTATTGTGACAAATTAATCTCCCTGACCAATCCTCAGTGCAAGTTCATCCACTGAGCTCTAGCTAGTCAGCCTATCTAGAGTCCTTCACTTTGAGAAGGCCAGTTCTTCCTAACCCAACAGTGAACAGCTGACAATATTTCTTCAGCTAAGATTGGGTTCTGCTGCCTATTTCTGAATTTCCATGCTAGGTTTTGGTCTGGTTGTGCTTGAATGGGTCTTGTGCATGTTGATACCATTGCTGTAGGTTCATATGAACAGGGTCTCAGGAACTTGTAGGATTCTATTTCCATATGGTCTTGCATTACCTCCCTGGCTCTTACAATCTTTCTACCCCCTCTTCTGCAATGTTCTCTGAGTCTTGGGTGTGTGAAGCTGAATATAGGAGACCTGTCCATGGACCAATACACCACACACTCCTAATCTCCACAATTTGGCTATTTATGAACTTTTGAGTTCCTGGTCCCCCGTTGCATTGAAGGAGCTTATTTAATGAGAGTTAAAAGGTTAAGTACTGTCGTAGATTTACCGTTCACCTCAATCACAGCGGTAAAACTACGACAATATAGTCTGGACACTTATTTGATCAACTTGATTGAACATTCAAGCCCCTCCAGCTGGATGGTGGGAGCCTTGGGCTATGTGGGCTGGGGCACAACTGCTTGCAAATTGGTTTTATATGAAGGATGCTTGTGCAAAAAAAAAAAAGGAGCTAGATACTGACATTTGAACTAACTGGGAATATAAAATGCTAGTTGTTTTATTTATAGTTTGTATTGGGTTGGTCTCTATATTTTTCTGAATTATACAACATCACAGTGTAACACTTTCTTTTACTTGTAGGACAATTTAAAGGAATTAAGCTTAAATTTTACTTCCCAAATAAGTAGAAGTCTTAGTCCAGTCATATAGCGTTAAAGAGCAAAGTGTTTATTGGGTAAAATTTATTTAGCAGGTACTCAACTCTGCCCAAGCTTTATCCACCAAGTATAGGATATTTTAAGGCTTAGTGAATTGTTTAGATTAGTTAAATTTAGGTGTAGGTTTTGGTGGAAATGGTAATACAATTGAACTAATTGGGAATATAAAATGTTAATTGTTTTATTTATAATTTGTATTGGGTTAAGGTATACAAATGGCCTATATATTTTTTCTGAATTACACAACATCACATTATATCACTTTCTTTTACTTGTAGGACAATTTAAAGGAACTAAGCTTAAATTTCCTTCCCAAATAAGTAGCATACAGTCAATGAGAAACAGTTTGGGTAAATTTAATGAAAGCTTATGCCTTGGCTCCTGTTTATGGGTATGTGTAATACAACTTAGGCATCTATAGGTCAAAACATAAAAACCTAAAAAAAAAAAAAAGAGGGAGGTGGGAGGTGGGGTAGTATCCTTTCTGGGATACAAATGGAAAACTCTGTGTTCCAATCCTATTGATAAATTTTCAATTTTTCTGATCTTGAAACTAACAATGGGAGGAGAATTTTATGTTCCCACAGGTAAAAATCACCAATCTAAATGCCTGAAAACATACAACTTATGGCTGTGCAGGATGAACTGGGGAATGCCAGCAGAGAGGTTGACCCATCTGAACATTAAGGAATGAGGAACCTCAGACTGCCTGAGTCACGGACACTGAGCATCTCTCTGAATAATATTGGGGTTGACTGTTTATAATGGACCCTAATGAAGTTTACCTTCCAGGTGCTGAGAAACCTTCCTACCTCTCCCCTTTTTTTTGGAAAAAGAAAAACATGATGGTAATGAAACCACTCCCTAACTGTAAACTAGAGCCAATTGTTACAGTGGTAATTTCCTATAAACAGGCATAACGTATTAACTGATTGATAGGCATAGGAACTGTGAAAGGATATTTCTCTAACTAGAGCCAAATTCAATAGTAAAGTGTTTATAAGTTGTGTAATTAAGCAAAATATATTACTACAGGAAAGCTCTGACATCAGCAATGAATTATTCTGCCTAGGAGATGTTGGCTAGGGGATTCAAACCCGCCCCCCCCAAATATAAAGGCCTTTTGCCTATAAGTGGGATATATGCAAGGAGAAAGGCAGTAAGTCCCTGTTGTCGAAGACCTGGTGTGAGCATGAAAAAAGGTATGAGACGTCACTTGCTAGCGTACAACTGGCCTCTGAAATGCTAGAGAGCGTTACCAAAGGCCACTAAAGCAATACAGCAAAATATTGGTCTCCCTGAGACAAGCAAGACTCCTCCGTCAATATCAGCTACACCTCAACAGCCTGGAGATACTGTGCAACAGTGGCAGCCAAGTGTCTATATATATCCCAAATCTATTTGGCTATTAGCTCTCTCCTTGGAGGAATAACTCACAGCGGATGCCACAAGCTTATGTCCTCTAGTGGTTAGGAGATGTTATAAGCCACAATAAGAACTTGTCACCCTTTATAGAGAAACCACAGTTTGCGGATTAGCATACCATCCAAGCATCTGTGTCTATGCTCACAGCTTAGCTTGACATAATAATTGGTACTGCTTAAATGCCTGTACATCCAATAGCTTGTGCTTTGTTAGTATGACTAAAAAGGGTATCACTGGGAAAGCTGTCAATCCATGAAGGGAAACAACCTGAACAGACTGGAGTCCAAAATGACAACTCCAAAGAAATTAGACTGTTTTCTTCTCACCCACTTGTGCCCCTTTCCCAAAGCCCAGGGAACAAACTGCGGAAGAGGAGGCGTGGTAGATTGTAAGGGCTGTGGAGAGATAGGGGTGAATCATGAGACTACAGGAATATAGTCTGGACTCCTAACTGATCAACATGCCTGTGCATACAAGCTTCTCCAACTGGACTATGGGAACCTTGGGTTGTTCAAAATTTGGACATAGATACTTGCAAAATGCACCAATTACCTAATTGTATGACATACTGAGTAACATCAATGTTATCTGGAAACAACTGTGTCATTATATTGTAGAATCCCTTAAAAATAAAAAAAAGGTTAGGTACTGTCCTCTGGCCCCTTGTTCTATGTTGTGTGAGCCTTACAAAGTCTTTTGATGAGGTATTCAGTACAAACTACTAAAAAGCAAGGAAAGAAACAAAATGAATTTAAAAGAAAGAAAGGAATAAGAAAAGCAAGCTTAGACATGTCGTAAACAAAACGGGTAAAAACTGTTCAATGAAGTAGTAACAAAGCAGACTAATAGCTCACCAGAGATGACACACTGTGCAAAGGCTGGTCAACATGAACAAATCAGCAAACACTACACAAAGCACCAATACAGTGCAGGACAAAACCATATAATCACTTCAACTGATGCACAGAATCTATTTATAAGGATTAGATATGGTAAAAACTTAGGTATAGAGGGAGCATGTCTCCATCAACTAAAGGCTATGTATGAAATGCTTACAGCCAATATCATACTGGGTGGGAAAAGGTGAACTCAGGAGTGTGATAAGGACAGAGCCTTCCAGTACTGTTACTGAACCCAGAACTGAAGTCTTAGGAACAATGGTTACACAAGAGACAGTAACAAAGGATGCCCAAATTGCAATAGAAGTTAAATTACCCATTTTCAGAAGACTTAATTTCATACACAGATGAACCTAAATATGCTATCAAGAATATATTAGGTCCGATGCATGAATCAGTAAATTTGAAGATACAAAGTGAAAACAGTATGATTTTTATAAACCAGTGAGCTTGATGAAAAAAATTAATTAATTAAAATCACAGCTATGAAATATTTATGAAAAAACTTGCTTAGAAAAATATCTCCAGGATGAAAATTATAAGCTATTGATACCAGAAATGATAAAGGACACAAAAGAACAAATAGTTCGAGTTCACAACTTAGATTTAATATTTTTAAAGTGATTTATAATGTCAACATAATTCCTATCAAAATACCAATGACTTTCCTTCCAGAAGACAAACCTGAAGTTCATTGAAACCACGGAAGACCAAGAATGGTCAAAGGAATCCTGAGATGAAAATAAAACAGCAAAACAAACACACTCTAAGGCCCAAACTGGAGGAATCACAACATTTGACTTCAAACATACTATGGAGCTCTAATCAAACAGCATGGTGCTGGCATAGAAATGGATCAACTCAACAGAAGACCAACGAATAATGCTCAGAATGCCAACAGTCTTTTGAAAAGATTCATTTTATTTTTATTTATGTGTAGCACATGCAGAGGCCAGAAGAAGGAATTGGATCTCCTAGAATAGGATTTATAGGTGAGTGGGTTGTGAGCTGCCTGACATGGGGGCTGAGAACTGAATTCTGGTCCTCTGCGGGAGCAGCAAGCACTCTGGACTGCTCTGAGCCATCCCTCCAGCCTCTGCCAACTTACTTTTGACATGGGCACCAAGAACACACCATGGAGAAAAGACAGCCTTCGATAAATGGTGCTGGCCAATGAAAATGATTTTTTATTAAATGCGGGACCCCAAAGGTATAAGCAACAAAAATGAAAATATACAAACAGGGATGAATGAAGTTTAGAGACACAGTGTACAATGAGTATTTGCATTCCAAGAATGAGCTCAGCAAAGAATTGATTTCAAGAGCTTATAAGGAATTTAAAAAATCTGGCCGATAAAGCACCAAATAACTCTGGCTAAAGTACTAAATCGATGTTTGAAAGGAGACATACAGATGGCCAACCAGAAAATGGAAAACAATATTATTTTCACTAACCATTAGAAAAAGTGCAATTCAAAACCACATTGAGATATCACCTTGGCCCTGTAAGAATGGCTCTTTTAAAAACTGACAAAAAAAAAAAAAATAACAAATGTTGGTGAGGATGTGGAGAAAAGAACTTCATGTATTTATATATTTTAAAATGTTCATTCCTTATTGCATCTATGTGTGCATGATGTGTATGAGTGAGCACCTGTGTGCCATGGTGTGCACGTGGTGGTCAAAGGGCAGCTTTGATGAGTCTGTTCTCTCATCTTGTAGGTACTAGACATTGCAAGGCTTGCTCAGCAAACCGGCATTTCCCTCTGAACCATCTTGCTAGTCAAAGATAATTTTTATATAGTATTTATTGGAATATAAGATAGCACAGCCATTATGGAAAATAGTATAGAGATTCTTTAACACACGAAAATTGGAATTATCACAGGATCCAGCAATCTTACTACTAGGTTTTAGGCAAAGGAGATGAAATCATTATAGCAAAAAGATACTTGCACTGACACATGTACAGTCACACTATCTATTCACAATAACTATAATATGTAATCATCATGGATGGCCCTCAGGGGATGAATGAGAGAAAGAAGTGGTATATGTATACAATGGAATATTATTCAGCCATAAAGAAGCATGAAAACTTATTATTCATAGCAACATGGGCAGAATTGTAGACCATTATGTTAGGCGAAATACACTACACACAGAAAGACAAATATTACTTATTCCATAAATCATTATGGAAACTGAGATGTTGATGCCATTGTATAATGGAATGGAAAAGTGGCTGCTAGAGAATGAGAAGGGTAGGATGGAGAGGGTGGACAGACGTTCACTGAGGGGTGCAGCATTCTGGAGCCACATTACAGTTATCCCTGAATAAAGAAACAGCCTGACTCTTAGCCTTAGTTTAAGGATAAGAGTGGATCGGAACTCTGAGAACCACATATTCTTTCAGATGTCTATTGGGAACTGTGCTCTGGAGCCAGGCTTCACTTACTTTTTTTTGAAACATTATTTCCACCATACGTGGGAGGAGTAGAAGCTAGAATCTATCCTTGATAGAGAATCCTACCCTTTGATCTCTGGGCCTAAAACCACATACACAATATCAAGTGGCCTTCTCCATTTTTCTCATGGATTCGAGGAGAAGCAGGCTGCTTTCAGCACTTTGCTTTGATATGTTTTGTTTTTTTTTTTTTTTGAGACAGGGTCTCCCTGTAGCCCCACCTGTCCTGGAACTTGCTCTGTTGACCAGGCTGGCCTTGAACTCACAAAGATCTGCCTGCCTCTGCTTCCTGAGTGCTAGGATTAAAGGTGTGCGCCACCACACCCGGCTTGCTTTGATATGTTAATCAAGCACACCCACATTCATCCAGTATCTTGGGTGGTGGGCAAGGTGGAGTCCTCAGGGATTAAGGTCAGATTCCAAGAGGAACTTGTTTATGTTATAAGCAGTAACCATTTTGGGTTGCAAGGCTAGGTGAAAGACTTTAGTGCAGATTATGTCCCTATTGTAGAAACCATTCCTACAATACAGAGGGAGGGATTAATTCTGTGGGTTTTTTTTTCTTCTATAATCTATTAGGGTGACCAATGATTACACCAATTCAAGATATATCTGGATGGTGGGGGAATAGCGGGACATAGATATATAGATCGAGTGATTTAGATCTTGCAGTCGTTATAGAAAGATAGCAATAGAGTAAAGACCAGGTATTAGAGAAATATAGCACATATATACGATGATAGCTTAGCAAGGAATGTATAGATAGATATAATTAATTATATATTATAAAATATATATAATAAATATATTTTTTTTTTTTTTTTTTTTTTTTTTTTTTTTTTTTTTTTTTTTTTTTTTTTAAAAATTAAAAATATATAACTATATTCCATGGAAATATATATTACCAACCTCTTGAAAATGGTTAGTGTTTCGAGAGAAGGATGTGGCTGTGATGATAGTTAGTTTAGGCCTGGCACACTTGTTAGGCTATCTTGATGGGCCCACTGAAAATGTGCAAGTGTTATGGCTTGCCTCAGTAAAGCTTCTGAGACCGTAAAAATGATGAAATGAGGCAATGGACTAGGCTCGTGTCGATGCTCAGTAGAAGCAGTATCTGGTATTACTTCTATCTAAACTAATTGGTTAGCTAAATTTACACACACACACACACAGACACAGACACATACACCATTTTTTAATTTTTAATTTTTAATATAAGAAAAAGTTAGAGATAGATTTTCTTGTGTGTTTTCCCTTGTTTGATCAAAGTATGTGCAACTACATCAACATGTGCAATCCATTACATCTGATATGAAGGAAACAGAAGAATTTCTACCTATTTAAAAGTGTCATTTGCTTTTTTCAGAAGGAGCCAATTCTCAACATCTAGGCTAGAATAAGTAGGCAGTGATCAGCAGAACCTATTGTGAGTTTGGGGGTTGGTTCTACTTTATTCAGAAATAAAAGAGTTCTAAAATTTGCCAACTCTAAATATAAAGCAAGTGCCAACTTCATCAACTAACTGAATTAATGAAGAATGTGTTGAAAATCTCACACCTCCCCAGGCACACTTGCACATTACTTCAGAGCTGAGTGCTCACTTTTCTTTTTCTATCTTTGTTTACACAGATTTCCTGTGCCCAGCCACATGCTCAGCTTGTCAAGCCTTAACAAAATGCTACACTCAAGATTCGGTTCCCTTTGCTCCGTTAAGAGAGTGCTAAAGGGGAAATAAAATCAAGACAGAAGCGCGGAGAAACAAGAAATAAGACCAAGCACACAATGCAATGCGGAACCTCATAAACTCCAACACCGCTTCTGTACATCAGAACAACAATAAAGGAAGTGAAGAGAAAAGAGAAAACTTCCCACAAATAGAATGGGAGGAAACTTTTATTGCAGATACATCTGACAAGCACTAATTACCGAGTATAAAAGCTACTCAAAAACAAAAGCAGCAAAGACCAACAAAGACCATCATCCAAAAGATTGGAGCAAAGATCTGAATACACTTCACAGAGGAGGAATTAAAACATCTTAAGAAGTGTTAAAAAAAAAAAAAATTGTTCAACATCGCTAATAATTAAGGAAATTGCAAATTAAAACAACAGCTTTAGATTACCATTGACCTTCCAATCAGCTGGCAGGATCAAGAAATCAAAATGATTACCAAGTGCTGGAGAGCGTGTGGGGAAAGGGGAAAGCTCATCCACTGATGGTGGGAAAGTAAATTTGTACAACCCCTATGCGAAATTGCAGTGTTGGCTACGAATTTCCCTTTCAGAAGACTGAAAATGAACTTACATTTGACCCAGTCATTACCACTCCAGGTATATACCACAAAGGCATGCACATCTATGTTTATAAGCTCTCTTCACAACAGCAAAAAACCAGAACCAACCCAAATGCCCCAATAGGGAAGAGCTGGAACCAACCCCAAATGCCCCTCAACTGACGACCCTCCCTCCCCGTCCGATAGAGAATACGTGGTACATGTACACAATAGAAATCTATGCAGTGGTAGTGGTTAACAGAAGACAACATCATGAACCTCCTTGCAGGTAAATGGATGGAGCTCACAGCCATTATGCTTTAACATTGCTGAAGTAACGCAGTCCAGAAAAACAAAAGACAAATGGTATCCATACATATGTCGGTGCTATGTTGCCCAAGAACTCAGTTACAAACCTATTTCTTGTGGAGAGTGATGTATATTAAAAGAACAACAACAGAACGACTGCATCAGAAAACTGGACTGAAATGGTGTGACTCCGGAAAAGGGGGGGGGGAGGAGGCGAGGAGGACATGGGGTATATTCGCGTAATGCCATATTTACCTGATGTGAGTTCAACAAGTACCAGGCGTGCCCAGGGACTGCTGTTCCGGTCCACATGGTGCTGAGCGACCTGTAGTAAACCGAATATACGTGTAATATGAAACACCATTGGTTGTGAGAGGCTCTGATAAATATGTGCGATATACCGTATTGAGGGCAATTGGGAGATATAAATGCTGTTTTCACTATTTGTTTTTACTTAATCATGATATAACAAAAACTTTGGGCCATTAGAACATACACAAATAATTTCTCTAATATTTTATGCCGTACAGTATCACCTCTGTGCAGCCTTTCTCTTTTCATATCTAGGATGATTTAACTTAAAAATTAAATTTGCTTTCCCAAGTTAATCACATACGGTAACCCAAACCACGCCATGGTTGAATTTGATGAAATCTGGGCTTGATTCCACCCTCTCGGTGGTATAATTAAAACATGGCTATTTGCAGACCCCACCAGTCAAAAAACCCAAAAACCTAAATTAAAAAAGTGGGGATTATAGATAGATATGAAACCTTTTTGTCAAAACCTTGCCATTCAAATCTTAAAACTAACTATGGGAAAAAGATTTGTATGTTCAAAAACCGGCTCAAAACCAGTCACACACTAATGGTGAGAAAAGAAAAGATAACAAGCTTTGAATTGCGCTCAGGCACCTCTGTACCGGGAAGTGACATGCAGAAAGGTTTGGCCCCCGTCTGACACTTGAAAGGAAGACACCATTTGAGAAAAGCCTCAGATTGCACTAGCTAGAACTCACCTCAACCCCCCCTCTGTCCGCGATCACTAATTGCTCAACTATTTATAATGGTCCTAATGAAACTTACCTCTCTCTACGGCTGCGCTGCCAACGCGTCTTTAATCATGACCCGCCCTTCCGAGACTTTCTTAATTACTCCCCCCCCTAGACACAAGGAGAGGCGAAATATGATGCTGATGAGGTCACTCTCCAACAGTAAATTGGAGACAAATGTTATAGAGGTAATCCCTTATAAAACCAGTAAAACTGACTTCTTTAACTTTGACTAATAGAATAGGAAATGTGAAAAGGATTATTCTCTATTCACGGCCAAATATAATACTAAAGTCTCCCGAAGCTGTGCATTTAAGCAAAAACTATTATCTTAATAACGCGACGCTCTGACCCATAACCAGCCCAATGGCAAATTCGACAAGGAGATTGCCTGCCGACCTAACCGGCGGATAGCCAACCCCCCGCCCCCACATAAAGGCGTAACAGGAGCCACCTTGCCCCTCCCGTCAAACTGGGATAGAGCGTAAAGGCACTTACCCCCTTTCTAGAAAGTTTTCCTCAGCTCCGCAGGGAACACCGCACATGTATTATTGAGCACCACACTTTCCCGATTAGCCTTTCACCTTACGATCGGTTCTGGCAAGACTCAGACTGTATGGTACCAAAGGCCGCTAAAACAATAAAGCAAATATAAGGTCTCCTTGAGTCAAGCAATGGTTTCTACCTCCTTCCCTCAGCACCAGCTCTCACTCCTCATATGCCTTGAAACTCCGTGCAGCCCTACCGTTGGAAGCAATACCCGGCACTTACCCTTAACCCAAATCCTAATGCCTTTAGCTCTCTTCCTTGGAGGAATAACCAACAGCCTGGGGTTCCTGGCCAACAAGCTTCATCCTCTAGTGGTTGGCGAGGTTATAAGCTTCCACAGTAAGACCCTGTCATATTTTAACAGAAAAAACTGTAATTCATGCGATTACACACAATCCTAAACATCTGGTTGTCTCTACCAAAGTAACCCTACCATACACAATTAGTACTGTTTAAACATACCTATTATCTAATTGCTTGTGCTTCATAGTAGGATCAACAGGTTATGCCTGGACAAGCTGGCAGCCCTTGAAAGGAAACAGCCAGAATTGACCAGAGACCAAGACAACAGCTCCAGAGAAAGTAGACTGTTTTACTTCTCATCCACCTGTGCCCCTTTTCTAAGCCTAGGGAACAATCTGCCGAAGAGGGGTCGTGGTAGAATGTAAGGACTGCGATTGGGGTGAAAGGTGAAACTACAGCAATATAGTCTGGACACTCATTTGATTAACTTGATTGAACATCCTACCCCCCCCCCCCGGTTGGATGATGGGACCCATGGGCTGTGTGGTTTTGGCACAACTGCTTGCAAACTGGTTTTACATGAAGGATGCTTGTACTCATAAATTATTACTTAATGTTAAAAAAATGAAAAAAAACAACAACAGAGAAAGATGCAGGACGGTTATGGCAGAATGCATGATCTGGGATGGGGTGGGGTGGGGTGGGGGGAAGGGAAAGGGAAATATGCCTGAACTGATTTGGAAAATGATGTATGAAATACACAAAGCATCAATAAAAAGTGAAAAAAAAAGAATTTGCTTTATTAGCAATGTTTCCATTTTGGAAAGCCATCAGGGTAAATTTTCCTCTGAAGAAAGGCAAAATGAACTTCAGACCCTGAAGGGTTAGTTCCCAGCATTCTGTTCTTCCTGTTGCTTTAAAAGGATGGCTGGAGAGATGGCCTAGCAATTAAGAGCGCCAACCACTCTTGCAGAGGACCCTGGTTCAATCCCCAGCACCCACATGGCGGCTGAGAACCTTCTGTAACTCCAATTCCAGGAGAACTCCAGTTCCAGGGGATTCCGAGACCCTCTTCTGACCTCCGCAGCATTGCACAACACAGGTGCACAGACCTACACGCAAAACAGTACATTCATACACATAAATAAATAAAAAAATTTTAAAAAAGTAAATAAAAATAAAAGGATGATTGCTAAGATTCAAAGAGATTGTACTGAAGGGTTTTATTTTCTGTTAACAATGCAGACAGGCATTGATCTACACAGGGGTAGGAGTGGGGGGCCTGGGGGTGGCTTCAAATCTCCACCATGGTTCCAAGCAGGTGAGTGAGCGCGGCTCTGCCCTGCATTTCTCAGGTTCCTTCCCGGGGTGAGCTTCTGTCAGCTGGGACTGTTTTACACTGCTCATTTGGCAGTCAGACATGCGTGGGGGAACTATTACCAACCCTTTGCTCTTGCACAGCAGAGGATTTGACCTCACACAACTCCATTAGTTTAACCCATGTCTTCCTAACAGTTCTCCTGTTAGTGCTTTTCTTTCTTCATGTATTTTTAACTGACTCCTAAGAATCGTGTGTCCTTATGATGCACATGCTGATGATCCTTGGAATGAACACACCTGTGTAAGAAGAGTCTGGATATTAGGCACATTGATCACCTGATCACCTGACACCCATGATTTCCCTGTGGAGAGAACAATCAAAATCTTGTTTTCTGACAGTTTTGGATATTTGATGTTTTTAGCCATCGTTGCCCTATTGTGCCATAGAATACTGGACTTACCTCTGTTCTCTCAAGTCTGTACCTACTGACTAACCCATCCTCTCCCACTTCTTCTATCTTTAGCCTTTTTTTTTTTTCACAACATTTTTTTTATTGATGCTTTGTGCATTTCATACATCGTTTTCCAATTCAGTTCAGGCATATCTCCCCTTCCCTTCACCCCCACCCCCACCCCAACCGAGATCATGCATTCTGCCATGACTGTCCTGCATATCTCTCTCAGTTTTTTTTTTCCATTTTTTAGCTATAAGTGATAATCCATGAGTACAAGCATCCTTCATGTATAACCAATTTGCAGGCTGTTGTGCCCAAACACCCACAGCCCCACCTTCCAGCGGGGGGTGAGGGGTTGTATGTTCAATCAGGTTAATCAAATGAGGGTCCAGACTACATTGCTGTAGTTTCACCCTTCACCCCAATCGCAGCCCTTACATTCTACCACGCCCCCTCTTCCGCAGGTTGTTCCCTGGGCTTAGAAAAGGGGCACAAGTGGATGAGAAGCAGAACAGTCCACTCTCTCTGGAGCTGTTGTCTTGGATTCTGGTCAATTCTGGCTGTTTCCTTTCATGGGCTGACAGTCTGTCCAGGAATAACCTTTCGATCCTACTAATGAAGCACAAGCAATTAGATATATAGGTATTTAAGCAGCATTAATAGTTATGGTAGGTTACTTTGTTATAGACATATATGTTTAGATGAGATGTTGATCCACGAACTACATTTTTTCTCCTGTTAAATATGAGGGGTCCTACTGTGGCTTATGATATCTCATAACCTGTAGAGGATGTAAAGCTTGTGGCATCAGCCATGGGTCTCCTCCAAGGAGAGAGCCAATAGGACAATTATATTTGGGATATTACAGGCATATGGCTGCCTCCGCTGCACATTATTCCAGGCAGGTGAGGTTGTTGTAGCTGGTGCTGACGGTGGCGTCTTGCTTGACTCAAGGCGACCTTGTATTGCTTTATTTGTTTAGTGGCCCTTGGTTCAGAAACACTCTCTGGTATTCCCGAGGCCATCTGTAAACTTGCATGTGTGGCCTCAATGCATCTTTTCCATGTTAACATCAGGTCTGCAGCAGCAGGGCCTTATCACATCTCATTTTGCAGGTGTCCCAGTTGAGAGGCATGGAGGCCTTTACCTTTTGGGGGACCTTAGATGCCCTGGCCAACATCTCATGGGTGGAATAATCCATTACTGATGTCAGCGCTCCTGTATTGATCTATTTTGCTTAAGCGCATAGTTTAAGGACTTTTAGTATTATATTTGGTTCTGAACCAGAGAGTACTCATTTTCACAGTTCTATGTCTATTAGTCAATTAACGAAGGCCAGTTTTACCAGTTTTATAAGAGATTACTTCTATAGGGGCTGGACGAGATGGCCCTAGCGGTTAAGAGCGCTGGACGCTCTTGCAGGAGAACCCGGGTTCGATCCCCAGACACCCACATGGCGGTCCGCCCGAGAGCCCTCTGAAAATCCCAATTCCAGGAGAACTTCCCAGTTCCAGGGGGAATCCGAGATCCTTCCTTCTGACCTCCTCGGATTGCACGACACGGTGTGCACAAACTTGCATTGCAGACAGTACATTCATACAACAAAACAGAAAATTAAAAAAAAGAGATTACCTTCTTATTTATTTTATTTAATCGTTGTCTCCAATTTACGGTTGGAGAGCAACCCCATCATCGTCGTATTTCTCCTTGTTCTGGGGGGGATGCAAAAAGTCTCTCATATCAAAACAAAACCTTGCGGCACCTAGAAAGTAAGTTTCATCAGGACCACACTTTAATAGTTGTTACACAACAGTGAATTATCTCTCCATCTAACTCGGATGCATTAACAGTTTTATCAGAGTCCTGTAAACCAATGTTGTTTCATATACCACATATTTACTTTTACTAAGTCCCAAAACACCCCCATGTATCCTGTAGACAGTTTCTGGGCAAAACTGGATATTTTGTGAACTCATGTCAATTAAATATGCATTATCGAATATACACCCGTGTTACCTCTCCCATCCTTCCCACCCTTCCCAATTCCCATTTCGGTCCGTCCATTTCTGATGCGTCTTTCTGTGTTGTTCTTTTACTATGCCATCCCTCTCCATGAGAAATCGTTTATACCTGGGTTATTGGTTTACTAGCATCCACATATGAGGGGCACCATTTGTCGTTGTTTTTCTGGAGACTGTGTTATTCACTTAACATAATTGTCTTCCAGCTCCATCATTTTACCTGCAATGTTCATGTCTGTCCCTCTTTACTGCTACATAGACTTCCATTGTATACATGTACCACATTCTCTATATCCACTTGTTAGTTGAGGGGCACATGGGCTGGTTCCAACTCTTTTTGCTATTGTGAAACAGAGCTGCAATAAAAATAGCTGTGATGTATCTTTGCAGTAAGATTGTGTCTTGTGGGTATATAACCCAGGAGTGATATGACTCGGTCAAATGGAGGCTCGTTTTTTTGAGTCCTATAAGGGTTCTCCACACTGATTTCAATAGTGGCTGTAAAAGTTTACATTCCCACCAGCAATGGATGAGTGTTCCCCCTTTACCCACAACCTTGTATTCATTTGATGTTTCTTGATCCTAGCCAGGTTCTTACTGGAGTAAGGTGATTTCTCAAAGTGGTTTTAATTTGCATTTCCTTAATTATCAGAGATGCGGAACACCACTTCTTTTCTTAAGATGTTTCTCGCCCATCTCATCATCTCTATTTCCTCCTGTGTGAGGTCTCTATTCAGATCGTTGCTCAGTCTTCTTTGAGTGTTTCATTTGTTTTTTTCTTCTTTGTTTTTTGAGTAGCTTGTATTTTCTGGAGATTAATTGCTTTGTCAGATGTGTCTGCAGTGAAGGTTTCCCCCCAATCTGTGGGTTTTCTCTTCACTTCCTTTTATTGTTTCTTCGTTTGATTGTACAGAAGCTTTTGCGTTTATTAAGAGATCCATTTGTCAATTGTTGACAAATGTTGACCTTAATTCTTGTGCAGCTTGCTGTCTGATTTAGGAATTCTTTTTCTCTACACCTTGTCTTGTAGGTTGCTGCCAGTTTCTTTTTTCACCTCCAGAGTTTGGGGTTTCACGTGAGGTCTTTTGTCATATGGAGTTGCCGTTTGTACAGGGCAATAGGTAGGGTTTAATTTCATTTTTCTACAAGTGGTGATCCAATTTGCCAGCACCACTTGCTGAAGATGCTGTCTTTCCTCCATTGTGTCTTCTTGGCCTTGTCAAATATGAGGTGGCTGAAATTGTATATTAGCTCAGGTGTGGATCTTCAGTTTTATTCCATTGGTTCAACTGGTCTGTTTTGTGCCAGTCCCAGGCTTTTGTTTTTATGGACTATAGCCCTGTTAGTATAGTTTGATATCTGGTATACGATCCCCCCTGTATTGCTCCTTTTCCTACAGGGTTGCTTTGGCTATTCAGGGTCTTTTGGTTTTTCCAAATGAAATGAGGATTTTTTTTTTTTCCCCAAGCTGTGAAGAATAAGAAATTCTTGGGGATTTTGATTGGGATTGCATTAAAATCTGTACACTAGTTTGGGTTAGGATGGCCATTTTTCTATATTTATTTTCCCAATTCCATGAGCATGGGACGGTTTTTCCATTTCTGATGTCTTCCTCAAATTTCTCTTTTTCAGGGGTTTAAAATTTTTGTTGTGGCTTGTGTAGAGATCCTCTTCGTGTCCTGGTTGGGTTTGTTCTAGGTATTTTATTGTTTTTGAGGCTATTGTGATGGGAAGGTCTCCTTGTAGTCCTTCTTCAGTTGCTTGTTGTTGGTTCTATGCAAAGAAAGGTACGATTTTTCTTAGATTTATTTTGTATCCTGCAACTTAACCAAAGCTCTTAATCGTTTTCTAGGAGTTTTCTGGTGGAGTTCTTAGCATCCCTTAGTAGGTACACAATTTCATATCATCAGCAAACAGGGATAAGCTTTGACTTCCTCTTTTCCAATTAGAAACTCCTTTAATTCCTATTTTCTTGCCTTATTGCCCTGGCAGGGGTTTCCAACACTATATTGAAAAGGAGTGGTGGACAGGGACAGCCTTGCCGAGTTCCTACATTTAAAGGAAATGCTTCTGTCATTTCACAATTTAGGATGATATTGGCTTGTGGGTTTTCCTGTATATGGCTTGGATTACATTGAGGAATGTTACTTAAGAACAATTCCATCAAGGACTTTAATCATGAAGGGAAGCTGGATTTGTCAAAGGCTTTCTCCGCATCAGTGGAGATGATGGTGTTGCTGTGTTTTTTGTCCTTCCATCCATCAGATATGTTTTTTGATGTTTATTGATTTTCGTTATGTTGAACCATCCCTGCATTTGTAGAATCCAACTTGGTCATGGTGGATCATTTTCTTGCTGTGCGTCTGTATGAGGTTTTGCCGAAATCCTGTTTAGAATTTTGGCCCATCTGTGTTCATTATGGAGATGGGTCTATAGTTATCCTTTTTGGGTGTATCTCTCCCTGGTTTTGGTAGTAGCGTAATGCTGGCTTCATAGAAGTTCTGGGAGAAGTCCCTCCGTTTTTATCCTTCTGAACATTTATAGGTTAATTGTTGTATGTCTTTTCGAAATATTTTATAGAATCCTGCAGTGAAACCGTCTGGGCCTGTTTTTTTTTTTTTTTTTTGAGTTGGGAGGCTGCTTATTACATCTTCGATTTCTTCCTTACTATTTCTTTTAGCCTTGTCGATCTCTTCTTGGTGAGCTTTGGGGATTACCGAGGATTTCAGATATTCATCCATTTCCTCTAGTTTTCAAAATTAGTAGAATATAAATTTTTGAATCTAGCCCGATAATTGTTTGGATCTTTCATTGTCTGTTGTCATACCTTCCCTTTTGTCACAGTTCTATTGATTTGGATTGTTCCTTCTTTCTTTGGTTAACCGGGCTAGAGTTCTGTCTGTCTTATTTATTCTCTCAAAGAACCAACTTTTGGATTCATTTTTTGTATGGTTTTCTTTGTTTCTATTTCATTGATCTCTGCTCTTGTTTTTGTTATTTCTTCTTGTCGCTTCGTTTAGGGTTCATTTGTTTGTCTCTCAAGTGTTTTAACTGCATTTGTTAGATCAATCACTTGTGTTCTTTCTGTTTTTTTTAATGTAGCCTTGGCTATTACCCCCTAGGCTTGCTTTTTTAAAGTGTCCCATAGATTTGTGTTGTTTATCATTGTCATTCAGTTCCAGGAATGTTTTTATTTCTTTCTTTATTCTCCTTTGACCCATTCATTTATTCAGGAGAGTGTTGTTAGTCTCCATGTGTTCCTGAGGTTGTAGGGTTTATCTGGTGTGATAATGATTTTATTGCACTGTGGTCTGATAGATGCATGAGATTATTCATCTTTATATTTGTTGAGTTTTTTCCTGTGTCCCAGTTATGTCATTTTGAGAATGTTCCATGAAGATGCTGAGTGAAAGTGTATTCTCTTGGTGTTTGGGTGGAATCTTCGATAGATGTCTGTGAAGGTCCTTTGGGATTGGTATATTAGTCAGATGTCCTCTGTCTCCTTTGTCCTGTTGATCTGTCTAGGGGATTTAATGGGGTATTGAAATCCCCTATTATTAGTGGTCTGGTAGGTTCATCTGTTCCTTTAGTAGATCCTGAGAAATTTTTTTATAAAGTTGTGCACGTGTTTGGTTGCATATTTTTATATGTGAAACCTTCATCATTGATTGTTCCTTGATAAAAGTGTAATGTCCCTCTTGTCTCTTTTAATTTCTCTTTTGCTGTTGCAAGATCTGTTTTGTCTGGATATTAGAATAGCCACACCTGCTTTCTTTTTGGTTACCCTTTTGCTTGAAATACTCTCTTTCATCCCTTCACCTTATTGATGCCTATCCTTGAGATTGAGATGGTGTTTCTTGTAGACAAGCATATAGATGGGTTTTTTTCCTAATCCATTCTCCCATTCTGTGCCTTTTTATTGGGGAGTTTGCCCATTAATATTTAAGGTTATATTTGAAAGATGATTGCTGCTTCCTCACTTTATTATCCATTTGGACTTCTAGCCTCTGATTTTTCTCCTATGGTTTTGTTTTTGTTAGTTTCTTTTCGTAGGTGTTTGGGATTTGTTACTCCTGTCTTCTGCCCTTGAATTGCTTCAAGTATTTTTATGAAGAGTTGGTTTTCAGATAGGTGTATTCCATCATCTTTTATGTCATGGAAGATTTTCTCTCTCCTTCAACTATAATCGACATTTTGCTGGGTAAAGTATTCTGGGTTGGCATCCGTAGTCCTTAACACTGGGAATGCTTTGCTCCATGTTCTTCTTGCTTTCATGGTTGAGGCAGAGTCAGTTGTGATTCTGATGGGTTTCCCTTGTATGTGACTTGTTTTTCTTTGTAGCTTCAGAATTTTGTCTTTGTTTTGGGCATTCTAGCATTTTAACTATGATATGGCTGTGGGGTTTTCTTTTCTGATTCTTGTCTATTGGGTTCCTATGTGCTTTTGTATTTCTATGGGTTTGTCTATTTTTAGTTTGGCGGAAATTTTCATCTATTATTCTGTTGAAGATCTGACCAATACTATTCTCTTGAGATTCTTCTCTTCCTCTATTCCTATGATGTGGAGGTTTGATCTTTTCATCGTGTCCCATATTTCCTGGTTGTTTCCACTTTTGTGTATTTTTTAATTTTTCATAATCTTTATTTGAGCTTTTATTGCTCTGTGTTACTTCCAGTCTGATTTCCTTTGTTCTGCTTCCTCCATTTACTTCGAGGCTTTTTCCTTTCCTTTCTTCTTGATTGATGTGTGTTCTAATTCCTTTTTCGTTTCATCCTGTTTTCTTTAGTACTTCCATTTCCTTTTTGAGCTTCTTAATCTCTTCTTGGTGCTTCTCAATCTCTTCTTGGTGTTCCTTACTTCGTTGGTTGGCTTCCTTTTTCAGTGTTTCTACTTCCTTTCGGAGGTTTGTTTTTTTCCCTCTAGTTCTTTTGTGGAGTTTGTCGGTCTGTTCCTTTATTCTTTCCGAGAGTTTGTCATTGTATCCCTCTAGGTCCTTTTTGAGTTTTTCATTCTCTCTCTTAGTTCTCTGTATTCTTTATTTTTTTCTCCTTTCAGTTCTTTTCTGGAGTTTGTCAATCTGTTCCTTTAGTTCTTTCTGATGTTTTGCATTATCCCTCTAGGTCCTTTTTGGTTTTTCATTTTCCCTCTTTAGTTCTCTGATTCCTCTTTATGTTCTTTAAATTTCTCTGATAGGTCTGCAATTATTCCTCTAAGATCTGTTCCTTGGTTCCTCCATGGGGGTTCCCATTGTAGCTATCTCCTACTGGTTTGTTAGCGCTTGATGCAGGATTTTCCTGTGCCTTTCCCATGTTGTCCCTTCGTCGTGTTCCTGGCATGTGGGCTTCCCTTTTGTGGTTCAGATCACAAATACCTTTTCACTATGTTAGGGGATGGTTTTACTTTCCTCCTTTAGCTGTTTTTTTTTTTTTTCCCTTTCCTCCTCCTGTTTATGGAGTATTGACTTGTCTAGTTTCTATTTTGCAAACCACTCTTCTCTTCTTGCTCTGAAGGTTCTCCAAGGAAAGGTTCCACTTGGATTCTCACCAATCTTGGGGGGGCGGGCGAATGCCTGACCTAGCCCGCCCCGGCAGCCTGCACCAAGGTGCAGGCCACTAGCAACCCGGCCCGTCTGGTCCCCAGCACAAAAGAGACTAGGACGGTCCCGCCCACGGCCCCCTACCTGCGGCAGAGGCGGCGGATGCCTGCCCAGGTAACTACTCCCGCCCGCACCAAGGTGCAGGCCACTAGCACCGGGCCCCTCTGGTCCCAGCACAAAAGAGGACTAGGGACCCGTCCCGCCCACGGCCCCCTACCTGCGGCAGAGGCGGCAGATGCCTGCCCAGGTAACTACTCCCGCCCACACCAAGGTGCAGGCCACTAGCACCGGCCCCTCTGGTCCCAGCACAAAAGAGACTAGGACCGTCCCGCCCATGGCCCCCTACCTGCGGCAGAGGCAGCAGATGCCTGCCCAGGTAACTACTCCTGCCCGCACCAAGGTGCAGGCCACTAGCACCGGCCCCTCTGGTCCCAGCACAAAAGAGACTAGGACCATCCCGCCCACGGCCCCCTACCTGCGGCAGAGGCGGCAGATGCCTGCCCAGGTAACTTACTCCCGCCAGCACCAAGGTGCAGGCCACTAGCACCCTGGTCCCAGCACAAAAGAGCTATCTTTAGCCTTTAGAAACCTCACCTTTATTCTCTTTTTCCATGAGAGTAGTTTCTTGAATTCCACATTGGGGCTGTCTTTCGGTATTTGACTTTCACTCATAACACAATTTCCTCCAGGATTAGGCACACTGCTGCAAAAGGTGGGGCCTGGTTCTTTAGGCCAAATAGAGTTTCATTTATATTTTTATTTTTTAAATTTATCTACATTTTTATTTATTTTATTTTATTTTGTCTTTTTAAAATATTTTTGTCTTTTTAAAAATTTATTTCTTATGTGTATGAGTGTACTGTCTGCATGTAGGTTGGTGCACCCATGTTGTGCAATGCTGCGGAGGTCAGAAGAGGGCGATGGATTCCTCTGGAACTGGAGTTAAAGATGGTTCTTAGCCACCATGTGGGTGCTGGGAATCGAACCCAGGTCCTCTGCAAGATCAGTTGGTACTCTTTACCGCTGAGCCATCTCTCCAGCCCCTATTTTGTCTTTTTGAGACAGGGTTTCCCTGTGGCTCCAGCTGTCCTGGAACTAACTAAATAGATCAAGCTGGCCTTGAACTCACTGAGATCCTCCTGCCTTTGCCTCCAGAGTTCTGGGATTAAAGGCATGATCCACCTGGCTCTATATTTTTATTTTTATGTATGTCAGTGTATTGTCTGCATGTATATAACTGCACCTGTGTCATGAAATCTCTGTGAAGGAGAATAGAAGAGGGAATCACATCCCCTGGAACTGGAGTTATGGACCGTTGTTAGCCATCATGTAGATGCTGGGATTGGAATCTGGGTCTTCTGCAAGAACAGCCGTCTCTCCAGCCCCAAGTTTCATTTATGAATACTGTTACTTTTTCAACTTTCCCACTAGTCATGTTAAGTTATGGTGAGCAATTTTACTAATATAATATATGCAACTTTGATTCGACTTTTAAGATCCATAAGGCCTTTCTTTAATGAGCATTTCAGCAGCACACAAAGCATTTTGGATTGCAGTTTTCTCTTCTCTGATATTTTAGTGTCTTTGAGAGTAAAGACTGTATCTTTGTAGTGATATTACCTTGAAATGTCTAGTAGCACCATGTTGCTAACTTTAGCTCACTGTGACAAAATACCCAAGATCAGTATCTCATAAGGAAAGTTTTCAGTTGGCTGATGGTTTTATGGTTGACTTAGTTGCTTTCAGGCCTGCACTGAGGCGTGTATCTTGTGACCAGAGCATGTGGCAAGAAAAACAAAAACAAAAAACAAAAACCCAACCTGTTTACCTAATGGTGTTCAGGAAGCAAAGAGGGGAAGAAGAGGGGCTGGTGGTTCCCAATATCCACTAGAAGGGAACACCCTCAGTGACCTAAGGAGGCTCAACTTCCTGAAGGGGTTCTGCCTCCTGACAATCAGATAGGGACCAAGCTTTCAGTTCATAGGCCTGAAGGGACATTCTTCTAAATCTAAATTGTGTCAATCACTGTCCATGTATATAGTAGGTGTTCATGAATTAAAATTTAATTAAAGGTCCCAAACTTGTAACTTTGGGCAGTATTGTCCTTTAATTGGGGGGTCTGGAGCTTGCTGCATATGGACATTACCTATGGGAAGGAAAACATTCCTGGAGCAGTAGCTGGAGAAAATTCAGTAATATTGACATGGAAACAGTCCTAGTAGAGTAGGACAATCCTCGAGTGAACATATATATTTTTTGTAGAGAGACAGATGGGAGAAGCTGAATCAGTGGCTTTAGTCCCAGCAGAAAGCATATAGCTCCTCACCTCTAGGATCTGCAAAGGTGCCCATAGTCTACCAGCCAGTAGGAAGTCCATACAGACTTTCAATATTAAATCCTTAAAAAAATTCCTTGTTAAAGTTAGAAGGAAGCTTAGTGGTAGGGCATGTGCTTAGCTTGTGTGTGTGTGTGGTGGTGGTGGGGCAACGGGTTCGGGCTCCTGCATTGTGACAAAGAGGAAAGGAAGAAAGATATCTAGAAAGAGAGAGAGAGAGAAGGAAAGAAAAAAGGAAGGAGAGAAAGAAAGAGAAGAAAGAAAAGAGAAAGGAGCGTAAGATGGAGAAAAGGGAAGAAAAGGAAGGAGAGGAGTGTATTTGTGTGTGTTCACTCTGTTCTAAGCTGTTTTAACCTAATCTCAGTATGTTTTAATTGGCTCAATAAAAAGTAAAGATAAATTTTTCTAGTTAACTTTGTGATGAATAAGCGAGGATTTAGAAAGATGTCCCCAGATTTCAGGCTAATTTAAAAATGTGTTAAAATGCTCTGGAGGGAAGCCTGGGAACTTGAGGAAAAATGTCTGTGGCCACAGAAGATAAATTAGGTTATGAAATCTTAGATAAAAACAAGGGCATGAGCCAAAATGTATTTTATTTGACTGTAAATCAGATAAAGAGCAGCTCCATGCATCTTGCTTCAGCTTGGGAGGAGGAGGTGGGGGAAAATGGTGGTTAAGCTATTACTCTCTCCTTTGGCTGGAATCTGTGGCCCTGTGATGAGTTTAGTGTCTTGTCCAGAGGTATATGCACATTTAGAAGTATGTTTATTGATTCTCCATGCTTTGCCCTGTGAGTCGGAATGCTTTATTCTTTTCTGTTTTATTTTTTTTTCATTCTTTTTGTATTAGTATTTTGCCAGCATGTATGCAAGTGCACCTCTGCACACAATGCCCATAGAGGCCAGAGACAGCATCAGATCCCCTGGAACTGGGGTCACAGATGGGCACAACCATTGGGTGCTTTGAACTGAACCTGAGTTCTCTGCAGGAGCGGCCAGTGCTCTTTAATCCCCAAGCCATCTTTCCAGCCCCAGTGCTCTATTCTGGGTTCCTACCCCCTGGGTAAGTTCTTGCCCTGCTCTTCCCAGTGAAGTTCCCTTCCAAACATTGTCCTTGGTCCCCTACTGTGGTTTTCTGGTCCGTAGCCTTAGAATGCTTAGGAAGCCTCAGTTGCTGGTAGAGTACACATCCCAGAAATACTCATGGTCTGAGCAGCCTCCACTAAGATGAAGAACCTGGGGCTGTTTTCACATTCACCACTGTCCATAGGTCCAGTTCCAGGGGAATCCTATGTCCTCTTCTGACTTCTCTGGACATTACAATACATGGGTGCACTTATATGCAGGCAATACACTCATACACATAAGTTGAAAAAAATAATAATAAAATATCAAAAAATGGCAATCTGAATCTGTGCATCAACAAAATTAACAAGTGTATCTTTAACTCATTTGTGAAAGCCTTAACCAAATGCAGTCCGTTAAATGCAAATGGTTAAAACGAAGAGAGGGAAACATTTTTCATTTATTCACAAATGAAAACACTCATAATTCAAACTAAATTTTCATACCTTATCAAGTGCTTATTATGTACTAAATACACTGCTTATTAGATGTGTAGGTCCTCTTTGTGGATAAAGGCTGCACACTTTAAGTCAATGACCAGACACGGCTGACAGACTTATTACATCTTCTTCATTAATTCTTCTATGCAACTATCCCAATTTGCCCCCTCATTTGAAATCTTTCCCAATTTATATCTTACTATTTGTGTTTGAAGTTGCCTTCCTAATTTAGCTGAAATCAAACCACTTAAATAAATCTAATTCTGGTTTAAAATTTAAAACGATCCATGGATATTCAAGAAAATCTAGATATTATAGGTGAAAAATCTTAGTGAAAATACCTAAATGGTAACAGTTGAGTTTGTATGAAACCAATTTTGATTTCAACCACCTTCTTTTTTTGGATGCAAATTATTAAACTAAGCACTTTCCTAAATTAGGAGCACAGAATAGCACTGAGGTAAATCAATTTGCACTGTGTTCTGAAAGTTGGTTGGACTTCTTGCATTTGGTAAAATTTATCACTCTGAGCTTTCTGAAAATAGCTTGTACTTTGGAAACTCATTAGAGATGCAATTTATTTTAATTTTGACTCAACATGAACACTGATATGTCTGTTCATATCACACTGTTTTAAGGGGGAAAACACTGAGATTTCCTTGAACTGGCCACATAAACAATTGTTGAAATTAAACATAATCATCATTGCATCTCACATTGATCAAATATTGTGATTCACTTGAAAAATAATCCAACCATAATCCTTGCCTTATGTAAAATTTGCTGAAATATGAAATTTATATATGATGCACATTTCAATCTTCATAACCTGTAAATCAAATCTGTTTTGAAGTTGGACCCACATCCCAGGGCTATTCTCCCTTCCTTTTGGGTTAGGAGCTCCAACTTTATTATGACATCGTCACCAAGTGGGCTACTTGAAAGACTAATGGAGATGCTTCTGCAAAGTGGGAGGGAGCACTGCTCCACACACCTCCTCCAGGGCAAAGATGGCGAGTCTACACATCTAATAAGCAGTGTATTTAGTACATAATAAGCATTTGATAAAGTATGAAAATTTAGTTTGAATTATGAGTGTTTTCATTTGTGAATAAATGAAAAATGTTTCCCTCTCTTCGTTTTAACCATTTGCATTTAATGGACTGCATTTGGTTAAGGCTTTCACAAATGAGTTAAAGATACACTTGTTAATTTTGTTGATGCACAGATTCAGATTGCCGTTTTTTTGATATTTTATTATTATTTTTTTCAACTTATGTGTATGAGTATATTGCCTGCATATAAGTGCACCCATGTATTGCAATGTCCAGAGAAGTCAGAAGAGGACATAGGATTCCCCTGGAACTGGAGTTACCAATATCTGATAGCTGTCAGCCACCATGTGGGTGCTGGGAATCAAACCTGGGTACTCTGCAAGAGCAGTCAGTTCTCTTAACCACTGAGCCATCTCTCAAGCCCCAGATTTTCTGGTATTATAGTAAGTGACAAACATTCTGCAGGTGAGCATAGAATAAAGGAGATCCTCTGAATAAAGTGTTTTAATGTCTTTATGATAGTTCAGGGCATCAACTGCATATTAGGGCTGAATGTCTCTTTGACTCAACCCCGCAGGGCCCAACTCTATTTTATGTCATAGCCAGAGGCATCTATGGCAGCAAGCCACTTGCCTAGTGCTTTCTTGAGAGTAGCTCTGGTAACATACTCACTACAAGAAGAAGATTTGGACCCTGTGAATCTGGTAACATTGGCCCTCAAATTTGTTCAAATAATCACAGCCTTAAAAACAGGACAAGGTGATTCATGTTACTTATCATCCATGATAATTTTGTTTGGAGAAACTTTTTGGTTTTGGTCTTTTTGAGATAGGGTTTCCCTGTAGCCCCAGCTGGCCTTGAACTCACTCTGTACATCAGGCTGTACTTGAACTCACAGAGATCCGCCTACCTCTGCCTCCCAAGTGCTAGGATTAAAGGTGTGCACTACCATACCCGGCTAGTTTGGAGAAATTTTTACAAATGAAAAATATAATCTGTAATTCAGAGGCAGACAATTAGAAATGGCCTTTCATTAGAAAAATGCCATTTCAAGCTTAGTACTTAAAATAGACATTTGGGCTAGTAAAATTAAATCCAGTGTTGCTTTGAAGAGTTCCATGGTCCAATCTTTCAATCTACAAACAGGCATTAAAATTTTATGTGGTGCTTTTTATAGCTCTTAAAGACAATCACACTGTGCTAGTGACTTTTTCTTATTGTGAACAGAATACTTGACAGAAATAACCTAAGGAAGGAAAGTATACTTTAGCTAAAGTTTTCTGAGGGTCCAGCATGGGGGAAGACCTGTCAGAATGGCTGAGCCTGTGCTGCTGGGAAAGTGCTGTGCTGGCTGTTCCCAGGAGACCACATAGTTTTTACATAAATCTGTATTTTAATACTCTTACAATGCAAACTTGTCCAAATTTCATCTATGTTTGCCATCTCATATATATATATATATATATATATATATATTCACA
>VZQC01009117.1:2275950-2340767 GCA_009823505.1 Rhizomys pruinosus
TTTTTTTTTTTGGTCTTTCAAGACAGGGTCTCCCTGCAGCCCCAGCTGTCCTGGAACTCACTCTGTAGACCAGGCTGGCCTTGAACTCACAAAGATCTGCCTGCCTCTGCCTCCCGAGTGCTAGGATTAAAGACGTGTGCCACCACGCCTGGCTAGGAGACACACACTACCAAGTCTTGCTTCTGGCTTGACATGGAGGCTCAGGTCCTTTTGGAACATAGCTTCTGTGTGCTGACCCTGAAGAAATTCTTCCCAGAAGGTTTCACCACAGTGGTGCTGGTCTCTTGTGACTAGCTGATTTTTCAGCCCCAGCTAACTAGCATCAATTGTCCCAGTAAAGAAAAGGGTTCACTTCAGGTTCTGGTCTCTTGTTACTTACAGCCGATTTTTCAGCCCCAGCTGACCAGAGCCCATAGATTAAACATCCTGATGATCTCTGCTTCCCTTTGAAACTAGAAACTTCACAATCCAGGCCTCCATTGTCTACAACTCTTTCAGCAAAACTGTTCCAAGTTCCACAGCCATAATCTTTAGGCATTCAATGATTTTTCTGGCCCAAAGTTCCAAATGCTTCCACAATTCTTCCCCAAAACACCAAGGTCAGGTCTGTCACAGCAATAGCCCACTCTCTGGTACCAATTTCTCATCTAGTTTCTCTTCAATTGCTATGACAAAACACTCTGACTGACACCAACTTGGGGAGGAAAGGGTTTATTCAGCTCACATATCCTGGGTCACATTTCATCACTCAGGGAGCCCAAGGCAGGAACTCAGGGCAGGAACCTGGAGGCAGGAGCTGAAGCACAGGCCATGGAGGAGTGCTGTTTACTGGTTTGCTCTGGCCTGGAACTCTTTACATAAACTAAGTTAGCCTTGATCTCATAGAAATTCAACTACCTCTGCCCTCTGAGTGCTTTGTTTAATGGCAGGCACCAGTGGCTGGCCCCATAGTATATTTTGACCATTTTCAACAACCTCCATCTCCTCTTAGATTCTCCCCCACCTCCATATCCCTTACTTATGATCCTCTGTTGTTTTTGTAAATGAAATTTCATTTTCAGAGTTGGAGTGACAGTGAAAACTGTAGCTACTGGGCAGATTCAGTGTCTGGTAAGGGTTTCCTTTCCTCTTCCAAGATGGCACCTTGCTGCTCGCATGGCAAAAAGGTTAATGCTGTGTCCTTCCATGGCGGAAGTATCAAAAAGCCATACAGGCTTTCTCTCAAGCCTTTTTCTAATAGTACTAAACAGATTTAGGAAGGCTACATGTATTACCTGCAAAATGGCCCACTTCTTAATGTTTTGCTTTGGGATTAAATTTCAAAATTAATTTGGGAAGGACACATCTATTCCATGTGGTGCATTCTGTATCAGTTAAAAATAAATTTAAGGGGCTGGAGAGATGGCTCAGTGGTTAAGATTACTGGCTGCTCTTGCAGAGGACCAGGGTTTGATACCTTCTTAGCACCCAGCTAAGAACTGTCTTTAGCATCGGGCATGGTGGTGCATGCCTTTAATCCCAGCACTCCAGAGGCAGGGGCAGGCAGATCTTTGTGAGTTCAAGGCCAGCCTGGTCTACAGAGCAAGCCCCAGGCCAGCTGGGACTAAAGGGAGACATTGACTCAAAAAAAAAATACTAAATAAATAAATAAATAAATAAATAAATAAATAAATAAATTTAAAGAATCCAGGCATGGTGGCACACACTATAATCCCAGCACTTGGGAAGCAAAAGCAGAGGCAGGTGGATCTCTGTGAAACTGAGGCCAGCCTGGTCTACATATTGAATTCCAGGCCAGCTGTGGCTATAGGGCAACCTTGTCTCAAAAAGACCAAAAAATAATCATATATACTTTAAGGCCATAATTCCATTTATTGGGGGCTGGTTTGGATATAAACTTAGTTTTATTCATAGTTATATTCATTAATGAGTATGAGTAACTGTTATTCTTCCCTCAGAATGCCTTTCTTAAGGATGCTGACATATGATCCTTGAGACTATTGCTTTGCAAAATTACTTCAAAATTTGAAACATGCTCTGTAAATGTTAAGTCACTGGGAATTTAAAAAAGGCAAATGTGTCTGAAGAGCCCCAAGAGACAGAGTAGGTGGCCTCAAATATCCTGTTCCAGTGTGTTACTGTTAAAATGCATTTAAAATTTTATTTGTTATTTTCAAATTTACTTTATGTGTATAAGTGTGTTACCTGCATGTATGTAAGTGCACCCATGTCCTGCAATGTTGGAACTATGGACCCAGTTAGCTGCCATGTGGGTGCTGGGATTGAACCCGGGTCCTCTGCAGGAGCAGTCAGTGCTCTTAATGGCTGAACCATTGGTCAAGCCCTAAAACACATTTTAAGCTATAGAAATTTCTTTCAAATGTGGTTATGCTCTTATGCTTGACATCTTGTTTCACATTCATTTCTTTTGGTCCTTCCACCAGCTCCTTCTGATGCTGACGGTGCTATGTTTTTATGCTCTGTTTTTGATAATCATTCTCCAGTGTAGAAATTCTGAAAGAAGGGTTGAATTTTCATCTGAAAGAGGATGTTTGGCTAGAGGACAATTTTGGTTGTTATTACAAGGAAAAGATTAACATTGTTTTTGTAGAGACCAGGGCTTCTGCTAAACATCTCGAAATAAGCAAGGTTGGGTTCCTACTGGAATTTTGAGTAAAACTTGGTAGTCTTAACAAGCCAGGCTCAGCCACCTGTCCTCAGTACACCAATGCACCAATTAAAGACATAGATAATGGTGCAAAAACAGAGAAAGACATTCAATGTGACCATTTTGAGAGGAGGAATGGTTAAGATGTGCAGTTGCCAATCTTCAGGGTCTTGATACAAAGTTTAGTACTTTCACTGTAGATGCAAACTTTTCTGATCTTATAAAAACATAATGGCTTAATTACAAAGTCTGAAAATAAGTGTTAAATTAATTCTAGGGCCTGTTAGGGGACTCACATTTTAACAGTACAGCTGCTTTCAGATAAACATTAATGTTGCTCAGTTTACCTTACAGCTGGGGATTTGGTGCTGGTATCTGGGTGGAGGGTATGTTTGCATATTTTAGAGTAATGTAAAATTAAAAGGGAAAATGTGAATTACTAAACATGTCCTGGAATTAACATACAGTTTATTCTCAGATATCATTTGGTATAGTGTGACATATGTACATATATACATATATATATGTATGTATATACATATGTACATATATATATATGTATATATGCATATTTTAGAGCAATGCAAATTGGATGAAACAACAACACAAGTACTGGGACAAAGAACTGATTGAAACAGCAAACTTCTGCCCCAAACAGTAAACCTCTGCAGAGAAAAAATTTAAAAAGACTGAGAAAAAGAGGAAAGTCATGTTTGGTAGGATGCATGAGCACCGGTGTGGGAGAGAGGGGCATGGAAAGGGGAATGAATCTATGAGTCTAAACCAGATTGAGAAATGTTGTATGTAAGACACAAAGCTTCAATATAAATATTTTAAAAAGACATGCAGGCAAAACACTTATATACATAAAATAAATCAATCAAGCCAGGTGTGGTGGTGCACGCCTTTAATTCTAGCACTCGGGAGGCAGAGGCAGGCTATGTAGCATGGGTCTTGAGCAAGGAGTGACCAACTCTTAGACCAGGTTTAGCTGACAGCATGAGGCCTGTGAAGTCACCAGCTTCACAGCCCATGGGCTGCAGAATAACTAATGTTGCAGTCATTGGCTGCTGGTGAAAGGTCATCAGCCTTTCAGAATGGCTATCAGCTTTGTTGGCAGTCTTAACCAACATGCAGGGCCGGCCCAGAGCCCCTCTTCTTCAGCAGCAGCCCCCACAGGTTCTCAGCACCCACAGTGTGGCTAAAACTGTCTGTAACTCCAGTTTCAGGGAATCCAATGCTCTCTTCTGACCTCCGTGGCCATCACATGGCACAGGTACACTTACATACATGCAAGGCAATACATAAAATAATAATAATAAAATATATAAAAAACTCTGTAGACTATACGATTCTTAGTGTGAAAAGAAACAAAATGTTTAGAACTTGAAGTCATCATTCTGACCTGTTTGGTCATGAGCTACATATGCTCTGACCAGCACAATAGGAATTTTTTGTAGGTCTACACCAAGCATATCTTTGTCCTGAGCTTCATAGACTAGATAGATTTCAACTCTGCAAGTTCCATCAGTTAGCATAGAATCTTCTCTAGGAGAGTCCTTCGTAATGCTTGCTTTATCTGTACCACAGTAATAATTTTCTATGGCACCAGTATTGGTGAGTTAGGAATTCCTTTTCAGTCTTCCGTTCAAGCACTGGCTATGAACCCAGATTCCCATTAGCAGCTATCAACCATGAAAGTGATGTTCCTTGGAGGAAACTTTTAGGAAGTAGGAAAAGAAAAATCCCAGATCATCAGAAGAACGAAGTAGAAAAGTCATATCCTTGATACATAGTAAAGATAATGTTTGCTGAACAACATAACAAAACTTCTTCCTGTTAGTGGGGAAGTTGAAGAAATGGCATTCAGTACCTGGTGCTATCCGGTGAGGAGAAAAATCAGGAAGCTGTGGCTGTCCTGACATGGGCTGTCACTGGACACTCATGGTCTCTTATGGACAAACATGTGCTTCCTTGCTGAGTAGGATACTTTCAGAATTATGTTCAACTCATGATTCTCTTAGTTCTGTTTCTTAGAAGAAGCAAAATCCACAGGCAGAGTTGAGTTTAAAAGAACCTCTAGTAACTACTCAAAGTGTATAAATTTTACATTTTTGAATTTTCCTGTCTGACATTTTAGGTAACAGACACCTGGAAAGTCACTTCCTTAGGTTCTTGAATGATATTTCTGATTTTTACTTTTAAGAAAGATTTTTGGATATAGGGTGTTACCATATAGACCTCCTAGCCTGGTATTTCCCGATGTAGCCGTCTAGCTTTGAACGTGCAGCATCCTTCCTGCTTCAACCTCTCATTTGTTAGGATTTTAATAGTGTGTCATCATAAATAGTTCTGATTTTTATTTTTATGTATTGATTAGTAATTGATGATATTGATTCACTATATTAGCACTGGAAATAAAATATATTTTCCATTGTATCTAGAGATGGGAAGATAATTATATATGTGATGATGGAACAAGTAGAAGAGAACATTTGGCCTATTTTTCTTGACATGGTTGTTCTTCCTACGTCTACCTCTGTTGTGTATATGTGTGTGTTGCAAAAAAGTTATAACCTAAAGAAAAAGAAAATTTCTTATATGTTCCAGAAAAAATATATTTGAATGGTTTTTTGGAATGCTTGTAAAATATGAATAATTAATGAATGCAAGTAGAAAATTGAAAAGAAAGAGGACTTAGCCAAACAACAAATAAGACAAGATTGCTGTGCTGATTCTACTACTTCCGAATAGTCACTGAGTTGGATAAACGGGAGATAAGATATTTTATATTAAACAGAAACTTCTTTAAAATTTTTTGATTTGTTTTTATATGTATATGTGTTTTGCCTGCATGTATGTAAATACACCCATGTCATGTAATGCCTGTGGAGGCCAGAAGGCAGTGCCAGATCTCCTGGAACTGGAATTATGGGAAGATTATTAGCCACCATGTGGGTGCTGGGAACCAAATCTGGGTCCTTGGAAAGAGCAACCAGTGCTCTTAACCACTGAGCTATCTCTCCAGGCCTGAACAAGGACTTATTAAACATGTAAAACTAAAATCATGATCTTAATTTTCAACAAAAAATTAATGTTCTAGACTCAACTCTCTAGTTGCAAAATTAAGTGGTTATTTAACAGTTCTCCCATGGGTAATTGACTAACCTTAATGAAAATTCAGATGACCTTCGTCTTCTTGCCTCATGTCCTGATGGGAAGGACCATACACACACTGGAGAATTGGAGCCTCCTGAAATTGTTCTATTCCATAATTATGGCTGATTATAAAAGTTAACCCTTACTGAAAGAGCTAAGATAAGGAGAATGATTAAATAAGTAGATGGGGAGCCTCGGGTACCAAGAAGAAAGTATGAACTTACCAACCATCACATACCCACTACTTGTCTTAGGGTCTAGAACCACCAGGGATTGGTTAGTGCGGAGTCCCTGAGCAGGTGGTGCATGGTTCTGTGGCTTGGAGCACTTGCTTCTGGAAAAACATAGCTAACTTGGGTATAAGCCAGACAGGTGAAGGTCAACTTGGACAGTGAAGTTCACGCAGAATGACTTCATCTCCCCAACCTGAAAAAGAGCACTTCTGATGGCATCGTAAGGTTGTTTTCAAAGCCAACCAGCAAGACCCAACAGTCCTGTTTTAACCTCTGTATCCATGGGGTTATAGGCATGTGTACACAGCCATGCCAGGCTTTTCATAGGGGTGCTTGAGACTCAAACACAGGTCCCCATGACTGTGGCACAAGTGCTTTGCCCACTGAGTCACTTTTCCAGCCCTATTTATTTATTTTTGAGAGACAGACTCTCTCTCTATAGATTAGGCAGGCCTGCAGTTCACTGAGAGCCCAGGCTGTCCCTAACCTCCCTGTATCAGCTTTCTCAGTACTGGGATTATAAGGGCATTTGCCATCACATCCAGATTCTTTTATTCTTGTTGCATGCACAATACCATTTTGACAGAACTCATTTTTAGAGATTGCCTTTCAGTTTAAAATGAACTACGGTTAACAACTTTGAACATGTGTTATGAATACAATGGCTGTATTCCTCTGCTCAGGACCCTGATACTAGAAGTACCTTTAGCATCAGGAGTGTGATTTGAGCCAGATTAAAGACAGTGGGACTTGAACCATTTTTCTTAATGAAATCCAGAGTTGCACCTGTCCTCTAACTGAATTATTATCTGGCATTAGAGGTTAAACACCAGTGTCTGGAATATTGGCTGACATCGTAGCCCTACTCGACACATGAATCCATCACGATGGCCAAATGTACTTTGAAAAGGCTTTTGTATTGTTCTGAGAATGGGGCTGGAGTCAGGACTTGTAAGCTCCACAGCTGTATAATGCTGGGATTCCCCTTTGTGAAAGATAATAGGAGCAGGGCCCTTGGAAGAAAACTTACCAAATGAGGAGCCTTGATGGTTAAACCTCATTAAACTTGCAGAAAGCATGTTTTCCTGGGACTTGGCACATTCCCCTTCTATTGTTCACAATCAAAATTAAAGATTTTAGTATATCAGCATTTTCTTCACTTAGAAACGTTAAAGACTTTAGTTTTACTTCATGAGAAAGTATTGAATTGTGGCTAAAGATTTTCTTCATTGATACCAAATTTAAGAAGAAAAATGAAGATGGTTTAAGTAATACAAATGTGTGGTGGCATCAAGGAGGCATGTAGTGGATCTCAGAAATTCCTGCATGGGGGCCTGGAGCATTGACAGGTCTTATAAGGGTTACCTGGGTAACAGGCTGTGTCACTACTGGCTGTAAGACACTTCGTGATTTTCAAACAATAGGAAGAATTTGCACATCTCAGAGCTGACAGGGTGCAGTAATTCTTTTTGCATTGGGTTTACAGTTTGATTCCTTTTTTTGAAAGTTAAAATCATTGTATTTATTATTTTAAAGCTTTGTGAGATAGCAGTCACATACTATAATGTTCACCCACTTGAATGTTTGACCTATATCTTAGAGCATTTAAATATCTATGCAACCATCACTATCATTTAATTCTATAACACTTTATAATCCATCAAAACATTGCCTGGGCTATTGCCAGTTGCCCAATGCTTTTTAAAAGTACTTCACTTGTTCATTTTATTTTGTCCTATTTTTGCTTTATAACATGATTTTTTTGTGTGTGTCAATTTGAAGATTCTCAGCTCATACTGACATTTAATTTCATTTGGGAGGAGTGGATTTCCTCACCACCGTTTTGTTGGCTGGCTTTCTTCACATCGTTTTGGCACATGTTTTGGGAGTGTTCAGGTCTGTTCCTCTCCCCTTTCTCTTTCAGCCCATCCCTGCCTGTCTCTTGGCTGTACAACTCTCTGTCATGTTGGCAGCTTCTGGCTTCACCTGGCAGTAATATGATCTCTGCTGCCCGGGCACTATACACAGTCTGGATCTTGTTAAGAAGCCACCTCCACTTCCTCTGGTTTAGATATGGAGATTTATTTAAGCTTAATCCATTCACTTCATCTAGCTTCTTATTATAAAGTAGATTCCAGTATCAAGTCCTGGCCTGATTTTCACTGCAGTTTTACTATAGTGATCCCATGGCAAATACATTTCTGATGGCTTCTCTTGTTTGCAGAGAATCATTGACTCTTGCAGCTCCACCTACACTTAGATTTTCCTTCCAGTTCTGCTTCTGTTAAGATATTTATCTTGTAAAGGATATCTACACCTTAATTCTAAGGATGCTCTGAATTCATGCCACATGTTATCTGCCATGTGTTCTGTCTGGCTATGTGTACACACACACACACACACACACACACACACATGTCATGTGCAAGACATTAAAACACCATCTAAGCACTCAGAAAAATTTCCCAGCTGCACATGATCTTGGAGCTATGGCTGGTCTTTGCCTCTGGAATGTTTTAGTTCTGCTGTGCTGTTATATATTTAGATAATCATGTCTGACTGTTTCTGCAGTGTTTTTGCTTTGGGGTTTTGGGTTTGGAGTACTGAGAAGCAAAGGTGAGGTCAAACATTTTATGTGAGGTCTTGCAGGCATAATTGCGGCTTATTAAAATAAATGAACACATCAGTAGGATATGGGCTATATTATATTGAAGGAATATAGTGCCAGAAGGTTTGCCAAGTTGCTATTCTAGTAAGAAGGATTGTTAAAGAACTGGGGAAAGTAGCAGCAATGAAATGGAAGCACGAATATTAAGAAAAATGACTGAATTTGGCTACCTTAGCATAGAGGAAGAAGGCAATAATGGTATTCTAATTGGTCTGCGATTCTTAGTGTCTCTGTGATTTCATTAATCTTTCCTACTGTGTGAATGTCTAAATTCATTCAATGCAAAAAAATCATAGTTTCTCAGCTCACAGAAGGTGAGAAACAGACAGGCAGAGTCTAGAGAGATCACTTAGCCATTAAATGTCTCTTGCACCACGTTTAAGTTCCATTCCCAGCACCTACGTTGGATTGCCAGACACACACACACACACACACACACGCACGCACGCACGCACGCATGCACGCACACACACAAGCAAAGAAAAATAAATTAAATTTAAAAAAAGAGAAGAAGCAGACAGGTGGGATCCCAGGTTGAAACCAGGTAATCAGGTTTAATGTTCAATTTCTTTCACTGTGGAAAAGATATAGTCATGCCCACATGTAATCCTAGCATCCAAAAGGGTGATGGGATTGTGAGTTAGGGGCAGCCTGGGCTATACAGAGGGATCCTGTTCCTGTCTAAAAAGAAGTGTTTATTTATTCATCAAACAAGAATGCCCTTCCTGTCCTGTCGCATGATTCTTCACATCTGGGCTCTTATCCTGGCTCTCAGAAAGTACCTCTCACGGGCATGGTTTACTGTATTTTAGACTTTATTATCAGTCTCCCTCAGTGTACGTACTTTGAACATAGAGATGCTAGAGCCGTTCCTGACTGTTTCTGTTTCTTACAGTCATCCTTTGCATGGAGGTTGCTTCAGAATGTTTCATGGTCCTCTTACCCATGAAAGCAATGTTAAGTGTCAGATGCCAGAGATAGTTATGCTTGCCTATCATTAATCTAAAGTGAGAGCTCGTCTTTTTACACAGCCTTTCTTTCTCTTTTTTATGCCGTTTTCTCACAGAAACTTCTTCCTGACTAAACCTTTCAGGCGTCCTGTCCTAATAATGGTGCCAAATCACTCTCTCATTCTTGTCTCTTCTAGCCATGTTGCTAATGAATATTTGGGCATTTAATTATTAACTCACATATACTTTCACAGTTGTCTTTTCTTCAGACTGTGATACATATTAATTTCTTGCATGATTTGCATACAAACATTAATATTTATGCATGTATAAATATTCATACATTTATATATAAAGCATTATTTATAATATAATTTGATGATTTTTTTTGGTCTTTATTGAGAAAGGGTCTCCATGAAGCCCCAGCTGTCCTGGAACTCACTGTATAGACCAGGCTGGCCTTGAACTCACAGAGATCCACCTGTCTCTGCCTCCAGAGTGCTGGGATTAAAGGCGTGTGCCACCATGCCTAGTTAATTTGATGATTTTTAACAAATACACATACTTTCAAGCTGGGGAGATGGCTAGGGAGTTAAGAGCACTGGCTGCTCTTGCAGAGGACCCAGGTTTGTTTCCCAGCACTCATGTGGTAGCTAACAACCACCCATAACCCCATAACTCCAGTTTCAGGGGATCTGATGCCCTCTTTGCCCCTGTGGGAATTTCCCACAGGTGGCACACTTAAATATATGCAGGCAAAACAGTCATACACATAATAAATAAATACATAAAATTTAAAAATGTATAGTGTAGTTCAATCAAGGAACAGCGCAACTGTTCACAGGCTGGGAGCCATCTGCCTTTTGTCACTGTGGTTTGTATTTTCTACAAAAATAATTAGACTATATACTCTGCTAAAAACATCTGGCTTCTTTCAGCATAACATTTTGAGATTTATTTATAGAGTTGGATGTATCCTTGACTTGTTCTTTTTTATTGCTGAGCTGTGTTCTTTGTGTAGATGTACAATATTCTGCTGATTCATTAATGAGCTGATGGACAGCAAGCTGTTTTGAGAGTTAGAAATCAGGTTGTCTTGGTCTTGAGTTCAAGGCTGTATGGATGGAGGTTTTAATCTTCTTGGGTAGGTGCATACCTGAGTGGGAGAGATGACTTCCTATGGCGGGCGGATTTTGAGTCTTTAGGAATCTGCTAAGCAGTTTTAGTTATTTTACGCTGTCGAGTCCCTACTAGCAGTTTAAGAGACTGACTTGCTTCACACCTAAGCTTGATTAGGCTGTGTAATTTCAGCCATCCTAGTGGTGAGTGGTCCTGCTTGTTTGACTTTGTCTGGTTGATGATGCTAAGCATTTTCTGCTAGGGTGCTGAGTGTTCATCTCTCAGTGTTTTCTGCCTTTGTTTACTGGATTATTTCCTTTTGAACTTTGAAAGTTTATGTTTTAACCATAAGCACTTTAGCATGTATTTTCCTTGAAAAATATCTCCTGGAAGCTTATAGTTTTTATTTTAAATTTCCTTTAAATGTAAAATTTAATTTTGGTAAGTCCAACTTTATTTATATATATATATGAAAATATATATAGTGCTTTTGGTGTTTTGTACATATCATAAACTTTTCATCTTCCAATTTTATTTATATCTAAAATTACCATTTTTCTCTTGAACTAATTTTACACATTAGTGAATAATCGGGTGTCTATATTTAGTAACAATCATTTAGACTTGATTGATATATCATTAATTTTGAAATCTCTGGCTATGTTCTTTTACTTTTGTGTCTTATTTGTTATTAATATAGTCACTGTGACTTTTGTACTAAGAATGGTAACACAGAGCCAGTTGTATTTTCTTGTATTTTAACCCCAACACATGTACATATAAGCATAGAATTTTTAGACAGTTATAGAGACAGAGAATACATATGCCTACCTTCACCTTCTATTTGGGTTTTGGTTCTTACATCTGCCCTCTTATCCTTCCCTCCCTCTTTCTATCCTTCTTACCCTAGAAACATACTTATCCTGTTTTTTGCTGTGATAAAACACTGACCAGAACCTTTAGGGAGGAAAGGGTTTATTTTGTCTTAGAAGTTCAGGTCCATCATTGAGGGAAGCAGTTCAAGGTAGCAGGAACTGAAGTAGAGACCAGGGAGGAATGCTGCTTACTGGTTTGTTCCTCCTGAATTGCTCAGATAACTTTCCTTATATAGCTCAAACATACCTGCCTCACGGAGTCAGAGCCCACAATGGGCTGTCCTCCTTCATCAGTTAACAATTGAGAAAATGTCTTATGGACATGTCCACAGGGCAGTCTGAGGGAAGTAATTTCTCAAAGGAGCTTCCTTTTTCCCCAGATGACCTTAGTTTAAGTTAAGTTGACCAAAGCTAAGCAGCACAATGCTATTTTCTTTCTTTAAAATTTCATTTGTTTATTTTTATTTTATGTGTCTGAGTGTTTTGTCTGCATGTATGTGTGTGCACCCATATTATGGAATGCTCATGGAGGCCAGAAGACGGCATCAGATACTGGTGCAATCAGAAACTGGAGGTATAGATGGTTGTTAGCTGCCTTGTGGGTACTGGAAATGGAACTCAGATCCTCTGCAAAAGCAGTCACGCTCGTAAATATTGAGCCATTTCTCTAGCCTGATCAATTTATCAGGGACAGAGAGGCAGGGAAAATATTTTAATTAGGTAAAAGAACATTAATTTCTAAAATATTAAAATAACTATAGGGGCTAGAGATATGGCTCAGCAGTTAAGAGCACTGGCTGTTCTTACAGAGGACCCAGGTTTTATTCCCTGCACCCACATGGGTGCTAACAACTGCCTGTAAACTCCAGTTCCAGGGAATCTGATGTTCCCTTGCGACCTTCATGGGCATTGCATGACACGGGTGCACCTATCTTCATGCAGCCAATATACTCATATACATAAAATAAAAGTAATACAAATAAAATATTTAAAATAAACTTATTTTTATCAGTTAAAACTGTATATATTTATTGTGTGCAACCTGACGTTTTGAAACATGTATGCATTGTGCAATAGGGAAACTGAGTCACATATACTTTGGTTCTATTTTTATCATGTATTTTTCTTTTATATATAATACTAAATCATCAATCTATTCCTATTTTTATGTTAAAAATCAATTAAATTTTGAGAGCTTATGGAAATAGAATAAAAAAATTTTATATTTGTCTGTTTGCACTGACAATTTGCCTCACTTTTAACTGCAAAAAATGGTGTTCTATATTTCTTAGCATGAGAGACTTCTCAGAGCACTATTTTTAGAGTGACTATATTGGTAACGATGTATCTAATCTTTGTATATCTGAAAATGTCTTCCTTTCAACTTCATTTTTTTTTTCAAAGCCAATTTTTATTAAAGCTTAGTGCATCTCATACAAAATTTCCAATCAAATCTACACCTGTGTCCCCTTCCTTGCCCCCCACCCCAGCAGAGCTCACACATTCTGCCAAACATATTTTTCATCATTATCTCAGACTCTTTAAAATTTTTTGATGCAGAAGTTTATTGTTTTGAGCAGAGGTTCACTGCTTCAGTCAGTTTTTTGACCCAGTCCTTCTGCCATTGTTGTTGTTATTCTCTCCAATCTGCATCACTCCAAAATATGCATATATGCATGCCACATATATCATAGGTTTTAGCATTTTCAGCTTTTGATTTTTTTTCTTTATTAGGCTGAAAGATGTCATGTTTGAAGGTTCCTCCTTGGCAAGCCCAAACAACCATCAGTTCTTCCCTTGTGCTCCATATTGGGGTTTTCCCTTCCCATCGTCACCAAATGAGGTCCAGTAATCACTGTGTCCTGTCTTGATCTTCCTGTACCAGTCTCCATGATACAGCCTGGGTAGTCCAACAATGGCAGTATATACTCTGCAGAGGCTGAAACCCCAATAGTAGCTCAGTCCATAAGATGGATGTCTCAGTAGTCCCTATCTGGCACTGAAGGTTTGGAGGATTATTGGAGAGACACGAGTCTTCAGTCCATATCGGATGGTTGAAAAACTGTGTCTCATGTCTTTGAAGGATGGCAAAAGCAGTGGCAGCCACAGGGTATCTGCACTTGCCAGTGAGACAGGTAAAACGACTGTGTGACTTTTTTTTTTAACTTTTTGTCTTTTTACTAAGATCTCAAGTTTTATACCTGAAGTACAATTTCTCAGGCCTTACTAATTATTTATTACTGGTTATTCTTTCCTTTTGGATGTTTGAGGCCACAGAGCTAGCCCAGATTAACCAAGGTTTTTGTTTTCCCAAGGTCAGTTGAGGATCTGGTCCTCAGGGTTCACTCAGGTTTTGGAATGGGGGAGGGAGACCCTGGCTCATTTTGGCATTTCATTTACCATTTCCAACCACTCGAGGACAAAGTCAGGTCTTACTAGACCAGGCTTTCCTTTTTGAAGCATGAGCAGACTTTCCTCTTTATAGACTAGGCACTGGCTGAAGTCCCATTAGTTGATCTCCAAGACCTCCATGCACAGGAAGATGGTGACTCACATTTGCAGGACATTTCAAGAGATGCGCCCATGTATAGTTCTCTGGGACTTAGTTGAACTCTGATGGCAAGAAACAAAGTTATCCCTTAAGACACTCAGCCAAATTGGTATGGGCATTAAGTATGGTCATTAAGCATCCAGAAAGGCTAAGTTACACCAGCCTGATATTTTAATTACTCTATAATATTTTAGAAAAGGCTTGGACCAAAGCTCAACCAGCCTTGTATAAGGCTTATGTTACTATAAAATATGCATACATACCTTCCACCCATATACCAAAAATTCCTAAGTCTGGAAATAAATGGTAGCTTAGTTCTAGAACCTGTTCAATCTTTTTGTATTTGTTGAGATTTTTCATTTTTATTTTTTCCTGTGTTCCAGTATGTGATCGATTTTGGAGACTGTTCCATGGGGTGCTGAGTAGAAAGTGTATTCTCTTGTATTTGGGTGGAGTATTGAGTAGATATTTGTGAGGTCCATTTAATATGTCTGCAATTGTTCATCTAAGATCTGTGTCCTGGGCTACCTCCAGGGAGATCTCACCATAGGAATCTCCCATAGGTTTGATAGAGCTTGGTGGGGAATTATTCTGTGCTTTTCTCATGTTGTTCCTTTGTTGTGCCCTCAGCATGTGGGTTTCTTTGTTTGTATTCTTATGTGAATCCCAAATGTTTCCTCATTCTGTTGAAGGCTTGCTTTGCCTGCCTCCTTCAGATGCCTTCATTTTTTTCTCCTTGTTTATGGCATGTTGACTTGTCTAGGGTTTCTCCGGGTTGAATTCCCCCCAAAGTTCCCCCCCCCCCCACTGCCTAGCCCTCCCGTTTTTAATTTTGATTACATATTGGATAGTCTAACTCACTTAACTCACTCTTCTTCTATCTAAGGTTTTCTTTTCTTTTTTTTTGTTTATTTGTTTTAATAGTTTATGTGCTTTGTGTCATTTCATACCTTTTCCAATTCTTTCAGAAGCTTATTGTTCCCTTTCCCTCCCCCCACCCCACCCCACTCCCCAGATCATGCATTCTGCTGGCCATAACTGTCCGTGCATCTTTCTTCGCTCATTTTTTTTTTTTTTCATTTTTAGCTATAAGTGATAATCCATGAGTACAAGCATCCTTCATGCAAAACCTATCTGCAGGCTGTTGTGCCCAAACACCTACAGCCCCACCATCCAGTGGGGGGTGACAGGTTGTTTGTTCAATCAAGTTGATCAAATGAGTGTCCAGACTACATTGCTGTAGTTTCACCATTCACCCCAATCGCAGCCCTTACATTCTACCACGCCCCCTCTTCCGCAGGTTGTTCCCTAGGCTTAGAAAAGGGGCACAGGTGGATGAGAGGTAAAACAGTCCACTCTCTCTGGAGCTGTTGACTTGGACTCTGGTCAATTCTGGCTGTTTCCTTTCATGGGCTGACAGTTTGTCCAGGAATAACCTTTCGATCCTACTGGCCTGGCGCGTTATGGCATCTCCCCTGCGACCCCTCAACTTCATTTTTGAAAGGTCTTTGCCTTAGAGAGTTGGTGTTTAACCAACTTTAGATACAAGGACATTTGTGGAAAGCCTGTGTCTGTATTGAACATTCTTCCTGTTTTCCTTCTCATTAATCTCTAAGCTTTGCAGATCAGCAGATGTTGACATAACCTCTACATTGTGTTAGGTACTATAAGTCATACAGAGACTCGAAACTTGGGGGAGTCTGAGTGAAGGTTATATGGAAACACTCCAACATTTCTGTTTAAGACTTATACCATGAAGGTCTGGACCCAATCTTCTCCCTCCAGAGGTGACTGTATAAGTTTTTAGGTCACATTTTAAAAAATTTTATTTAACAGTAAAAAATTATTTAATTGTTCTCTGCTGGTCTGTCCTTCTAATGAGAAACAGGCAGCATTTTTTCCCTGTATGAAGTGTGTGTTGTTTTCATCTACCTTTAAGATTTTTTTTATATTTGGCTTTTGCAGTGTGAATATCACATGCTTAAGTGTGATTTTCTTTGTAATAGTTGCAAGGTTCAGTTAAACATTCCAGATCTATGTGATGAAGTTTGGAACCATTTCAGTAAACATTTCTTCCAGTATTTTTCTCCATCTTTCTCTTCCTTTCCTTTCAAAGTCCATGGGTCATTAAGGTTTTGCTGTTTTGGGGGGGGTTGCAAGACAGGGTCTCCCTGTAGCCCTAACTGTCCTGGAACTCACTCTGTAGACCAGAGTGGCCTTGAACTCACAAAGATCCACCTGCCTCTGCCTCCTCACTGCTAGGATTAAAAACATGTGCCACCACACCCAGCAGGTTTTGTTCTTTTTTTTTAACCAATTTTCCTTTGCAATTTCAATCAATCTGCTTTCATAATTACCAATCTTTTCTTCTGTAATATCCAGTTTCTTGAAATCTCATCTGACAAATTGATTTTGGACACTCGACCTCTGAGTTACACAGCTTCTCTTTGTTTTTAAAAATGTTTTTCTCTCTTTGAACTGTTTATTTCTTTACAATTCCAGTCTTTCCACAACATCTGTAAGAAGATAGGATTGCCCTATGATAGTGTATTTCAGCTATAATTATTATTGTGTGTTGTAACAATTGGTGTTGGGTAATTAGCAATGTCCCCTCTTCTTAGGTTCCAAAGAAGTTGAGAAATAGACATAAAATAAATTAGGCTGGGAATTCAGCTTCAATGCTGGCAAAGCTTAGAAATGCTGCTTGGAGCATTGCTGGAAATTCTGTGTACTGTGGTCTATCCTACCCCAGAAAGATAACTAAAGAGTTCCTGATGCCTGAAATCTAGTCAAACCCAACAGACCACCTGAGGAGGAAATGGCAAGTTCATTGGCAGACAAAGGCATTTGGCTGGATACTAATAGCATCCGCATCCCCAAGCTTATGTCTTCTCTTACAGGAGAAAAAAAAAGCTGATGGAGATAGGAATAGTAGTTTGCCTAAGAACTTGACCATGTCAGAGGACCCAGCAGACACTCTAGCTCGTATCCCTGGTCAAAGAAGGTTCTTTCTGCATCAGACAGAAGCTACCATAGAGATCTAACTTGGCAAAGTTCACAGAATAAATAAATGCAGAGCCCCAATTGATACATCTAAAATTAGACCCCTACACATAAAGATCAGGGAGCATGGTGGAGGAGGAGGTAGAAAGATTGTAAGAGCAGAGGACCCAGATACTTGCTGTGAGCTAGGCATGACATGGAAGCTGAACCCATCAAACCTTGGAAGTGTGGTTGTTAAAGAAGACACGCATAATGACAACACCAGTTGATATGCACACATGGGTGGATAGGGATAGTTCACAAGCTCCCAGCCCCAGATGAGGAGCTATAGGAATTCAGTGGCTACTGAGATAGGGAGAATCAGTTTCTCCAGGCATGAGCTTCTTGATAAGTTATCCAATCCCAAGTGGCCAGCCCTAAACATATGTACATGCAAGCAACAGGAAATGGACTCAGTAGGCTTATATGTGTGTGCATGTGAATGTGCATGTCTGTGTGTGTGAGAGTATGTGTGAAATAAAGAGAGAGGAAATTAAAGAAGAAGTCACAAATTTGAGAGGAGTGGGGAGGCATGGCAAGAGTTGGGGGTGGTAAAAATGATGTAAGTATAGTACTCATGTATGAAAGGAGACCTTCCCAATCACAATAGCCTCAAAAGAAATAAAATATCTAGGAATAAACCTAACCAAAGACACCAAAGACCTTTACAACAAAAATTTTAAAACCCTGAAGAAAGAGATTGAAAATGACATCAAAAGATGGAAAGACCTCCCATGCTAGTGGATTGAAATTAATATAGTAAAAATGTCCATTCTACCCAAATTAATATACAGATTCAATGCAATCCCAATCAAAATCCCCATGAGCTTTTTCACAGACTTAGAAAAAAATCCTTAAGTTCATATGGGAGAACAAAAGACCACGAATAGCTAAAGCAACCCTGAGTGAAAAGTACAATACTGGGGGGATTACTTTACTGAACTTCAAGTTATATTACAGGACTTACAAGCTATATTACATAAAGACTGCTTGGTACTGGCAAAAACAAACAAACAAATAAACAAAAAAACAGAACCATTGATCAATGGAACAAAATTGAAGATCCAAACTTGAGCTCATATAACTTCAGCCACCTCATATTTGACAAAGGAGTCAAAAAAACTCAATGGAGGAAATATAACATCTTCAGCAAATGGTGTTGGCAAAACTGGATCACCATTTGTAGAAGAACAAAAGTAAACCCCTACCTCTTGCCCTGTCCAAAACTAGACTCCAAGTGGATCAAAGATCTCAACTTGAAACTTGAAACCCTGAAGGTGATAGAAGAAAAAGTCAGCACCAACCTATTCATAGGTGTAGGAAAACACTTTCTAAATCAAATAGCAGCTGGACAGGAAATAAAGACAACAGCTGACAAGTGGGACCTCATCAAACTAAAAAGCTTTTATACAGCTAAAGAAACAATCAAGGAAGTGAAGAGAAAACCCACAGAGTGGGAGGAATCCTTCACCACTGATATATCTGACAGATCATTAACATCTAGAATATATAAACTACTTAAAAAACAAAGAAGTAAGAAAACAAATGACCTACTCAAAAGATAAAGAGATGAACAGAGACTTCACCAGTAAGGAAGTAAAGATAGCTGAGAAACATCTTAAAAAGTGTTTAACATAATTAATAATCAAGGAAATGCAAATTAAAACCACTCTAAGGTATCATCTCACTCCAATAAGACTAGCCAAGATCAAGAAAACAAAAGACACCAAATGCTGGAGAGGTTGTGGGGAAAGGAGAACACTCATCCACTGCTGGTGGGAATGTAAACTGGTACAACCACTGTGGAAAGCAGTGTGGAGAACCCTTAAAAAACTCAAAATGAGCCTACCACCTGACCCAGCCCTACCACTTCTGGGTATATACCCACAAGACACATCCTACCGTAAAGATACATGCACAGCTATGTTTATTGCAGCACTTTTCACAATAGCAAAAGAGCTGGAATCAACCCAAATGCCCCTCAACTGATGAGTTGGTAACAAAAATGTGGTACATCTACACAATGGAGTTCTATGCAGTGGTAAAGAAAGATGACATCATGAGCTTTGCTGGTAAATGGATGAAACTTTAAGCCATTATGCTAAGTGAAGTAACACAGTCCCAGGGAAAAAAAAGCGAATGGTTTCTCTCATTTGTGGATGCTAACATCAAATCCCCAGTTGGCAGGCAAACTGAGCAACTTTATTATTATATTTCATTGCATCCGAAAGCAACTGTGCTATTCCAATGTGAATCTCTTAATGGGCTCTAGAATTGTCCTATCACTTGTATTCACACATTGTAATTACTGTATAAGAATGGAAGATATGTATTCATGTTCTATTCATATTCTTTTTACCTGCATGCAACTTTACTGTTAAAATGTGAATCTCTAAATGTGTTTAGGAATTAACCTATAGTTTATTTTCAGAATCTGTAATTTTGATTTATGTGTGGTGTATTAGTCACTTTTCTGTTGCTGTGATAAACCACCATGACCAAGGGAACTTATAAAAGGAAGAGTTTATTTGAGCTTACAACTGATGGTTCCAGGGAATTAGAGTCCATTGTGGTGGGAGGCATGGTGGCCAGAGCTGGAGCAGAAAGCCAAGGTTCACACCTTGCAATGAGAGAGACTTGAGACCACATAGCTTGTTAAACTCACTAAGCCTACCCTGAATGATGTACTTCCTCCAGCATGGCCACACCTTCTAAGACCTTCCAGAACAGTGCCACCACTGGGTACAAAATATCTGAATACTTAAAGCCTATGGGGGACATTCTTATTCAAACCACCACATGTAGAGTGTAAATATGCATATTTTGGAATAACATAAAAATTAGAGGGAACAAAAAGAGAGAGAGAAAAAAGATAATAAAAAAAAAACTGACCAAAACAGTAAACTTGTGCATCGAAAAGGTTATAAAAGACTGAGAAAAAGATACAAGACAGGACTTAACATGTATGACAGAGTCCATGAGCTCTGGTGGGGGGGGTTAAGGGGTGTGCATGGATGGGGGAATGAGTCTATATTTGATTGAGAAGTGTTGTATGAAATGTACGCAATAAAAATTAACTTTAAAAAATGCTAAAATTATAAAATATAAATTATAAAATAAAAAAATCAACATTAGTGGAAAGTAGCAATTTATTTTGATGTAGATCATTGATTTCTGAAGTAGAAAATGATGAAGGCAAGTAACAGTGATATCTTCATATTTGGAACATCATTAAAATGATATTTCTGAACTGTTATATTAAAGATATTGATAATACACCAAAAGAGAAAAAAATCATAGCATGTTACACATTTATATGCATATACATATATATGTGCACATATATATGTATATGCATATAAATGAGTAAAAAAATACAGAATAAAACTATATTCTAGCCCTGAGCAGTGGAATAAAGTTATAGTTGTTATTTTAAATTTTCTTCTACTTTTTGGAGCATGTATTGATTTCATAATTGTTTTCTTTTCAATTTTCCAATTGAAATATAGTAACGATATATAAAAGTACACAGACCATAGCATATAAGTTAGTGACTTTTATGAGTTGAATGCAGCAATGGATACTGTACTCAAGTCTAGACACAGACATGGAGAACACACATGAGCAGCCTCCTCTCAGTGCCCTTCCACTCGTTTTCTAATCATTTCTAGAGGTTTTAATGTCCAGCATGTGTAGAGGTCTTAAGTGTATTACTCTAATGTACAAACCACTGAATTCTCTTTGGGATTGTTTTCAGACAGATGGAGTGTACAAAGTTCCAAATGCTTAACTGAGTAAGAATTCATAAATTACCTTGTAAATTGAAGACACATTGTGAAATACAAAAGCTAGCCTCATTCTTCCTTCCTCCCCATCCCATCTTCTTGCTCTTTTCTTCCTTTGCCTCTGTCTTACAACCAACTTATGTTTTGTCATAATGTCATATAGCCATTGTCTTGCTTCCCACTGGATCTAACAGAGTGTAACTCAAAGTTCCTTGTGTGTTGGTAATTCCTTGTTCCAGCACAGTGACTGGGTTTTGTCACGTTTTTTTTTTTTTTTTTCCTCAAGTGGTTGACTAGCCTGGAAGGTTTATAGTTTAGCTTGGATGCTCTTTTATTACAGAATCTATGTTTGTCAGCATCCCAAGCTGGTCAGGTCAGAGACCAAATCCTTCTGAGACTGCACATGTGGATGATATTTGCAAATGATCATGGCTAATGGTTGTGAAAACCTCACCAGGCTCTCAGCTGGGGAACACGTCTTCACCATGGATTTCAGTTTCAACTGAATAATTGCTTTTCTGGGTTTCTCTTCATCCCCCTAAAAGCTGAACATTTTCCAAACTGGAAGATGGCCATACTTTATTTCAAGTTGTGATTCTTCAACTTTCAATTAATAAGGGGCAACTTGTGAGTTAAGAAGGGAAAACTGGGGGCTGGAGAGATGGCCTAGCGGTTAAGAGCGCCGACCGCTCTTACAGAGGACCCGGGTTTGATCCCCAGCACCCACACGGCGGCCGAGAGCCACCTGAAACTCCAATTCCAGGAGAACTCCAGTTCCAGGGGAATCCGAGACCCTCTTCTGACCTCCGCGGCATTGCACGACACGGGTGCACAAACCTGCATGCCTACAGTACATTGATACACATACCGAAAATAAATTTAAAAAAAAATGAAAAAAAAAAAGAAGGGAAAACTGGTGCTAATTTTGAAAATGTATTTTATTAGTATATTTGGAGAATTGAAAGAAATCAGATATGAGACCGATAGTTATCAAAACTAAATTTCCCTCTTCAATAGAAGTCTGTTTTGGCTGACAGCTGTTGATCCATGTTGTGTCAAGGAAGAGAATCTATACACAACTGAAGATTCTTAAAAGGAATCTGGTATCTCTGTATATACTGAAAGGAAAGACCTTTGATGTTACTATTTTAAAATGACCACCATGGGAAATATATTTATTATGTTACCCTTCATGTAAAAGATGGATGGATATGTTTTTGCATACATACTACATATACTTATTTCTATTTTAATTGATATATATTATTTTTACACATCTACTAGATATAGTACAATAATTTAGTACATTAACATGTAATGAATGATCAAATAGGAAGAATTAGCATTCCTATGTCTTTAAATATTTATCATTTTTCTATGTTGGGAAACTTTTAGACTCTGCTCTTCCATTTATTTTTATATCATAATTTATATCATAAATTAGTTTAGACTATGATAATTCCACTGTGGTATATGTTTTAAGATAATGCAAACATTTGAAAATACTTGTTATCTGGGCTTGGTGAGCACACATCTTTGATCCCAGCCCTCAAGAGGCAGAGGCAGGCAGATCTCTGTGAGACTGAGGACAGTCTGGTCTGCATAGTGAGTTCCAGGCCACCTGAGACTACAGGGAGACCCTGTCCTCCCAAACTGAAAATTTCGATGGATGAGCATTTATTTCTTAACCACAAAGTCATCTGTTCCCTGTATTTTCTAGCAGGTATATTCATCGCCTCTATTGTAACATGTTTTGAACAAAGAAGACAAAATGTTCTGTATTGTGTAATTTGGAACCTTGAGAACAAAATCAAACCTATAACTCCTTAGTTGAAATATTTAGACCTTGTTTTCTTTTGAAATTATCTCCTTACTATTTCATCCCATCGTCATCCTTTCATAAATCCTTTTAATGACTTCCCCTTAATTTTCCAAATACAAGTTATTGTTGTCTATGACAAATCATTCATGCTGCAGGGCTGATAGAATCAAGATGTTAGAAAGATATGGGACTCAATTAATATAGGTCTTTAGACTCATTATAGGTTTTTGTTTTGTTACTAATAATGTCAGGATTCATATCCAAAATTCATATCATTCACCTAGTTTATATTACATTGCACAATGAAATCTCTATCATTACTTATTTATTTAATTAACTATTTTTTGGTAATTTCATGTGTATCAGTGTTTTGTTTGCATATAAGTCCACCCCATGTGTGCAGTGAAGGTCAGCAGTGTGTCAGACCCCCTGGAACTGGAGTTACACATGGTTGTTAGCCACCATGTGGGTGCTAAGACTCAAACTGGGTTGTCTGCAAGAACAGCCAGTGCTCTTAACCTCAGAGTCATCTCTTCAGTCCTTCTGGTATTATTTTTGATGGTTGATATTATTTTGATAAAAACAAACTTATTTTTAGCCAATATTTTAGCAGTTCTGATTTACACTCGGTAACTTACAGTGTAAGTACCTGATTTTCCATGTGGTTGTTGCTGTTGAGAGCTCTTTTAACTGGCTTCTCATTGAACTCCATAGAGCTTGTAACTTGTCTTTCCTAGCATGATTAATTTTCAGATTCTCACATTATCTCTTGTTCCTGGTATCTCAGTCACTTAAATTTATACTATAAGCTTTTGTCCTTTCCCTTGGGTGTTATGAGTTGGTGAAAAAGAAGCTACAACAGCTTTAAGTTGTCATCAGTAAATTGTATAATGATTGCTAGCAGCAGAGTACATGTTGGGACTCTCATGAAGAGGTTTACAATCTTGAAGGCTGACATGGGATGTTTGATGAAATGTCTGAAGTATCAAGAACACTAAAATTCCCAAGCTTTTAGGAGCTTCTGAAAATACACATCACAAATAATCAGGCTTGAAAGCTTTAGGCAGAGAATTACTGTATTAGGAGAAATGAGCCATTAAAGAGGGACAAATATTTTCATTAACATGAGAACAACTGCATCAGTCATCTTGCACAGACAGCTTTAGAAAGGTTGAAGAAACAGTTTTAGTAGAAACTGCTCAGTTCAAGTGGTTTCCCATTTAATGCCCTGAGTCCTGCTCCCAGGGACATGTGCTGATTCTGTGGACAAAGTAATGATTGGGCTTCATCCAGACAAAGTTTCTGTGGGGGCAGAGGTAGCAATTTTCCTGGTTGTGTTAGGCCAGAATGACAATTTGGAAACTCGAATCTATCATTGGGGGAAGGGCATTTGCTGACTGTGGGCTTCTGTAGAAGGACAGAGATTTGGAGCTTCCCTTCTATAAAGGCAGCATGAAAACTGACAATTTCGTGTCCTTTAAGAAGCCAACTCTACGGTTGAGAGGACAATAGTTTGGATTTTACTGGCAATCTCCACATCAGCATTTACAAGGTGTTGGACAGCTGGGCTGGGACTCTTTGATATTCCAAGCTCAGTCTACTGTGGTTTTGAAGAAAGATGAGGAGCTTTGTTCTATCTAAAAGCAGAAGGGAGGGCTGGAGAGATGGCCTAGCGGTTAAGAGCACCGACCGCTCTTACAGAGGACCCAGGTTCGATCCCCAGCACCCACATGGCGGCCGAGAACCGTCTGAAACTCCAATTCCAGGAGAACTCCAGTTCCAGGGGAATCCGAGACCCTCTTCTGACCTCCGCGGCATTGCACGACACCGGTGCACACACCTGCATGCAGACAGTACATTCATATGCATACCGAAATAAATAAAAATTTAAAAAAATTTAAAAGCAGAAGGGATATGTAGTAGTAGTAGTAGTAGTAGTAGTAGCAGCAGCAGCAGTGGTAGTAGTTGTAGTAGCAGCAGAAGAACTGCAAGAAGACAGATCCAAACCCACTCTCCCTTCTGGAGCCAGCTCATTCTCACATTCAACTGACAGGACCTGGATAGTCAAGGGGAAGTGCTGCTAGGCACAGCATCATCCTCAGTCTTGAGGTTCTTCTGTACTGTGTGTCCCTAAATCAAGAACTGATTATAATCCCAGAACTACGAAAGCCTACCATTAAAAATTAAAAAAAAACCTCAACAATATATGCATAAATATTAAAATTTAGTAGTTAGCTGTTAGGTTAACAATTTTGGAAATATATACAACTGATGTTTATTGAGCAAAGACAAAAATTTGTACAAAGCAGATGGAACTATAGACACAGCTCTAGAGAATTATTGGCATCATGAAGAAAACTGAAATCCTACTACTGTAAATATGTGTGTTTACCTGAAATTATCATTTAAATAGATGGGGTTACTTCAAAGGCAGAATTAGTAAAGTATGAAAGAGACCAGGGACACACATGGAACAAAGTCCCAAGAATGAAAACTACAATTCTGTTGGACTAGTAGAAAAAGTATTAAACAAGGTGTCATGATGGACCACATACTTAATCAAAGTGACAGGATGGGAAGACAGGGAATCTGGATAAGTAACACTGATGTATTAAAGGCAACAGAGTTTCAAAACTATTGCAAGGTATCTATCTGCCTATGTCCAGCGCTCAGCACAGTGTAAGAGTGGGCCAGGTAGACAGCTACACTGGGGCAACAGTAATAAAATTAGGGAGCAAAGGACCTAGAAAATCTTAAAAGCCATCAGAAAAAAAGATACACAGTAACACCTAAGGAATAAAAATGACAAGCTTGCAGCCGAAGGTGGTGATGGTTATCCCTTTAATCCCAGCACTTGGGAGGCAGAGGCAGACAGATCTCTGGCCTGGTCTACATACTGAGCTCCAGGGCAGCTGGGGCTACATGGAAACACTGACTCAAACAGATGAAAAACAAACAAACAAACAAACAAACAAACAAACGAAACCAACCTAGTAACTTCTCAACAGAAACATTGCAAAGTAGAAGACAATATGATGGAGTCTCTAGTTGCTGAACGGACTTCAAATTACTCCATCTGCTGTAAAAATACCTTCCAAAGATTAAAGCAGTATTGTAAATTAAGAGAATTTATTAGCAGTCAGCCTGAACCAAAGAAATAACTAAAGATTTTTTATTTGCTTGTTTTATACAGGCCATCAAGAAAAAGGTTAAAAATAGGGGAAAGTGGGGGGCTGGAGAGATGGCCTAGCGGTTAAGAGCACCAACTGCTCTTGCAGAGGACCCGGGTTCGATCCCCAGCACCCACATGGCGGCCGAGAGCCGTCTGAAACTCCAATTCCAGGAGAACTCCAGTTCCAGGGGAGTCTGACACCCTCTTTTGACCTCCGCGGCGTTGCACGTCACGGGTGCACAGACTTGCATGCAGGCAATACATTCATACACATACAGAAATAAATAAAATTAAAAAAAATAAAAAAAAATAGGGGAAAGTGAAAGGTAAAGAACAAAACGGGAATAAATATGCAGGCAAATATAAGTGAATACTGATATAAAACAGCTAATACTATGCCTAATTTATATGTAGAATTAAAGTACATGGCAAGTATAATGAAAATTANAACTCCAGTTCCAGGGGAATCCGACACCCTCTTCTGACCTCTGTGGCATTGCACGACACAGGTGCATCAACCTACATGCAGACAGTACATTCATACACATACAAAAATAAATAAATAAATAAATAAATATTTTTTTCAAAAAACTTTTTTTTTGGTCTTTTCGAGATGGGGTCTCTCTGTAGTCCCAGCTGTCCTGGAACTCACTCTGTAGACCAGGCTGGCCTTGAACTCACAATTATCCGCCTGCCTCTGCTTTCCGAGTGCTAGGATTAAAGGCGTGCACCACCACACCTGGCTTGGATTTCTATTCTTTAAAAATATTGTGACTTTCCATTTTGTACTTACTCCGAGAATAATAGACAAGAACATCTGTTGTTCTTCAGAAATGAGCAATGGTGAAGTGTTCTTTACATGAAGATACTTTTGATAAACTTTCTCAGAATAAGCTCCCAGTAGGCTATGTTTCTATATCTAGTGTTGAAGCCAGACCTCTCCCCAGTTGATGTTGGCATGGTTGAGGTAGTTCCCAGACTTTCCACTTTTGTTTGTTTTACTTATCTACATATTACCAAAACATTGATGGCTGTCGATGTGGACTTTCATAGGCTCTCGCGGTCTGGCTTGAGTAGGCTACTCTGTGGTGTCTCAAATCTGGAAGTGATTAATGGGCAACTCTCACAAATGGCCTCAAGGAATGTTTAGATTATCTTCGTCTTAAAGGGAACAAGTCAGACTTCTCTGGTGATGGTTCATGTAACTTTTCGGATGTTCAAAAGGAAGTGAATTTTTTTTAGATAACAAAAAACCAAGGGTCTAGATATTGTCCCTGAATATTGAAAAACAATCATCGCTAGCAAGCATTTAACAGAGCTCATCCCTGTAATGAGTTCCATGGGGGGTGGGATGGGGGGGGACTGAGCTGTTCTGTCATACAGTCTCTCTTGATTTCACTTGTAGTCTCTCACACTTAAAAACTTTAAACATTTATTTTGTGAGCATGTGTACATTTGTGTTTTGTGTGTGAGATGGAACAAAAGTGCTCTAGATACATATTGAGGTCAGAGGACAACTTGTAGGAGCATGGGTTAAACTCAGAGTAACAGGCTTGGTGCAGCACGGTGACCCACTACTGAGCCACCTTGTTGGCCCTCCTCTTGTACTTTCAATACCACTGAAATAGAACCAGTTTTGGCTTCGACTTTTTTTTTTTTTTTTTGGTCTCTTTTTCCTTTTTTTTGAGACAGGGTTTTCCTGTAGCCCCAGCTGTCCTGGAACTCACTCTGTAGACCAGGCTGGCCTTGAACTCACAAAGATCTGCCTGCCTCTGCCTCCCGAGTGCTAGGATTAAAGGCGTGCGCCACCACGCCGGGCAGCTTTGACTTTTTAACATAATTACTTAAAATATTCAGTTTGCTTTGCTGTATTAGATAATGATGTACTTTAATGTGGATTAAGAAAACAATGTTTGTAAGGAATCAGAATGTTTGGATAGCTTAGTTTAAAAATTCTGTATTTGAGCCAGGCATGGTGGTCAGGAGGATTTAGAGTTCCACGCCAGTTTGGACTTTAGAGCAAGACCCTGTTTCAAACAAGTGAAGAAAAAAAAAAAGTTTGTTTGGATTTGGCAAATGAAAATCTGGTCTGCCTCAGTTAACCCTGACCATAAATAAAATTATCTTACATGATTTTAAGTCACAGATATCACACCTCTGAGCACTTACTGTACCACCAGGATACATCTCTAGCACTTACATCGCACCTCTAAGCATGTGCTCTTCCACTCTACTACATCCTCTGCCCGCATGTCCCATTTCTAGGCAAGTTACCTACCACCAAACTACATTCCCAACCCTCACACCAGAGCTCTAAAACAAATACTTCAAAAATGCATATGTGACAAAGAAAACTGAAAAATATTCTTATTAATTGGAATGCTTTTTCTTTCAATTCAACTCACTCTAGTAAGAAGAAATTGATCTTTCCATACATTTTCTATATTTCTGTAGAAATGTGTGGAGGCTCCATTAACTACTTTTTATGGAATAATGCATCTAACAGTGGTGACAGCTGAGGCTTCTTTGTTTGGATGTGACAACTGAGACCCAGTTATTTCCAGCAGAATCTGACATTAGGTTCACCAGCTTGCTTCTCAGCTCTGAGTCTCACTGAGACTGAAGGTGTGACTTGGGAATGGGGTAAGGTGCAGGAAAACTTACATATATTTCATTGAGGGACAAAAGGAGTTTGAGAGGGAGAAAAGAAGTTTGGACAAGTAAATTAGGTGGTCTCAAGGAGAGGTGAAGATTAGCAATGAATCCATCAAGACGTATTACAAATAGGAAGACAAAGAAAATTCAATTGACTTCACTTAAAAATAGCTGAAGAATCATATTGTTTAAAGCCTCTAGTAAGGGTGTGTGTGTCCTTACAGGATCTAACCATTTAGCAAATGTACTATGTTGAATAATTCTGACAATGACAAGTTCTGTAAGCATGTGAATAACCAGGAAACAGGAGAATGGGCTGGGGGGTGGGTGGGTTATGAGCCCCTCATTCCTTTCTCCTTGCATGTGCAGTCTGAGTGTATTTGCAGCAAGAAGACAGTTCTGTGACTCCCATATGTGTGTGAAGAGATGAGCAGAAGGTATAAATAGACATGTGCAGGGAAGCACATTGCTGAGTAAGGTGAATAGAACACAGGTCCTAGTAATGCTAGCTAAATCAGTTTGGAAAATATAGACTTAATACTGTGCCAAAGAATTTTTATTGTTTTTATTTTTATGTTCTACGTAATAGCTAAAGCCTTTAGTCTTATTTTTTGTTTTAGTTTTAGTAAAGAAATAAAAATCACGTGGATTAGCAAGCCATATGGAGTAACAGTTTTCTTAAAAAAAAAGTACAATTTATTTTGAAGAAAATATGGTTGTCATTAATGTTATTTTTTATTTGTCTCCAGTATTCTATCTGGTTCAAGTAGCAAACACAAAATTTTTGTTTGGTAAGTTTGCTGCAGTTGTGCCAAAATCTGACATCTGTAACTTTAAGTATATGCTATGCTAAGAAAAACAAAGTGTTCTTTTAATTAGGTATGACTTCAGACTTATAAACACAACAATGAAGTAATTTTTTTTCTTTTGCTTCCCAGGAATGGGTGCTCACCCAAACCAGTAGTTCTAAGTAAGTTAGTATGTAGTAACTGAGATTAACTTGGAGGAACTTCCATAACCCATACGTCTTTTCTTCTACAGTATTCCTTCGAGCTGCCTTCCAGGTATTTTGCTGTCTCTTATGCTTAGAATGGTACATAGACATTATTATATGTTCTGGACCTTGAAGATCCATGGAACAATGTCTTCTCTTTGAAGGCCTTTCTGGTTTCTTCCAGTTGTGATAGGAAAGTTGATGGATGGCTGAGATTATTGGCAAAATGTACTTATGGAACCCGGATCTAATATAAAATGATGGATAATGGAAAACATACTAGAGGAAGTGACATTTCAGTCAAAGGGTATAGGAGAACTAGGTGTTACCAGATGTAAAGGGAGATTTTATGTGTGTGATATATTTATAGGAGTGTGTGTGTTATTTGAGATTGTTGTACAGAGTATTTTAAGTCAATACTCACCTGAAACATATGTGAAACTATGAAGGAAAGAATATGCTGAGCACATCATTGTAGTTTGGGGAGAGACAAGGAATAGAATGGAAAAAATATTCAAGAGGTTGGGATGATTATGAAGAGCTAAAGTAAGGAGTTTGGCTTCTATCTTAAAAGCCTGATATGACTCTAAATATTGGAAAGGTGTCATCATATTGGTAGTTTTCAAAGATGTTGCTATCAGGGAACAGAAGCTAGTGGCATGAGGCTGACGGAGCAATCCACGTAAGAAATCATGGTGGAAAAGTATGAAAGTGGGCATGAACAAATGATAGGAACACAATATTAAATATGTTTACCTTAACTCAACATATGGCAACTTTTAGTAAGATCTTTTGCATATATATATATATATATATTTAAGCTGTCTTACTTCCAGAAAGATTTTATTGACAGCTTGTAACATGAAGTATATTTCTCTATAACCCAAGGTGGCCTGAACCTCATTGTATAGACCAGGCTTGTTTTGGTCTCACAGAAATCTGTCTGTCTCTGCTTCCCCAGTGCTGAGATTAAAGGCATGTACCCAACACCTCACTCAGCTGATTGAACATTTTGAAAAAAATATTTTTAGCCATTTCTTCCTCTCTTTTTTGAACTCTCTGGTCAGATTTAGAGCCAATTTCCCTCCTAGTCACTTGTTTTCTTCTTTATTTTTTTAGTTCTTTGTATATTCTGGATAATAGTCCTTTATGGAATGTATGGCTGGAAAAGACTTCCTCTGTCTTTAGGCTTCCTCGTCACTCCCCAGGTTATTTCCTTTGCTGTACGCGTCTTAATTCTTATACTCTCCATGTACCTATGCATGCACTGTTGGTTTCTGTTCTTAATGCAGTTCCCTCCGGGGTCCACAACAAGGTCTGTGTTGGTGCAGTCTCTGATGCTCTTCTGCTATCACCCTAGTCCCTGTCTTGTTCCCAGTCCGAACATCCAACCTCTTTCTCCTCTTGAGCTGGCAGCTGCCTTCTCATCTCTGTACCTACTGTCACTCCATCTCTATTTCCTTCCTTACTTTCTCCAACCTGTAAAATTCATTAGGGCACATATCCTTTCTTCATTTGTTAATTCACCTATGAATCTAGTTCACATTATTGTTTTACAAAGTATCCATGTGGCAATATACACGTAAAGGTTATTCTCCACTCTGATTTGAAAACTTTAAGTTCTACAATCCTCTGCTTACAAATTTATTTGATGGTTTCAGTCGTATGAGTATAAACATCTAAGAGTTTATGACACTGATCCTACTCGTGAAGATCCCACCCTCATGAGATAACCACCTTTCCAAATTCTCAATGCCATCCCTTGAGATTAGGATTAGGATTATATATGAATTTGGAGGGGTGGGACATGCAAATATTCAAACTATAGCAAGAATTAGTAATGTTTTTCTTTTTTAAATTTTATTTATTATTTTATGTGTATGAATGTGCTGTCTGCATGTAGCTTGGTGCACCTGTGTTGTGCAATGCTGTGGAGGTCAGAAGAGGGTGTCAGATTACCTTAGAACTGGAGTTAAAGATGGTCTCAGCTGCCATGTGGGTGCTGGGAATCAAACCCGGGACCTCTGCAAGAGCAGTCAGCTCTCTTAACCACTGGGCCATCTCTCCAGCCCCAGTAATGTTTTTCATATAGACACTTGTTTGTGTTCATTTCAACTTATGGCAATATAGATTAAGTAGTTATTTGGAAATATGTATTTGGGTTGAGAAATTAAATATTCTGTTTTTGGTGATGAGTTATAAAAATAAATTGTAAGAATTTATAAATTAGGGCAGTGCCTTTTCCTTTATGCCACATAGATTCCATTGGTATTTTATAGCTGAAAGAATAAAATAAGTTGATAAGAGTAGCTTTACAGCACCTAGGAATAAAGAAACCTAGATATGGAAAAAATCTCTATGTCTTTGGTTATTTTCCTTAATTTATGTATACATATCTTCATATACTTAAAAATTTTGCAAGTGGATTGTATTCTAAGAGATTAAGTTATCAGAGTAAATAGTCAGATGATTCACATTGAAGTGAGAGTCTACCTGATCAAGGAAATTTGTTAAGAAGAAAAGGGAAGCAAAGGAAGATATAGAGATACTCAATGCAGAGACTGTTGTTACCTAACACAGGAGCAAAATCATCAGAGTTGAGGTGGCCATAGGACTTCCAGCAAATTTCATTTCCTGTTTTTAGAAAGTGAACTATTAGCCAATTGAATAGCCAGTGACCTTCCCTAACTCTTTTTTTTTTCATGTTATTTCTATCACAGCAACAGAAAAGTGACTAATACACTGTCTTTTATTGGTAAGAAGCTCTTTCCTGTGATGTATGAGTTTATTTTTTGTTTTTTTATTTTTTATTTTTATTTTCTTTTTAGTGCTTTTATTAATGTTTTGTGTATTTCAGACATTTTCAATTCAGTTTAGACATGTTCCCTTTTCCCTTCCCCCCACCCCACACTAGATCATGCATTCTGCCATAACTGTCCTGCATGTTTCACTCAGTCTTTTTTTTATGCTGAGGAATTCACATTTTCCTCCATTAATTTTATATTACTCTAAAATATGGATACATACTCTCCACCCATATACAGTAATTACAGAGTCTGAAAATAAGTGGTGGGTAGATTCTAGAGCCCATTGAGAGATTTATATTATAACAGCATAGTTGCTTTCAGATAAACAAAGATATAACAATAATGTTGTTCAGCTTGCCTTTCATCTGGGGATTTGGTGTTAGCATCCACAAATGAGGGAAACCATTCTCCGTTTGTCTTTCTGGGACTGTGTTACTTCACTTAGCATAATGGCTTTGAGCTCCATCCATTTACCTGCAAAGTTCATAATGCCATCTTTCTTTACTGCTGAATAGTACTCTATTGTGTAGATGTACCACACTTTTGTCATCCACTCGTCTGTTGAGGGGCATTTGGGTTAGTTCCAGCTCTTCGCTATTGTGAAGAGAGCTGCAGTAAACATGGATGTGCATATATGTATCTTTGTGGTAGGATGAGTCTTTTGGGTGTATACCCAGGAGTAGTATGACTGGGTCAGGTGGTAGGCTCATTTTGTGTCTCTTAAGGGTTCTCCACACTGCTTTCTATAGTGATTGTACAAGTTTACATTCCCACCAGCAGTGGATGAGTGTTTCCCTTTCCCCACAACCTCTCCAGCATCTGTTGTCTTTTGTTTTTTTGGTCTGAGATATTTGTATTGGAGTGAGATGATATCTGAGAGTGGTTTTAATTTGCATTTCCTTGATTATTAATGATGTTGAACACTTTTTTTTTTTGTCTTTTCGAAACAGGGTCTCCCTGTAGCCCCAGCTGTCCTTCCTGGAATTCACTCTGTAGACCAGGCTGGCCTTGAACTCACAAAGATCCGCCTGCCTCTGTCTCCCAAGTGCTAGGATTAAAGGCATGCGCCACCATGCCTGACCATGTTGAACATTATTTAAGATGTTCCTCAGCCATCTTTAATTCATCACTGGTGAAGTCTCTGTTCAGCTCTTTACTCCATCTTTTGAGACAGTAATTTGTTTTCTTCTTTGTTTTTTGAGTAGTTTATATATTCTTGACATTAATGCTCTGTCAGATATATCACTGGTAAAGATTTCCAACCTTCCCCAACTCTTATGTTGACATAGAATCACTAGTATTAAGCTTGCTTGTTGCTCATCCAAACCTCCTGTCTTCATTGAGCATGGGTGCTCTCAATTACTTTTCTATATTGCCTTGCTTACTTTAGTACAAGTATCTTGAGTGAGTTACAAACTGCTGTGCAGTGTGAAACCTACTTAACAGAAGAAGTCTGGCTGTCTGCAATCTCATCTCCACATTTTCCTGCCCACAAGTGATTGGTGCAAAAATTAAATTACTGTCTTCTTCAGGTTATTATTATTTAATTCTGCGTTGTTCATAGGATAATATTATGGCAAATAAACACATGGATACAAAAACAAAAAAATGTGACTAAAGTAATAAGTTTATATTCAATTATTTGTTGTGAGGAGTATAAAATTTAAAATCAATATTTTTCCTTATGGGTCTAGGACCCATCTTACCACATGTTCTTGGCCCTGTAATGGTACCATGTATAGATTTCACCTTGTGGAGCAGGCCTTAAATCCAGTCTGAAAATGGTTCCTGCCACCATTGCTCCAGTGGCCATGTCTTGCCAGGCCAGTTATTGCTGCTAGCAGGGTTCATAACTAGATAAGACTGATGATTACTTTTCTCCTCTGGCAGCATGCAGAGCACCTTTCAGCGCTATGAAATCTAGCTAGTAGAGATGAAACTTCCAAGGTAATACAAGCTTGATTTCTCCAGGTCCTGTGACTCAAGTATATGGTGTCTTTATCAATAGGACCTTACTGTCAAGTTCTGGGGGAAAACTGACAGCATTGGCAGTAGCCTGTAATGTCTGAGGATATCTATGGGACTCACTGACCAACAACTCCAAAATCAGTACCCATTCCTGGCATTGTGCCTGTGGTTTTTACTAGGGGTTTTGTTACACCATTATAGTGTAATTACATTTAAAATTTTTATATGTGTATTTTATATTTCAAGAAGTTTATACAGTAGTAGGTTTCCATATAACTTTTTAAAAAGGTCTTTAATGTTAGTTATCCCTCCTGTATTTACTTCTCTATCCTGCCTTCAGCACCGCTACTTTATTTACCCTTCCTGTTCCATTTCCACTTTCTCTTTATACCACTATGTTCTTCCCACCCCGAAAGCCATTCCCTTATGCTCCCTTATTAATTTCCTACCTCTATGGTAGTCTAGATAAAACACACATACCTAAAGATTCAAAGCTAATATCCATTAATAAGAGAAAAATGTGATATTTGACTTGAGTCTTGGGTTACCTCACTCAAAATGGTTGTTTCTAGTTGCATGCATTTACCTGTAAATGTCATAACTTAATTTTCTGTAATAGGGGCTGGAGAGATGGCCTAGCGGTTAAGAGCGCCGACTGCTCTTGCAGAGGACCCAGGTTCGATCCCCAGCACCCACATGGTGGCCAAGAACCGTCTGAAACTCCAATTCCAGGAGAACTCCAGTTCCAGGGGAATCCGACACCCTCTTCTGACCTCCGTGGCATTGCACGACACGGGTGCACAAACTTGCATGCAGACAGTACATTCATACACATACAGAAATAAAAAAAAATTTTCTGTAATAGCTGAATAATATTCCTATTGTATAAATGTACTGCATTTTCTTTGTCCATTCATCAGTTCATGGATATCTAGGCTATTTCAATTTCTGAGAGAGCATCATTGAGCATGGGGGAGCAAGTATCTCTGTAGTATGATATAGAGTCTTTTGGGTCTATGCTAAGGAGTGGTATAGCTGGATCACACGGTGAAGGTTACAGTTCCAGGTTTTAAGGAAGTTCCACACTGATAGCCATAGCGTCTGCACTAGTGTGCACTGCTGCCCACAGTGAGTGTTCCCCTTTTCCAACACCCAAGCCAGTACCAGCATCTTTTTAAAAAAAAAATTTTTTTTTTTTTTGGATTTTAGCCATTCTGACCAGGGTAAGATGAAATCTCTGAAATCTCAAACTAGCTTAAATTTGCATTTCCCTGAAGGCTAACTGACTCCTAATGATTTATTTTTCTACCTGTAGATTAGTTTATCTTTCAAACCTCATCAGAGAAGTTCCTTTTTGTAGAAGGTGATTGACTTAGAGACTCACAAGTGGTAGTTCAGCCTTACCCCCGTGGATGTCCGTACACCCAAGAGGATATGGGTAGCAGAAATTGGATTTGATGCATTGTTTATAAAGAGGACACAAAGTTGGGTGCATAGGGAAGTGGGGGTGGGTCTGGGAGAGTTAGGGGAAGGCGTGAATATGGTCAAAATGCATTATTTGAAATTCTCAGAGAACTAATAAAAATGAGGAAGAAAAAAATACAAGGAACTTTTTCTCTATCCTATTCTTAGTGATGCATTAAATGGAGAGAAATGGTATGTACATTAAATTTTGTGTCATTTTACAATTTGGGTCCATTCATTTGTCTGTGCTCTGCATAGATCTGACTAGCATTTATTTTTATGCTTATGCAATGATAATTGCTGCATTTGAATAATAAAACTCAGCAGGTTTATGAGTTATCAGTAGCTTGTCTGTGTAACTAGATCTGTTTTAGTGATACTAGTTTATGAATTATCAGTAGCTTGTCTGTGTAACTAGATTTGCTTTAGTGATACTAGTTTCACAATGGGCGAAAGTTCTGCCAAGTGCATCTGTTTATTAATGGCATACTTTGAAGAGCTAAATAACCTGTCAGAATCACAAAATAGAAAGTCTAGAGTGATTGCTAAGCAGTATTTGTGTTAGAGAGTAAGCAGCTTATTCTGAGTTCTAAGTACCATGTTTATTTTTTTATGGGCAGGAAGCAATGCCCCTATTACTTTTCTTATCACTCTGACAAAATATTTGACAGAAGCAACCTAAGGGAGGAAGGATTCATTTTGGCTGGTGATTTCAGAAGGTTTTAGAAGGATTCATTTTGGCTGGTGGTTTCAGAAAACTTTTTGTAATGGGCAGGCATGGCAGAGTAGCTCCATCCACATGGATGCTGTTGCATCCTGGTATGATCAGGTCAGGTACAGTCTTGAGTCTTGTCCCCAATAAGCCATCATCTGCCATGCTCACATGCTAAAGGCTCCACAGTCTTCAAACCAAAAGCTAGGGAAGGAATTTTCAAAACATGTGCCTTTGGGGAACATTTCAAATTCAAACCATAAGAAGGCTAGTGTACTCAGCATCTAATAGTGGTTGGCCAACATGGAGCAACTTTGAAGGAGAGCTTAAATAAAACTTGTAAACTCTCAGGCATTTTCCTGTGACTAATAACCACCAACAGATGTGTAGGGAGGATCAACAGCCTGAGAAATTTCTGAAGACATTTTCCCTCCAAGTGTGTTGTTTACAATCTCATTGCTCGGGAACAGCTATTAAAGACGTGAGAAATTGTCCTGAGTCAACAACTGAAAACAGTGCCATTTTCTTTTGATGGATTAAAAATATAATTTTTTATGGAAAGATAAAGTTCATTTCCACAGATTCGCAAGTGTTACTGGTACAGGGTTTATCCTGTAGGCAACAGACCAGGACCAGTCTAACTCCCTTTTCCTCTCAGCAATTGGCGTTATTGCAGAAGAATGGGGTTTTGTGTTGTTTCTTAAATCAAGCAACAGTATTTTCAAGCAAACAATTTTGATTTGAAGTTAGAGGCCAGCACAATTTGTGCTGCGTGGACACCTGGGCTTCTTCTTTCATTCAAACCTGCTTCTGCAGAGGGAGAAACTTCCTAAAGAGCCGCTAGAGAAAGGCAGGAAGTTTGTGATATTAGGTGTTCTGTGAAGCAGCATCAGGTGTGAGTGCACATGCAAGCACACACACACACACACACACACACACACCCACACACACATACCATCTGGTATTGGTTAATCAACCACCTCGACTGTCTGGCTATCAATGTACAGCCAGCCACTGAGCCATATCTGGAAGATGTCTGCAGTGTAATGGCTGCCAGTTGCCCTACTGCTGAGGACTAACAACTGCCAGCTGCCTATAGATTCTGCGGCATTTAGATCCTTATTTTAAATCCCTGGAGAAAGCAGGTCTCTACTGATCTCCAGGTCCACAGTGTAGACAATACTTTTTGACCAGCTTCTGACACCATCTGTCTTCTCATAGACAAGCACTTCTGGTACGACAGGGGGAGGGTGCTTGCTAGTCCTCTCCAGATGATTCGACCTCCTGCATGGTTTTTCTGGTGTAAACTTGGACATGCTCTCTTGCCACTAAGCTTTCCAGTGCATCGTGAATGGCTTAATTTTGATTCAAGAGAAATACTTCAAAGCATTTAGTAACATTTTTTGGAGAAACAAATTTATTTTATTTATTTCCATCACCATTCATAGGATGTAGTCTAGATTAAAAAAGCATCAGGAACCACTGAACTAGAGAGAAAAAAATGTAGCATTTTAAAATGCTTTAAAGCTTGAAATTTCATAAAATGGTGGCTATCAGTATATAGATTTTTTGTTTCGTTTCTTTGTTTTTATTTGGTAGTTTGAGACAGGGTTTCCTGTGCCTCAGCTGGCCTGGAACTCACCATGTACACCAAAATGGCCTCCATCTCACAGAGATCTGTGTCTCTGTAGAGCACTGGGATTAAAGGTGGTACCACCACACCCAACTCGATTATATAGTCTTATATTTGCTCAAAGAACTAACTGAGGAGAGATGTTAGGCTGGCTAAAGTGTGGCTGGAGCTGCTACCAAAATACTGTGAAGTAAGAAGAGAGGGTCAACTATAAGCTGTGATGTGAGCTGACAGCTCAACATGAATAAAAAAGAAACATACTAAATATTGTGTTAGGTACATCTAGAGATGAGGAATGGTTTGGATTTGTGTAGAAGATGTTATATCAAGATTTATGATGAGGTTAGGCTACTGCTCTCAAAGTATATTTTGTACACTCGAATAGAAAATTAAATCTTCTTGTAGACGTCAGTGAAAATACTCAGTGATGGAGTAATAAAGTATCTACCAGAGCCGAGTTTTAAGAATAAAAACAAATGAAAAAGTTTACAAAGGAAATAAGACAGATATTAAAAGTAGAAAGCACAGCAGAGAAACAGTTGATAAAGTCAGAAAATAAACTGTATAATCAAAAGCATAGTAACAAGTGCAAAGAGAGAACTGAGAAGGGAGATTCAGCAGCCCAGGAGACTTGGAGGAGGCTAGACGCCTTCAACGTGCTCCTGCTCAGGCCCTCATTAGAAGACCAGATTGCTCGGCCATGTTCCAGCAAAAAGAAGTAACGTTAGGAAGACTAGCTTTAAACAGGAAAACATATTGATAGTGAAGGTCAACAATTATATACCAAAATAAGACACTGAAGGTGAACCTTGAGCTCTTCATGAAAATAGACACCTATGACATTATAAAATCATCAATCAAGATGTTCACTTTAAAAGTTTTTTTAATTATTATTTATTTATTATTTATTGTCTTTTCCGAGTGTAGCTCCAGTTGTCCTGGAACTCACTCTGTAGACCAGGCTGGCCTTAAACTCACAAAGATCCGCCTGCCTCTGCTTCCCGAGTGCTAGGATTAAAGGCGTGCACCACTATGCCCAGCTTAACCGGGCATGGTGGCACATGCCTGTAATCCCTGCACTCAGGAGGCAAGAAGCAGGATGATCTCTGCGAGTTCAAGGGCAGCAGGCTCTACATAGTGAGTTCCAGGACAGCTGGGGCTATAGGGAGACCCTGTCTCAAAAGGACCAAAAAAGTTTATTTTATGTGTATGAGTATTTTCCCTGCATGTATGTGTGCAATGCCCACATTGGTTAGTGGAGGATGTGGGATCCCCTGAAACTGGACTTACAGGTGGTTGTTAGCTGCCATATGTGTGCTGGGAACTAAATCTGGGTCCTTTGCAAGAGCAGCCAGTGCTCTTAACTGGTGAGCCATCTCACCAGCCTAAGATAGTCACTTTAAAATGTTACCGTATAAAATAAAAACGAACGGCTCTACTTGATGTGATGAAATTCTTAAAGACTCTAGTTGATGGATGTGCTCAGCTTTGGTTTCCTATCCAAAGAAGTTGAGTAATTTTCATATTTAAGCAGCCGATCTTACTGACTCAAAAATGGCATTAGTTAGCATTTATAAATTTTTGCCTACTTCCAGATGCATTGAGACTGCTTCTTATTAGAAACCATGCATTGGCACACAATCATGACATTTACAGTTGATATAAATCCACAATGCTCTGTGGGACACCACTACATTGGAGCAAAGTCACACATACTTCTGAAACAAATTCAAATAAATCTTGGTATTGACAGTGTATCATTTTCAAAGTAACATTAAAATAAGGATGAGTTTCCTTTTCAGAATCTTCTAATTTGTCACAGTGATTTGTCCTGACACATGAGCACACCCTTTCTATCCACTGGATAATTTGGTCCTCTTCACTCAAAGGATTAATTTTCAGTTTTTAGCATGTGAACAAGAGCTCTAACTCTAAAGTTATACTATGTGTTTTCAAATTCTACTTCTTTGCCAATCTGGATGAGTTTTAAAAATGTTTGTGAAAAATTTCTCTTCTCCCAAATATAGATAAAAATCATAGCTAACTTGGAGAATTGCCACAGGGATTCATACAAGATGCTTAACAGATCTTGTAGTATAATAGATGCCCAATAGATGTCATCTCTTTATTTAAACACCTTCAGTGTTGCAGTGTCTGGGTTCTGCTGAAAATCTGAAATGATCTGAGCGGAGACTGAGGTCCCATGTGGGAAGGAGAGTCACAGGAAGATAAGTCTCCAGTGTGCGTGCCTGGAGCAAAACCAGAAATCAATTCCAAAGCTTAAAGTGATGTGTAGGGCAGATACAAATGCTTATTAGAACAAAGGCACTGGATGGTGGAAGAGTGGAGGTGGCAGTGAGTGAATTACAAAATAAATCAGAATAATGAAACACAGGTTTTTCTAGAGAAGATGATGTAGGGTCTTTTAGAGAAAAAAATTCCAAGAATTAGAAACACATGAAGTTGCCCTTTCTTAACTCCCTTTGAGATTGCTGCCCAGAGAATAAGTTTCTGTGAGATGCTCAGCCTTAAGTGAAACATCTATAATCTAAACTCTGTACCTAAGACTTAGGAAGCATAGTGGAACATGCAGCAGAGAGAATACTAATGCATCTCTCAACTCTCACCAGCAGTTTCCTTGTGCAACAGAGTCCGATCAACACAGAAAGCTACATCTGCCAAAATGTGAAGAATAACAGATTGCAGGGAATGTGTTCCTGGACAGGACTCCTATATTAAGCCTCTGCCATCCAGGTCTCAGGGACCATAGCACAAGAGGAGGTGGAAAGACTGTTAAACTCAGAGGTTGTGGATGGCCACAAGGAAACGGAATGTACAGGCAGCTGGGTGCTTGCTCATATGAACTTACAGAAATGGTGACAGCATGCACAAGACTGTGCAAGGTCAAACTAAAAAAGCAGTGTAGAAGTGGGGAAATGTGTAAAAATCTCCAACATTAGCTGAGGAACTCTTGGCAGCTGATTTCTCCTGCATGAGGGAGAGTTGATCTTCTTTAAGAGAGTGATGCTAGATAGGTTAACCAGGCTCCAGATGAATTGGTATGGATGAACTCATACCAATGGGCATCTGTAGACCAAGACTGACTAGATAGGGCTCAATATAATATGAATATATATATATGAGAAAATGGAAGAAATTCAGTGGGGATAATGTCAGTGCAGATGGGGAAGGTGGTTTAAACATGATCAAAATATATGAAATGCACAAAATTCAATAAAAATTTAAAGATTTTTAAATTGCATTTGTTTACTTATTGTATGAGTATGTGTGTATGCATGTATGCATGTGTACATGTTTACATGTGCATGTGGAGGTCAGAGAACAAGTTGTGGGAGTTGATTTTCTCCTGCTGTGATGGTCCTGGAGATCGGCCCTTGACCCACTGAGATATCTCACTGTCCCACAGGTCTGTCTTCTTCCTTAAGAAGAGCTACACAGGTTCATAAAATCAGGTCCACTCAAAGAAGTTACACTTGAGATTTTTACCTGTAAAACTTAGAAAAACACAGGAATGGCATACTTAGTAAATGTGGGAAAGCATTAAATGTACAGAACAAAGAAAGTGTACTGAACGATGCTAGAGAAAAACAACAAGTTACATATAAAGGAAAAACCCTTCAGAATTACAGCTGACATTTCAGTCCAAACTATGAAGCTTGGACCAAAGTATTCCCAGTTCTAAATGACCATGGATGCCAACCCCCGAATACGTTATCCAGCAAAACTATCATGGTTGAAGGGGAATGGAAAATTTTTAATTACATGAACAGGCTGTAAGAATTCATCTCCACCAAACCAGCACTACAGAGACTATTAGAAGCAATACAAATGACTAAAGAGAGGAATAAGTATACCCAAGAAGCTGCAGAAAGAAAACAGATAAAAGTATAACAGAAACTCAAAGTAGGGTCACAAACACAAAGAAATTAAAATGACAGTAACCAATACACAGCTCTCAATAAGACCATTAAATATCAATGGCTTCAACTCCACAATGCAGGATTGTGGAATGGATCAAGAAACTCATTTCACTTTAAAGGATAAACACTAACTTAGGGCAAAAGGATGGAAAAATATATTCCAAGAAAATGGCTCTAAAAAGCAAGAAGGTTTTGCAATTCTAATATCTGACAAAATAGCCTTCAAATTAAAACTAATCAGAAGAGGTAATGTTACTTCTTTCTATTCAAAGGAACAATTGATCAAGGAAATATTATAATCATTAATCTATATGTGCTAAACTCTGGAGCACCCAAATTCATAAGACGAGTACTCCAAGATTATAAAATTTAGATTAATCCCAACTCAGTTTTAGTAGGTGATTTTAATACCCCACTATCTTCAATAACAGGTCAACTGGACAAAGAATAAACAGAGAGACATCTGAATTAATTGACATCTTACATGAAATGGACCTTACAGACATTTATAGAATATTCCACCCAAGCACCAAAGAATGCACTTTCTACTCAGTAGATCGTGCAAGTTTATTCTAAAATTGACCACATCTGGGACACAAAATAAACCTCAACAAATATAAAAAATTTAGATAATTCCATGCATTCTATCAGACCACCTGGTAATAAAACATAATCAATAGCAATAGAAGCTCTAGTAACTACACAAACTAATCAAGATTAAACAACACATTCCTGAATGATGAATGGGTCAAAGAAGAAATTAAGAAAGAAATAAAAGTATTCTTGGAACTAAATGAATGTGAGAGTACACAAAACAAAACCTCTTGGATATCTTAAAAGCAGTCCTAAGAAGGAAGTTTATAGCTCTTAGTGACTACAAATTTAAAAAAAAATCAGAAAAAAAACCCACATGGAAATGACTTGACAGCACAACTCAAGACTCTGGAAAGTAAGAACAAATAAGCCCCAAAAATAGTAGACAAGAAGAAATACCCAAAACCAGAGGAGAAATTAATGAAATAGAAACAAAGAAAATAATACAAAAAAATCAATGATTGTAAGAGTTGGTCTTTTGAAATGTTGAACAAGATAGACAGACCCATAGCTCACTTAGGTAAAAGAAAGAATGTGCGGGGCTGGAGAGATAGCCTAGTGGTTAAGAGCACCGATGGCTCTTGCAGAGGATCTGGGTTCGATCCCCAGCACCCACATGGCAACTAAGAACTGTCTGTAACTTCAATTCCAGGAGAACTCCAGTTCCAGGGGAATCCGAGACCCTCTTCTGACCTCTGCAGCATTGCATGACACAGGTGCACAAACCTACATGCAGACAGTACACTCATACACATACAAAAATAAATAAAAATTAAAAAATAAATTAAAAAAAGAAAGAATGCACAAATCCAAATGAACAAAATCAGAGATTAAAGGGTAAATATGACAACAGATGGCAAAAAAAATCCAGAACACTGTAAGGAAATATTTAAAAATTTATACTCTATTAAATTCAGAAAAGTAAAAGAAATGGATGAATTTCTAAAATCATGGTACCACCAAAATTAAACCAAGAAGAGATCAACGTAGAAAATTGAAACAGTAATACAAAACCTTCCAAGTAAAAACAATCCCAGGCCCAGATAGAGTTATAGCAGAATTCTATCATTCAAAGAAGATCTACAAGAAATACTCAATTATTCAAAAGAATATAAACAGGGAGAATGCCCAAAATCCTTCTATAAAGTTAGTATCACTCAAACCAGACAAATATACAAAAAAGAAAACTATAGATCCATATCCTTAATGAACATAGATGCAAAGATATCGAAAAAATGCTTGCAAACTGCATACGGATGCACATGAAAAATATCATCCACCATGATCAGTTGGGCTTTATTCCAGAGATGCAGGGATAGTTAAATATACATAAGTCAACAAGTGTATTAAAAATATGAATGGGCTTAAACACAAAAACAACATGTTCATCTGAATAAATGCATAAAAGGCCTTTGACAAAATACAACATGCATTCATGTTAAAATGCCTAGAAGGAATTGGTCTGGAGGTAACATACCTCAACATAATGAAAGCTATATACAACCAAACTATGGCCAACATCATTCTAAATGGAGAAAAACTGTACACATTCCCATTAAAATCAGGAACCAGGCAGAGCTGTCCACTATCTCCACTCCTTTTCAACATAGTACTTGAAATTCCTGCAAGAGCTATAAGAAAAGAGAAGGTACTGGCACAAAAATAACCATGTATATGTGTATCAATGGAATTCAATAGAAGATCCAAACATGAGTTTATGCACTTTCAGGCACCTTATATTTAACAAAGATGCTAAGAACACATAATGGAAGAAAGATAACATTTTTTTAAAAATTTATATATATATATAATATTATTTATATAGATATATATGAATGTAACTGTCTGCATATATATATAGATAATATATTATATTAGAATATAAATATAACGAAAAAAAAAAAAGAAGAAAATAAACAATCCAATAAAAAGATGGGTTATAGACCTGAACAGAGAGTTCTCAAATGAAGAAACAAAAATGGCTAAGAAACACTTTGAAAACTGCTCAATATCCTTAATAATTAGAGAAATGCTGAAAAAATTTAGATTTTATCTTACCCTCATCAGACTGGCTAAGATCAAAAGAATGAAAGACACTAATTGCTTCTGAGGATGTGGGGAAAAGGGAGCACTCATTCACTGCTGGTGGGAATGCAAGCTCCTGAAACCACTATGGAAAGCAGTATGGAGAACTCTCAAACAACTAAAAATGAATCTACCATATCATCCAGTTATATCACTCCATGGCATATACCCTGTAGAGACACTTGTACATTCATGTTTGTTGCTGTTCTCTTATAGCTAAAAATGGAAACAACCTAAATGTCCCTCAGTTGACAAATGAATAATGAAAATGTGGTACATCTACACAGTGGAGTTCTACTGAGCAGTAAGAAAAGATGACATTATGGAATTTGGAGATAAATGGATGGAACTAGAAAATGAAATAACCCAAAACTCAGAAAAACAAGTGATGTAGGTTCTCCCTCATTTGTAGATCATAGCACCAATCCCTTATATGTGAGTATATATCCTAATGTAACAGCAAGAGCCAGGAAAAGGGAAAGGAAATGGAGAGGTAAAGGGAAAGAAAGAGCCCAAAAGAGGGGAATAGTAGGGAACACATATTGGGGAGGTGAAGTGGGGAAATTGGGAGTGTCACTGGGAGGGAAGGAGGCAGGAATATGTAGGGTAGCATGGTGTGGAGAGGAGGGAACTCAGGAGAGGGGGGATGGTGGGAGATGGGAGTAATTGGGGTTGGGGTGGGAAAATACCTGAGGTCTGGTGGGGGCTTGGAGGGGCACAGATGGGGGAGGTCTAAAATTTAAATAATAAAAAATATCAGTGTTCTATGTGGGACAAGCTACAAAACACATAAGACAAGGAATGACAAGAAAGTGTGGGGATGATGTCTGTTGGGGACTGCTGGGCAGACAGGAAGGCTGGAAGGAGAAGAAAGCTTGTACTGAGAGGACAGAAGCAGCTAACAGAAGGTATTTTAAGCTGCACAGTGGGAGAGAAAGGCAGAGTTAAAAACAAGACTAATGGAAAGCATTGTTGACTGGAATCATGTATGAATAAAGGACATGTAGCACAACTATAAGCCTCTATTCATAGAGGCTTATAGTTGTGCTACATGTAAGAATTTGCACACTTTCTACCATTTATGTTTTATTGGGAACAACTTTTCAACTACATATTCACAAATATACATTTGTTTTGAATGTGGGGTATGTTGGTGAATGTCTTTAATTCTAGCACTTGAGAGGTAGAGGCAGGCAGGTCTCTGTGAGTTCAAGGTCAGCCTGGTCTACATAGTGAGTTCCAGGACAGCTGAGGCTACAGAGAGATTCTGTGTCAAAAACAAAAACAAAGATAAAATCCCCCTAATACTGTCTCTTCTTAAATTGCTTTTTAGCGTAGCATAGAGGGGTGAGACCCAGGCCTGTCATTACCCCCTGTTCATTGCCCCTCCACCAAAGCCCCGCCCCGCCCTCATCCTCTCACTGCTCTCTTTCTTCTACTATTTCTGTATTTCCATCACCCTGTTTGTTTTCTAACTCCCCTGAGATCTTTTCCACCTCATGATCCCTTTTCTGCTTTTGTGACCTATAAACACAGAAAATAATAATACATACATATACATAAACACACATGTATGATTTTAAACCCATCTTCTGCATATGAAAGTAAACATGGTCTGGCTGTCAGCCCATGAAAGGAAACAGCCAGAATTGACCAGAGTCCAAGTCAACAGCTCCAGAGAGAGTGGACTGTTTTACCTCTCATCCACCTGTGCCCCTTTTCTAAGCCTAGGGAGCAATCTGCGGAAGAGGGGGCGTGGTAGAATGTAAGGGCTGCAATTGGGGTGAATGGTGAAACTACAGCAATGTAGTCTGGACACTCATTTGATCAACTTGATCGAACAAACAACCTGTCACCCCCCACTGGATGGTGGGGCTGTAGGGGTTTGGGCACAACAGCCTGCAGATTGGTTTTGCATGAAGGATGCTTGTACTGATGGATTATCACTTATAGCTAAAAATGAAAAAAAAAACTGAGAGAAAGATGCAGGACAGTTATGGCAGAATGCATGATCTGGGATGGGGTGGGGGTGGGGGGAAGGGAAAGGGAAATAAGCCTGAACTGAATTGGAAAAAATGTATGAAATGCACAAAGCAACAATAAAAATTAAATTAAAAAAAAAGAAAGTAAACATGTTCTATGTCTGAGTTTGACTTATTTTGTTTAACAATGATATTCATTTGCATCTATTTTCCTGCAAATGTCATGACTTCATTTCTCTTTATTATTGTATAATTTCCTTGTGTATATGGATCACAGTTTCTTCATCCACTCATCTGTTAATGGACATCTAGGCCTGGTTTCATCTTCTAGCTGTTGTGAACAGGTCTTCAAAAACCATCAGTATTTCTGTGGCATCCTGACTTGGAATTTGGGGGGAATAAACCCAAAGTGTACAGTTGGGTCATATGGTAGTGTATTTTTTTGAGGAATTTCTATACTGATTTCCATAGTGCTTTTACAAATTTATCCCCATTAGTAGTAAGTAAATAATCACTTTCCCCAGTCATTGCCAGTATTTCTGTCATTCTTTTTTCATAATGGTAGGTAGGCAGTCGGACTGGGGTGAGATGAAATCTCAAGGTGGTTTTAATTTATATTGCCCTAGGAGCTAGGGTTGATGAACATCTTAAGAACTTGGACATTTGTATTTCTTCTATTCAGAGCTTTCTCTTCATCTCATTAACCTATTCATTGATTGCATGATTTGTTGATTTTTTTGGTGTTTAGTCTCCTCAGTTCTTTATTTCAATCCCTTGCCTGATATCTTCTTGTCAAAGATTTCCCCTATTTTGTAGTTGTCTCTTCACCTTGCAGACTTTTTCTTTCACTGTGGATGAGCCTCTGCATTTCATGTAATTCGACTTGTCAGATCTTGTGATTGTTTCCTGTATTATTGGAGGAAACTCTTGCTGATGTCTATATCACACCTCAGCACTGATCCTTTTGAAAGGATTTAACTACTCAGGGACTTTTTTGGGCTTCCATATAAATTTTAGGATTTTTTTTTTCTAGTTCTGTGAAGATTGTCATTGTGATTTTGAGAATTACATTGAATCGCTAGATTCTTTTGGCAACATAGCAATTTCATAGTATTAATTCTCTCTGTCCACGAGTATATGAGGTCTTTCCACTTCCTAGTGTCTTTGATTTCCTTCTTCTGTGTCACAAAGTTTTCACGGTACAGGTCTTTACTTGCTTTGACTGGCTTACTTCTAGGTAATTTTTAAGCTATTGTGAAGAGGACTGTTTTCATGATTTCTTTCTCAGAAATGTTATTTTGTTACAGAGAAAGGCTATTGATTTTTTACCTAGCTACTTTGCTAAAGATGTTAGTCTAAGTGTTTTCCAGTGGAGTCTTTAGGGTTCTTTAAATACAGCATCATGCAGTCTACCACTAGGAATAAGTAATTTAACTTCTTGATTCCTACTTGTATTCCTTTTCTTTTTTCTCTCTTATCTTATTGTTCTAGCTAATTATTTGAAACTATGTTGCTTAAGAGTGGGAACAGTGGGCTCCATTGTCTTGTTATAGATATTAGAAGGAATCCTTTCCATTTCTTACATTCAATAAAATGTTAGCCCAGGGTTGTCATATATAGTTTTTATTACATTAAGAAATGTTCCTTTTATTCCTAGTTTCTTCAGGGCTTTTTATCATAAAGGGATGCTGAATTCTTTTAAAGGCCTTTCTTCATTGATTGACATCGTCATGTGATTTTGGCCCAAAAGTCTAGTTGCTGAACTACACGTCCTGATTTATGAAAGTTAAACCAAGCTTACATCCGTGGAATTAAACCAGTTTATTCATGGTATAGGCTCCTCTTAATGTGTTCTTGAATTTGGTTTGTAATAATTATATTGAAAAAGTTTACGTGTATATTCATCAAGGAAATATGTCCATCGTTTTTCTTTCTCTATTGTATCATTTGGTTGCTGTCTGTTGTTAAAGCTGGCTTCTTTTTTTTTTTAGGCTCACATAGATTTAAATAAATGTTTATGATATATGCATAATCATATACATTTGCATTTTCTGTATACATTTATAAACACACATGCAAAGCCATATATGGATATACATACGACATGTGTATATAATTTCTCCCTACAAATATGTTGATAGTGGACCTTTTCTTTTTTTTTATTGATGCTTTGTGTATTTCATACATCATTTTCCAATTCAGTTCAGGCATATATCCCCTTCCCTTCCCCCCACCCCATCCCTACCCATCCCAGATCATGCATTCTGCCGTAAGTTTTCTGCATCTTTCTCTGCTTTTTTGTTTTGTTTTGTTTTCATTTTTTAACAATAAGTGATAATTTGTGAGTACAAGCATCCTTCATGTAAGACCAATTTGCAAGCAGTTGTGCCCAAACCCACACAGCTCATGGGTCCCACCATCCAGCGGGGGGGATGGGGGGGGGCTTGTATGTTCAATCAAGTTGATCAAATGAGTGTCCAGTCTATATTGTTGTAGTTTCATCTTTAACCCCAATCGCAGCCCTTACATTCTACCATGCCCCCTCTTCCGCAGATTGTTCCCTAGGCTTAGAAAAGGGGCACAGGTGGATGAGAAGCAAAACAGTCTACTTTCTCTGGAGCTGTTGTCTTGGTCTCTAGTCAATTCTGGCTGTTTTCTTTCATGGGCTGCCAGCTTGTCCAGGCATAACCTTTCGATCCTACTAATGAAGCACATGCAATTAGATATATAGGTATTTAAACAGTATAATATATAGCCTTTCGATCCTACTATTGAAGCACACACAACTAGATATATAGGTATTTAAACAGTACTAATTGTTATGGTAGGTTATACCAAAGCTGGCTTCTTAAGTTGAGTTTGGTAGAGTTGCTTCCTCTTTTATTTTATGGAACAGTTCGAAGAGCATTAGTGTTAGCTTTTCATTATTGTTTGGGAAAGATTTGACAGTGACTGCTTCCTGTCCTGAGCTTTCTTTGTTGGAAAAATTTTATTGTGCCAATTTTATTGATTGATGTGGATATGTTAGATGTTTATACCTTCTTGATTTAATTTTGATAAGTCATCTATAACTAAGAATTAATTCTTTTCTCCTATGTTTTTCAGTTTTTTAGAATATGTTTCCAAAATCTGATCTAATGATTCTCTGTATATCAGAATGATTTATATCAACTAACTCTTCATTATGTCTCTAACCTTATGAATGTGGGTCTTTGCTCTCTGTTTTGATGAGCTTAAGTAGGAATTTGCCAATCTTGTTTATTCTTTCAAATACCAGTTCTCCACTTGATCAATTTGTGAATTGTTTTTTAGTACTCCCTTTCTCTTAACTTTTTGGTTATCTTTTTTATTTCTTACCATCTACTGCTTTGGAGCTCAGCATGTTCTTGATCATGCAGGACTCTGAGGTGTATGTTTTATGCTTTTTATTTGAGATACTTCCAATTTTTTTAATATAAACACTCACAGCTGTTAATTTGCTGTTAGTTATACCACATTTCTGCTTTCATTTTCATTTGAATTTAGGAAATTTAAAGTTTCTTCTCTAATTTTTTCAGTGACCCACCTGTTATTCAAGATTATAATGTTCAGTCTCCACATATTTGTGAAGCTTCTCTAGTATTTCTTGCTTTTGATTCTTTTTTTTTTATAGTATGACATGATAAGATAAAGAAGGCTATTTTTTTGTATTGTTCTGATACATTAAGGGAAATTCTAGATTTTTTTCAATATATTTATTGAATTTTTATTCATTTCATACAATGTATCTTAATCACATCTAGAACTTCTCCCCTATCTGCACCCTCATAAAGCCCCTCCCACCAGATTACATATATGTAGTCTGTCATATATGTTAAGGCCTATTGTGTCAAGTTTGTGTTTCCAAATGTCCCTCCGGGTAAATTCACCAACTGAAATCTGTTCAACTTAGCCAGAATCACTCCCTAAAAGAAGACCAATTCCTTCTCACCCAATGGTAATCAGCTGCCAATAGTTCATCAGCTAAGGTTGGGACTTCTAGCCCATTTCCCCAGTTATATACTGGATTTTTGTCTGGTTTGAGTTTGCATGGGTCTTGTGCCTGCTGTCACCATTACTGTACACTCATATGAGCAAGTTCCCAGAAGTCTGGAAAACTCTGTTTCCTTGAGGTCATCCACTACCCCTGGCTCTTATAACCTTTCCACTCCCACTTGCCCAATGGTCCCTGAGCCACAGGTGGCAGACACAGACCCCGCAGTCTCTTATTCTTCACATTTCGGCCAGATGTATCATTCTGTGTTAATCCACCTCTGTTACATGGTAAGAGTTGAGAGATGCATTAGGATTAATTTTAAAAAGCAAAAACCCCAGTGAACTGTTTAATAGTTTAAACAAATTAAACCAACACATTTTCAGGAATAATTAATTCAAAAAGTATTTACTATTGAGCTAGGTCATTAAATTACATACCGATTATAGTCCCTGCTTCTGTTCCAGTAGTTGTTTTTTATTCCTTTGGGAAATATCTCATATTCTCATCTTCCCTTGTTGTCACCATAAATCACCCAGCACTTGAAAGAGATGATATGAAACTCTTCCCTTTCATGAAGTTGGATTTTTTTTCAGAAGTTTCTTTGTTTTCATAAATTTTGTGAAACTCCATAAAAGTTTAGGATATGAAGTAGTTCATCACTTTATTCCTAAATGTAGAAGCCATCTTTCAACTTTTTTCACATGTGGCCTGGTTTTGTAAGTGTTTTTAGAATCTAGGTTGGACTATAGCATATTGTAGAAATTTCATTGATGAGTATTTACAGTATGTTGGGTGATATCTTACAGAACCCCACAGAGCAACAGCAACAAAAAAGACTGAGTCAAGAACTGACTGAAACAGTAAACTTCTGCCCAAAACAGTTAACTTCTGCATCAAAAAAATTAAAAAAAAATTTGCAAGACCTATATGGCAGAAAGCATGAGCTCTGGCAGGGTGGGGGCAAGGAAGGGGGAATAAGTGTGAATTTGATTGGGAAATGTTGTCTGGATCACCACCTGTAGAAGAATGAAATTAAACCCCTACCTCTCGCCCTGTACAAAAGTGAACTCCAGATGGATCAAAGACCTCAACGTGAAACCCCAAACTCTGAAGGTGATAGAAGAAAAAGTTGGCAGCAGACTACAAGACATAGGCGTAGGAAAAGACTTCCTAAATCAGACAGCAGCTGCACAAGAATTAAGGTCGACAATTGACAAATGGGACCTCATCAAACTCAAAAGCTTCTGTACATCAAAAGAAACAATCAAGGAAGTGAAGAGAAATCCCACAGAGTGGGAGGAAACCTTCACTGCAGATACATCTGACAAAGCATTGATTTCCAGAATATATAAACTACTCAAAAAACAAAGAAAAAAGAAAACAAATGACCCACTCAATAGATGGAGCAAAGAACTGAACAGAGACTTCACAAGTGAGGAATTAGAGATGTCTGAGAAACACCTTAAGAAGTGCTCAACATCACTAATCATTAAGGAAATGCAAATCAAAACCACTTTAAGATATCATCTTACTCCAATAAGACTGGCTAGGATCAAGAAAACAAATGATACCAAGTGCTGGAGAGGTTGTGGGGAAAGGGGAACACTCATCCACTGCTGGTGGGAATGTAAACTCGTACAGCCACTATGGAAAGCAGTGTGGAGAACCCTTGGAAGACTTGGAATGAACTTGCCACCCGACCCAGCCATACCACTCCTGGGCATGTACCCTCAAGACTCACCCCACCGCAGAGATACATGCACGGCCATGTTTATTTCAGCTCTCTTCACAATAGCAAGGAGCTGGAACCAACCCAAATGCCCCTCAACTGATGAGTGGATAGAGAAAATGTGGTACATCTACACAATGGAGTTCTATGCAGCAGTAAAGAAAGATGACATCATGAGCTTTGCAGGAAAATGGCTGGAGCTAGAGGACATCATGCTGAGTGAAGTAACACAGTCCCAGAAAAACAAACGACGAATGGTATCCCTCATCTGTGGATGCTAGTGCCAATTACCTAGTTGTAAGTATTTCTTGTGCACGGCCCCTTGAGCTTTTGTCCAAGCAGTTGGGAGTGATGCATATTGGAAACAACAACAATAACAACAACAACAACAACAACAACAACAACAGAAAAGACTGCATCAAAGAACTGACTGAAGCAGTGAACTTCTGCTCAAAACAGTCAACTTCCACATGGAGAATATCGAGAAAGACTGAGAAAGAGATGAAAAGTATGTTTGGCAGAATACATGAACTCTGGTGGGGTGGGGGAATGGGCGGGAACACGGGTCTAGATTTGATAATCTTGTACAAAATATATATAAAAAATAAAAATAAATAAAAAATATTTTAGCAAAAAAAGAAATGTTGCATGAAATGCACACAACCTCAATAAAAAAAGAAAAAAGAAATCTTTTAGTGAGTAAAAGCCTGATATTTCCTTTCACTGCTTTCTTGTGATGTGTGTGGGTAGCTGGGGGCTGAAGTAGCATGTTGACCTTTGTTTTGTTATTTACAAGAGATCTGTATCTATCTTACCAGTGTCATTTTCCTATCTTTTTGTTTAAATAACTTTTTGAGTTTCATATGTGAGTATTGTATTTGCATTATTTCTACCCCTCCCAGCCCCCTACCAACTCCTCCCATATCCCCTCCCTCTCAATTTCTTGTCCTCTTCTTTCATTATTAGTTACACATAGACACACACACACACACACACACACACTGCACTGAGTCCATTTAGTGGCACTCTTGTGTATCTATGTTTAGGGCAGCCCAGTTGGGATTAGACAACCTCTCAGGGAGCTCGTCCCTGGATAAAACTGATTCTCCTTCCCACATCATCCATTAACTGCTTGTGTCTCTTCATTTTTGAGGTGGAGTCACATGACATTTCCCCACCAACTTTGGTATGTCAACTGGTTTTTTCATTGGGCACATCTTGTTAGGCACGGTATTGCAGAGATTTCACTGGTGCAGCTTCCCCCATCATGTCTAGAATGCACTAAACAGAAGCAGGGGTCTTGTCTCTCCAGCTCTTCTGTTCTTCCACCCTATGTTCCTCATTTTCCCCTGATCTCTACATGTTGAAGTTGCATGGTGTCACTCAGCACTGGGCACCTCATAGTTACTTATTCTCTGCACATTGAGCAGGTGTGGCACTTCACTGCTCAGATTTTAAAAATTAATTAGCCAGATGTGGTGGTGCATGCCTTTAATCCCCGCACATGGGAGGCAGAGGCAGGCAGATCTCTGTGAGTTCAAGGCCAGGCTGGTCTACATAGTGATCTCCACACCAGCTGGGACTAAAGGGAGATTCTGTCTCAAAAAGACCAAAAAAAATCACTGTTATGAGAGGGGAATTATATAAGTAACTCATATGGCAGAGGATCTTGCACTGGTGGAAGGAAAGGGAGTGAATGGTTGTCTTTACTCTCCTAACTCAAACAAATAGAAACACACACACACACACACACACACACACACACAAATGAAGTCCAAATGGGACCAGAGATATGACTCAGCCAGTAAAGTGTTTTTCTTGTACCAGAGTCAGATCTATAACCTCTCAATGAAAAGTCGGGCATGGTGGCACACATTTGTATTCCCAGTTTAGGGGAGGCAGAGACAGGCAGGTTCACTGGAGCTAGGTGGCCAGCCAGACTAGCCTATTCAGTGAGGCCAAAGCAAGGTGGGTGACCCTGAAGACAACTGAGATCGGCCTTTTGCCTCCACACACAAACATACATTTATGTGTGTACCCATATTTGCACCTGTACACAGTGAACATGCACACATACACACACATAAGCACAAAGAACTTAAAACATCCATATTTTTTTTCAAGACACTGGTATCAGGCAATAAATGACAGTGATGTTCAAAATATGGGGTAAAAGATAAAGTGCTCCATGTGATTGTGTTTGCTTTCTGTCCAAAGTGATTGTCCAGGTTGTAATTATAGCAGAAAGGAGTTGAAGCTAAGTATCAAAGGTAACCAAGAAGGCTCAAGTTCTCACACACACACACACACACACACACACACACACATGCACACACACGCACGCATGCATACACACACACGCACACACACGCACACACACACCCCTCTGACGTTTGCAGAGGACCAAGCAATACTCAGTAGAATACTGATCAGCACTTATATGAGAGGATTAGTAAAGTTTAGAGAAAGAACCATTAGAAATTAGAATGAGGGAAGATGCTCACACAGAACTTGAAATGCTGTCAGTTCACACTGTCCAGACTTCATAATCTAGTGGCTATGGGAATAGACTCAAGAGCCTTGCCTGAGTAGTACGAAAAGAATCACCCCTGAAGACAAACATAGGTCTGTCTGATATACTTTAAAGCAATGTCCACATGCTAGAACAAAGGCAGTAATTTAACTTTAAAGAACAGTGATTATTAAGGGGTTGGAGAGATGAGTTTTAAAGAGGGCCTGGGTTTGGTTTCCAGCACTCACATGGAGTCTAACAACTATGAGTAACTCTAGCTCCAGGGGTCCAATGTCCACTGTGGCATCCATGGGCAATACACTCATGTAGTGCATATATATATATATATATATATATATATATATATGTATGCAGGCATGGCACTTGTAAAATAAAAATTTTAAATTAAAACACAGTGATTATATATACATATATATGCACTACATGAGTGCATATACATATATATATGCAGGCATGGCCCTTGTAAAATAAAAATTTTAAATTAAAACACAGTGATTTTATATATATATACATATATATACATATATATGTATATATATATATGCACTACATGAGTGCATATATATATGCAGGCATGGCATTTGTAAAATAAAAATTTTAAATTAAAACACAGTGATTAAATACTTAAAATTTCAAGAGAGTTTGCAAATTTCAAGTTGTATGTATACCTGAATGGAGACTTCTGATTAAACCGTGTCCTGACTGCTTGGTCTACATCTTTCACCTAGAAACAGCGGGCACCTCCATTTCTCTCCAATAACACAATAAAGAAGATGAATATTTGCAGAATTTTTTGAGAAAATTAATAAAGCTGATTGAGAGCTAGGTAAATTGGCTAGAACAAAAAGCTAAAAGAGATAAATTATAGCATTAGCAAGGTTTCATCATTGAAGCTAAGATAATTATGGGATATACTGAACAACATTTTGTCATTATATTTAGAAATTATGTGAACTGGACATGTTCTTTAAAAAATGAGACAAAAGAAATCTTGCTCAATAAAAATAATCTGACAATTCCAAATCTAGAGAAGAAATTGAATTTTCTTTAAACATTCACCCAAAGATAAAGACAATTGCACTGAAGAACTTCAGTGAACATTTAGGAAGAGAAATAATGACCTGCAAAGACACCTGGTAAGAGCCGAGAATTTTTGGCAACTCATTTAAAAAGAGGCAGAATGGTTACAATGAAAGAATAGTATAGGCTAATATCCTTCCTAAAATACAGGCAAAAATGGACACAATTTAAATATATCATGACCAGAGAGAATTAGTCCTATAATAAAAATTAAATCTGTGCTACTTACCATATCAACAAACTGAAAAACAAAAGTCATTTGAACATCTTAGAAGTTATGGAAAAACTGTCAGTCCAAAGTTCATTATTGATAAACCTCCTAAGTCATGGAACATAAGTCAGTTTTCCAAAAGGATGAAAGATGTTCCTGAAAACCACTGATGGCTAGAACAAAGGCAGTAATTTAACTTTAAAGAGCAGTGATTATTAAGGGGTTGGAGATATGGGTCTTAAAGAGGGCCTGGGTTTGGTTTCCAGCACCCACATAGAGTCTAGCAACTATGTGTAACTCTAGCTCGAGGGGATCCAAAACCACTGATCAACCTAAATATTGAACCTAAAGCCAAAAGGCTGGGTGGTTGATTTTCAGACAATAAAAGTTAACATTGGCCAAACTCAGCACTTCTGGCAAATATGCTACTATTCAGCACCAACTCATGAAATAAGGCAAGAAAATAAAACAGCCTCTAGTTTGCAAAGAAGGGATCCAAAACTCCGTTTGCAAATGATATAATTAGTACTTGTAAAAAAGTGTGAACCTCAAAGTGGTTACTGGAAGTGATAAATGAATTTAACCTTATTACAAAATGTGGTTGAATAGACAGGAGAAATCAGTTGGAAATGTGAGTAATGACAATTACAGGACCATTAACAGTATTAAATGCTGAGGGAGAGAACAGGCAGTAAGCAGGGTCTGTACTCTTAACTCTGTACAGCTAACACTGGTGAGGAAATTCAGAAAGTCATGCATAAGCTGAGGTGTCTATTTTATTTATTTATATAATCTTATTTATGTGTATGAGTGTTTCACCTGTATGTATGCAAGTGTACCTCTGCATGCAGTGCCAGCAGAAGTGAGAGGAGGGTGTTGGATCCCTGAAACTGGAGTCATAGAAGATTGTTAGCCTCCATGTGGGTGTTGGGAATAAAACCTTTGGAAGAGCAGCCAGTCCTCTTAAGTGAATCATCTCTCTAGCTCCCCAGACGTATGAATTGAAAAATCAATATTTTAAAGGTTTCAATTATCCTCAATTATATATATATATATATATCACAATATCAATCATAAGACCCTCAGATTTTTTAAATGTTGCATATATAATTGATGCAAAAATTCATATGAAATGCAAATAATGTAAAATAGCCCAATTAACTGAAAATGAAATTTGAAGATGGATATTACCTGATTTGTGACTTAAACATAGTGGTCAAAATTGTATGGTATTTACATTAGTGGGGAACAAAGGACAAAAAAAAAACCTAAAAGACAGAAATGGACCATTTTTCCCAAAAGCACAAAGACAAATAGGTAAAGAAAGAATCATCTTTTCCAAAAGGGATGCTGGAATAATTAGCCATCGCAGGCAAGAAAACAAGGAAACATTGGTCCACCTCTTTCATGATGAGGAAAAAGTTGCTGAAAATTGTTCATGTATTTAATACTAAACCTAAATCTAATAAAACTTCAGAAATAAAATAGATTTTTTAGCTTTTGGTGAATAAAAGATTTCTGAGGTATTACAAAATTATAATCTCTAAAATATGAAAGATAATTTGACTTCAGTGTCCTCAAAATGCTGTAAAGATGGGACATGGCTCAGTAGATAAAACTGCTTGCCACATGAGTGACTATCTGAATTCAGATTCCTGGAGCCCATATGAAAGCTTGAAGCAGTGGCTATAATCCCAGCACTCTTCAGATGATAGACTGGAGAATCTCCTGAAAGCTCAGTGCCAGGAGGCCTGGAAGAATTGGTGCAGCAGAAACAAGAGAGACCCTGACCTAAGCAAGGTAGATGGGTTGAGTGACTCCCCAAAGTTGTCCTCTGATCACATGCACACACAGAGGCACAATCACTCATGCCTGCACTCATACATACCTCAACGCACATCCACACACACACACACACACACACACACATGCACACACACACACACACATACACCATGCACATCATATGTTTATAAAAATTAAAAAAGCATACTACTAGGAGAATAAAAAGGTGTTACATGCTGTAAGAAATAGTTTTCACCTTACATATTTGGTAAGATATTTAATTCTCAAAGTCTGTTCCAACTTGTCACAGGATTTGAAAACTTACTTCACTGATATATGTGCCAAATAAGCATATGAAGAAAACACGGGTTAGTAAGGTGAACATTAAACCATAGTGAGATACTGTTACATACCTTTCAGACAACGTACATTAACAAGTCTTACCATGCTAAGCATCTTCAAAAGAAACCAGAACCTCCTATATAATTCTGATGGAAACATCAAACAGTAGAAGAAGCACTCTGGGGTTGTCTGGTAGTTTTTAAGTGTTAGATGCACATATTTCAAGTGATCAGGTTATTCTATACTTATACACTAACCCAAGACAAGGGAAGCCAGATGTAAAGAGATTGTATATATTATGTAATTCAATTTGCTTCTGTTCTACTGATTTTGTCCTTTTTATGGACACATACTACTTTCCATTGTGGACACATACTACACTTTACCAGTCATCAGTTGACACTGATTCCATGAAAACACTCTTTCTTTAAGTCTGGGATGAATCCTTGAATCTTCTTCTTAAGATAAGCTCTAGTAGTTGAACCTGAAGCAGAATACCAGAGCCCAAATATTGAGAAATATTTTATCTTGTTATGACTAGTTTTAATTGCAATATGCCCAAGTCAAAAGAATATAAGTCTTGGGCTGGAGAGATGGCCTAGCGGTTAAGAGCGCTGACTGCTCTTACAGAGGACCCGGGTTCGATCCCCAGCACCCACATGGCGGCCGAGAACCATCTGTAACTCCAATTCCAGGAGAACTCCAGTTCCAGGGGAATCCGACACCCTCTTCTGACCTCCGCGGCATTGCACGACACGGGTGCACAAACTTGCATGCAGACAGTACATTCATACACATACAGAAATAAATAAAATTTTTTAAAAAAGAATATAAGTCTTTCATTCAGAGAGAAGGCACTAAAATCAGGTACAAAAATTCATCACAATTTCCAAATGTATTTGATATACCCAGGTTTACATTGATTTGTTTTAAAATTGTGATGTTTTAAGGTGTGTGATTGCATCATTTGAGCATACGAGGCTAAAGCAGAAGGAAGTAAAATAAGCATGTTGAACTTCTATTTGCTCATATGAGACTGAAGACAAAAAAGCCCTTCAGAACTCAAATATTAATTATTATATGGAACAGAACCTACTAAGGTGCTCCTTCAGTGTTCACCATTTGTATCATATTGATATTCATGCATTTTGCATATTAAAATCCTAACTTTGGGGTTTTAAGTTATTGCTCCTTATTTTCTTACACTTTAATCTCATTTTTATTTGCATTGTTGCTTCACTTATTCATATAGTAATAGTTCCTCTTTAAATTTCATTTGTAAGTTCATTATATGTGTTGCTTGAAAGACTACCTTTAACAAAAAGATATGCTACACTGATGTGAGTTAGTCAATGTCTGTTATTCCCTTTGCCAGTGACTTTGAAGCAGAGCTTGTTTTTCATTTATTTATTTTTATTTTATGTGTATGAGTGTGTTGCTTGCTTGCATGTACGTAAGTGCACCCATGTCATAGAATGGCTGCAGAGGTCAGAAGAGGGACAGTCGTTAGTTATCATGTGAGTACTGGGAACCCAGGTCATCTGCAAGTGCAATCAGTGCTCTTAACCACTAAGCCATCTCTGCAGGCCCCTAGAGCAGAGCTTTTTAAGTCATTAGTCTTTAAACAGATTTCAGCATGCATCTTATCATCCCAGAGGACAGTATTTGAAGTTCACCTTTGGGACATGTGGTCCATTATCAAATGCAGATCCTGAAGGACTTATATGAGTGGACCTGTCCATTGTTTGATTTTATGCAGTTAACAGATGCTCCTCTAGTGGGCTGCGAGCAATTTAGCCTATTTTTCTATTGCTATCACAGTAGCTATTTCTTCTTCTTCTTGGTAATGTACATTTCAGCTGAGATTCTCTGGTGGACTCTGAGTTGGTAGGGTATTTTCTTTTTTTGGAAGATAATCTAAATATACAGAAGACATAATCTCATCATTCTTACACACCCTAAACGATTTTAGAAAACCAAAACTTGAGTATGTCTTCAGTAAATGGAAATCTTAAGAATGTTCTCTGGGAACTTGCTCCTCAAACTTGCAACAGTGACAGCATGCACAAGACCCATGCTGACTCAATCAGACAAAAACAAACAAACAAACAGTATACAGGTGTGAAAATGGGCAGCAGGCCCCAACCTTAGCAGAGGAACTATTGGCAGCTGATTACTGTGGGGTGAGGTAGAGAAGATCTTATTTAAAGGAGTGACTCTAGAAAGACTGACTAGACTCCAGGGGTTGAACTTGTACAGAGGTACATCTGGGTACAAACCGTTCACTGGATAGGCCTTAACTCTGGTAGGGGAGGGTATGGGGGTTCTGGATGGGGAAGGGGTCTAAGTTTGACTAAGAACCATTATATGAAATACACTAAAACTCAATACAAATATACATTAATTTAAAAAAATAAAACTTAAAGAATTGTCTTTTAAAAATATTTTATATGTATGTATTGCCTGCATGCCTGTATGTGCACCTGTGTCATGCAATGCTGGAGGAGGTGAAAGAAAGCATCCAATTCCCTGGAACTGGAGTTAAGGATGGTTGTTAGCTGCCAAGTGGATGTTGAGAATTGACCCTGGGTCCTCTGCAAGAACAGCCACTACTCTTAACTGCTGAACCATCTTTCCAGCCCCCAAAGAATTTTCTTTACCATACTTCCTCATCGCAACCACTCCTTATATAAAGAGTCTTTATGTGAGAAGGTTTCTAGGTCTAACAGAGATACTTTAGGGGTGAGCTGCATTTCTTCTGAGTCAAGTTGGCCATTTAGGATGAAGTCTGGTATCTTCAGTCTATCCTCCAACAGTTTGGTGCTTTTCAGTGAATGCTTTATAAGAAAGCATGTAATTTTAGCATGCTATTGCCTTCTCTGTGGTCATAGCTAGTGGGCACATAGTGGCTGATTGTTCTTGCTTATTTCAGCTAGTCTAAGCTAAGGATGATGCACATTAATATCTGAGGAGAACAAGCCCATCTATCATACCCAGCAAACTAAATTGATTCCTTTCCTTTGCCACAAAATGGACTATCGTTAATTAAGTCTTACTAAAGGGCATCTCTGTGACTCACATTCTACCTAGCACAGGAATAATTCATTAATGCTTTGCATACTATGGACTTTTTGACATATTCCATGATACATTATGAATAACTGAGTAGCTTTTACCTTTCAAAGACAGTGACTTTCTGAATCATTCTTTGAATTTTTGCAACTTAATGGAGTTCCAAGATTATGTTAGACACATTATTGATAGTTAATGATTATTTCTTTGTGTAATGATCCTGAATAGAACATAATAGTTTGAAAAGTCCAAGCAACATTAACTTTGTTCAATTTCCTTTATTGAGTACTTGTTAACAATAAAAGAGTTATTAAGTCCTATTCCCAAGTCCAAACTGATTTTTTAACTTAAACCTTGAGTTTTCTGAATTACTGAGTCTGAAATAATTCTCTTTATTCCTGAAGAACTGTTTTATTGAAATGTTTGAGATAAAACATGTATATTATAATAAGCATATGACAAACATTTTGAGAGTAGAAGATCAGTTGTGAAAACAACATGATTACCAGTAAACCCACATTGAATTAGAAAAAAACATTGGTTGTAAAACATTTTCTTTGCCTGTTATACACTAAGCACCCATGCTTGTAATCTGGTCTCCCATGGAGAGGTAACTGCATGCTCTCTTCTGCAGAAAATAACAGCTCACCACCCACAGACTCAGCTGTAATACATCTAGTCACAAGGATTTTCTTTGATGGATTCCCAAGTTAAGAAGAACTTTTCATGTTGAAGATAATAAAAGCTCTGTAAGGTCTTGTATTTCCCTCAGTTCCTGCCCATGAGAGACTAACTGTACTATTTATTCCTCATTTTTCTCATTCAGAAAAAAAGAAATTAAATGTATGTTCTGACTTGATTGGAGATTTATTTCTTTGTGTTGGCATTCCACGTCCTGAAGTCAACATGGCTCTTACAATTTTTTCTTAAAATCATGTTGTTGACTTAGGCTTATATGAACCTCATTGTCTGGTTTTGAACTTTCACTGAGGATGACCTTCTCTTGACCGTCTTCTAGATCCTGAATGGGAGGAGATGAGAACAGGCAGACGTAAACATGACAAAACTTTATATGTAAGAACATGGTGCTCCTTTTGTGCATAACAATATCTACCAGAAGCCATTGTGTTTCCTTGTTACAGAATTTAAGTGTGTCCACTAAACAGCACCTTCAATTTATAGTGGTAAAGACAGCATGCCTTTTTAGAAATTATTCATTGTTTATTTTATGTGTATGAGTGTATTGCCTGCATATATGTAAGTGCACCCCTGTTGTGCAATGTCCACGGAGGTCAAAAGAGGGTGTTGGATCCCCTGGAACTGGAGTTAGGAAAGTGTAAGCTGCCATGTGGGTGATGGGAATTGAACCCAGGTCTTCTGCAAGAGGAGTCAGTGCTCTTAACAGCGGAATCAACTCTCCAGCCCCTGAAGACATTATGTCTTAAGGTGTATTAAAGTATAAAATTAAAATTTGGTGATTTAATTCTCTAGAAAATGTAAGTAGTTTTGTAGTTCCATAAGAAACCCATGATAAATATTTTCATTAAAAATTGTACAATTGCACACTTAATTTCAAACTTATATAGTTTGGACTGGCTTAAGATAAGATTTGCCTATATTTATAAATTTTTTTGAATTTTTAACTGATAGTATATAATCATCTCAAGAATTAGAAACTTACAATTCCAAGTTTGTTAGCTCTATAAAGGAAATCTTTGCTGTCTCAATATATTAAGAAGTGGGCTAACATAAGAGAACTTGGAAAATGGGGCTAGCTTTGAAGAAAATTATATTGTAAATGTGATATATGCAGATATATGATTACATTTGTAACTTCTCTGTTGTCAGTTTTCTGCATGTGTATAGTTATGTCTTAACCTGGAACCTTGCCTCACATGTAATATTTTTAAGGGCTTAGGCCTACTTGCTCTAGCTTTGGTATTTAGGCATTTCTTTTTAACCAGTTAACTAAATGGCTTAATATGTTTAATCATTTATATAAATAATTTTGTCATTCCTTTACCATCTGTTTACTTAGAGTCCAGTGTTAATAAAGAACATGAGCAATTTATTTCTTGATGTTTTTCATAAAATACTTGGCATGAAAACTGACCAAATTTTCTGATTGATCAAAAACAAAGTTAAAGTACATCAAGCCTTCTCCTCCCTTCTTTATCTCAGCATCACAAAATAGGCCAGGCATATTACTTTAGCCAATACACTTACCTTGAACCCTCTTGTTAGCTTGGATCTTCCTTACAGGTGTGTCTAAAATCAAAGACTTGTAGTTAGAATCATTTTTCAATTCAGGGTAAAATCAGGAGGCCACGATTAAGCAGAAAAGTCTAAAGTGTTCAGTAACTACCACTTAAATGTGCAGTTATTTGGGAAGCAACCTTTCTGTTCCTTGTAACTTTACATGACAAAGAAGTTATTTGTTTCCTACATAATTCTTCATCTATTGCAAAATGCATTTTATGGCTTTTGGAGTCTCTTAAAATGTGCCCTTTTGCATGACATAAAATGGGTTACATATTTTGGGCCTTTTAGTAAAAAGCCTTCAGTCATCTCTATCTGTAATGTGTCCCTCTGTAAATTTCTTATTTTAGACTAATAAGCAATTTAGAAGAAGTGAGTCAATATATCTCTTCCCACAATTCAACTGTCCATCCTATGAAATAATTTGCAAATAAATTAGTTATAAATAATAAGGTTTTTAATGTTGAAGAGTTGCAGGTGTTTATGAGTTTTGTAATGGCTTATAAACTACTGTCAGGAAGAGATGCGTGAAACCTTTATTAAATAAGAGTATAGTTTAGGATGGGTTTATTAAGTTCTAAACAGCAGTTTACTGCACGATTGAAATCAGAATCAAGAAGAATCCCAAAAAGCACTTTTCCATATATATATATATATATATATATATATACATCCATCCTTGACTACAGCAATATCATAAGCAAAGATTTGGAGTAATTTTGCCCTACAAATATTGTTACTGCTTCTCTGACACAAGGTATCATCATGTATCCCCAGGATGGCCCTTAGATCTCAATAATTTTGCTTTGTCTTTGCAACGCTGGAATTAGTGTGTTTTGAACACACTTAGTTGTAGTAACATTTTTTTTTGCTTTTCTTTAATATATATATATACATATACATATATATATA
>VZQC01009117.1:2340828-2377430 GCA_009823505.1 Rhizomys pruinosus
GCAATATGTGCATGCAGTGCCTGTGCAGACCAGAAGAGGGTGGGCAGTACCCTAGAGATTAATTTAGAGATGTTTGTGAGCTGCAAAATAGGTTCTAGAAATCAAACCTAGATCTTCTGTAAAAGCAAAAATAGCTCTTAATCAGCGAGCCATCTATCCAGGCCTAATACACCCCTCTTATGAGAAGAAAAATTCTTAGTAATATTTTGTTTTTTTTTTAAAAAATTTTTTTTTAATTTTATTTATTTCCGTATGTGTATGAATGTATTGTCTGCATGCAAGTCTGTGCACCCGTGACGTGCAATGCCGCGGAGGTCAGAAGAGGGCGTCGGACTCCCCTGGAACTGGAGTTCTCCTGGAATTGGAGCTTCAGACGGCTCTCGGCCGCCATGTGGGTGCTGGGGATCAAACCCGGGTCCTCTGCAAGAGCGGTCGGCGCTCTTAACCGCTAGGCCATCGCTCCAGCCCCAGTAATATTTTGTATAATAAACCTTATGAAGCGGCATTTTGGAAACTGTTGTATAGATTTGTGGAGAGTTCACATCCTGAGAACTAAGAGAATCTCTGAGATGAATAGAAATAAGAAAGAACTCCAGTAATCAAAAACAAATCCCCATTGTCTAGATTTTAGCAGGTGTACATTCTTGATGGTGAACCAATTCTTTGATACTTAAGTGTTGTATTTAGAACAGACTTATAGAGTATTATTAATTAAAGGGGAGAAACATACCTGTAGTTTAAGTCTCTAGAAAGAAAGCAATATAGAGGCAGATTCTAATCAATTAATTCTCTAAAACAGCACTACCATTCTACAAAGCTGCTCATTATGTCAAGGGCTAAAAAGAAAAAACAAAGAATTCAATTTAATTTTCATAATTTTTCCTTCAAATTCATATATATTTTGTTGCTGTTGTTGTCAGAGTTATGCATTTGAAGGAAACATTAGCGAATTTTGTATTGTATCTTCCAGGAATCTTTGGTTTTATTATAGCTTAGAACATGCCCCACATCTGAAAAGGAATCTTGTGTTTCTCAGATATGTGCAAATTCATATTGAAAAGAAATACAATTATTGGTTAAATAAACAAAAAAAACAATTCACAGAACTATTCAAGGACTCAAGAAGATTTATATCTTCCTGTACATCGTGATACAATTTTTTAAATTGTAAGCAGAGAAGCCATTGGAACTATATTTTTGGATAAGTACCAAATTACAAATGTCTTTTTCAATTCATAATATATTTCAATGATCTTATTTGTTTTTATAAATATCTAATTATTCTGTGCTCTGAATAATTTTTGTCTAATATTTTGTTTTCAGTAAATTGAACTAGAAAAGCATTGGTTCAGAAGCATTTGAATTTGTTAACATTTCCTCTCTTGAATAACTATCATTGAGAGGTAGTATAATATTTTGAATCCTTTTTTTTCTTTTTTGCTCTGAAAACAGGTCCATTTAATGCCATAGACAGAGAGAAAATTCTATATTTTAAAAGATTAATTTTATGCACACAAAATTGATAATCCTAATTATAGATGATCACTCAAACAGTTAGAAGAAACAGGTATTCATTCATAACAATGTAGTTTTGGAAACCAAAGTTGGTAAAAGCACTGTTTATGCTGTATCTAGCACCTACAAACCCCAAAGCATGCCTGTCCTGGTTATGGGAGCAGTGAATACATTTTTAAAAAAATAGAAAAAAGCCTTTGAAATTTGGGCTCATTAAATAAGCCAGCTAGGAAATTTAAAGCTTGTTCTCTTTACACATATTCAAAATATTTGCACAATTTGTGTGTCAAGGCAAAAAGATATTCATTGCTCCCCCAGTTTCTACCATAGGACTTTTTAAAGACTGTAAATCTAGTAATCATTTCTTTAGAACAACTACTTAGACACATCACTCAATTTTCTGACAACTGATGATGCTGTCTTTTTAATCTAATTGAAAGAACAACCTGCATGTCCAGTCTTTAAAAAGCTGAGAACTCCATCACTACCTGTTAAGGGTGTTAGTTGTCACCATTTTACTAACCTCCCTGAAGCAGTCTTTTAATATCTTCATCTTCAAATAAATGACCATCACCACCTTCAATGAATTTGGTGACCTTGGAGACCTCTGAGAGGATACATGTTCATAGCAGAAATTGGTTTACATAATAAAGAGATAAGATTTGAGTGACAAATACTGGCCCAATAATGAATTCCAGACCAACTCTCAGTTCCTTCTAAGCTTTTAGTGTTGATTTTTGATATGCTGGTTTTCATCCCTTCTACATTTTTGGACTAATCCATTATGTTAGCATGGGATGTGAGAATTGGAGCAAGGCAGAACATTATAATATATACAAGTCCTTAAGTATGATTTTGGATGTGAGAACAGGTGGCTTAAAAGTCACTTTTTGACTTTTTTAGATATACTGACCTTCTTGAAACAACTTCTTGAAAGATTCTTCTGTTTCTCCACCTCCAGTAGAAATCCTGGTATATTTTATCTCAGGACCTGAAGGAAAAACAAACTTCTGTTGTAAAGGTAGGAAAGAAAAGATTTTGGACTACGTGGGACACATGGACTGAGCTATGACTGCCCGGATCTATTACCGTAGAGTGAACAGCGACAGTGCTACACTAACTGATAGTTATACCCCAGAAACCCTCAAGTTAAAGTATATGGCACTAAGTGTATTTGCTGACTTCTTGTTTAATCTGTTTCTCCCTCCATCTATGTCTGTATCCCTCTTTCTCTTTATCTGTCTGACTTTAAAATTTTTAGAGTAATTCATAAATGTATAACTTATACAAAGGTTTACTAAAATTATCAACCGTTTTCATACAAATGTGTATACATTTTTATATGTAGCTGTATTTATCATAACATTGATGGAACCTCAAAGTATTTCTCTTGCTATTAATTAACTCAACAAAAAGCTATAAAATAAAGGCAGTATAGTACATTATATAGCATGTTTATACACATAATAAAAACATCTACAGACATATCTACTAACTTTGACATCAGAGTAGGGCATAGATACCATATTTAGGATATTGTGCTTTTTTTTTCTTTTTTACAAAGAAAGGGAAATGGGGTAAGTTTAACAGCTGTCATGGCAATGACATAGGTTGTCTAATTATTCTTGTGAGCATATTTTGAGATTAATAATTTGTTCCTTATAATCTAAGTGCAGTTCAAGTACAGAATTAAAAACTACCTGTGATGATCCGTTCTTCTCGGGTCTGTTTTTCAGTGATTTCAACAGGAACTCCATCTATGATCTTGGTGTACTTTTTAATGACTGGCTCTGAAGACAGGGAAAGAAAACTTTGTGTGATTCACCGTCCTTTGGTGCTTAAACTTCTAGAAGCTATTTTAATGAATGAATAATATTATTGTTTAAGATTCAATAATAGTCATTGCTGGAGCATAACATAAATGAATTCAGATCAATGGAGTTCTTTTGCTGTTTGTTAACTTGTTTGTTTTGAGGTAGGGTCCCCAGTAGCCCCAGCTGGCCTGCACTGCTGCCAGTATACCCTGCTTAGTGCGTTCTTGGTTCTTAGGTGGGGAGTGGGTCAACTGGCAAGCTGCAACTCTGCCATTGGAACCTGTAAGCCAATGAAGCCTAGTGGTAGCTAGGTAGATGAGTATTTGAAATATTTTAAATTTCATTTACGTCCTGTGTACCTGTGTGCGTGTGTGTGTGTGTGTGTGTGTGTGTGTGTGTGCACCATATGGATGTCAGACATCGATTTGCTCCTTCTACCACATGAGACCCAGGGAGATAACAGATAGTCAGGCTTGAGGGAAGGTGCCTTTATTTTCCGAGCCTTCTCACCTTCTCATTTGTGGAGTCTTATACAAAGGCCATGTTTCCATTTTCTGTTTCTGAGCCCAGATTGTCTTTTTGTGTTGACACTATTGTAATCATTACACTTCCTGATCACTTAAATATTACTAAGAAGTGACATTTTCACTGGGCCTGGGGTCTTAGTAATTAATTATGACTAGATCCATTAAAAAAATAAACTGCGGGCTGGAGAGATAGCCTAGCAGTTAAGAGCACCGATTGCTCTTGCAGAGGACCCGGGTTCGATCCCCAGCACCCACATGGTGGCTAAGAACCGCCTGTAACTCCAATTCCAGGAGAACTCCAGTTCCAGGGGAATCCGAGACCCTCTTCTGACCTCTGTGGCATTGCACGACACGGGTGCACAAACCTACATGCAGACAGTATGTTCATACACATACAAAAATAAATAAAATTTAAAAAATAATAATAAAAATAAAAAATAAAAAATAAACTGCATTATATTTCTGACTAGCCAATAAGAACTCATAGCCAGAAAATGATTCTCCTAACTAGTGTAAAATAAAAACCAAGAGAAAAATTTAGATGTTTAAAAATTTCAAACCAGCACTATTTAGAAATAGTCATAGTGATGGTGCCTAGGAACATGAAGAGACACAAAGCATACCTCCGTGGATCACCTCCGTCTCTATTTCACCTTCTTTAATCAGTGTGAATTCAGGATCACCTTCAATTTGGATATTTGTCGTTGCAGGTCCTGAGACATTTTAGGAGACAAATTATTGTCTTAAAGCAGTTCCTTAAGTTTGCCCAAGCAAGAAATTTGCTTTAACGTTTCATACAACTCAGACTTGAGTGTTTCAGGCTTTATGAAAGCAGTCAAAAAATTCCTTATTGTTTTTAAGTTTGTTTATATTTAGAGAAACAAATGGTTCAGTCTGTTAGTGCTGCTACTTCAGTGTGCTTGAACATCTAGACTGATGTACAAGCAATAGATCATCGTCTGTCACTAGGAGGCATATGGTGCCATTTCTCAAAGTAGGATAGGAGGCTTTTTCTGTGAATCAAACAATATATGCACATTTTATTTGTTTGAATGACAAATGGTTTAAAGTTTACTTTACAATATTATACCTTCTATCAATATTTATTAAGATATTTCACTTAATTTAAAAAATCTTTTGGGACAGGGTCTCCCTGTAGCCACAGCTGGCCTGGAACTCACTATGTAGACAAGACTGGCCTCAGCCTCACAGAGATCATCTCTGCCTCCTGAGTGTTGAAATTAAAGATGTGCACCATCAGGCCCAGCTTTGACTTAATTTTTGAATCATTTGGTATATTATCTTTTGATCTAATTAGCATAGGATTGGATTGAACATAAGAAAATCTAATATACTTACCTTGAAGATGCTGAGTTTTAGATTTTATATAAAATGGACTTGAGTGCTTACCTTGACTCTGAGAATGATATAAGCATCAACTCAGTAATAGCTACATGGTTGGCCCTTCAAATGCAAACTTAAGCAAGTGTTGCATTTGACTTGCAAAATGATTTTGCTCCCAGAGAAAATCATTTTGAATGTTAGAAAGCTTATCACTACATTAGTTGATCAGGAATATTTCATAGAGGAGTAAAAAAAGATTATGTTCAGTACATTTAACTCATACCCTTTAACTGTTGAATGTAGCTATATTTGCTTATTTTTGAGATGATTGATTTGGTTATTCACAAATTATCAATGTACACCATTACCCAGAACTAAATAAGATAAAACACAATGAAAACATATTTTATCTGTGAGTCCAATAAGGATATTGATCATAAAGAATCTGATGGCAAGAACATGAGCTAGCACAATATCTTATGTGCATTTTCTTTAGAAAAGCCAAATTGAAATTCTGGAAGCACCTTTTATCATTTATCATTATGAAAGAAGGAATTTAAAAATATTTAGATGATCTAGATAATATCTAGGAAAACATTCATCATAGTAGGTACTTAATAACTATTGAATTGAATTTCAGTTGACTTATTCTTGCTTTGTTTTCTTTTTGGTCTTTTTGAGAAAGGGTCTTCCTATAACCCCTGTTGACCTGGAACTCACTATGTAGTAGTGGGTGTCCTGGATCTCAAAGAGATCTGCCTGCCTCTGCTTCCTGAGTGCTGGGATTAAAGGTCTGCCCCACTTGACTTCAGTTGAGCTATTCTTGATTCTAAAATTTGGTTAGGTATCTTTTGGAAAGCAATCATCTTAAAATTATGTCTTGGAGGCTCATGAATTTATTAAGAACTCAAAAGTCATCAATGAATTCATGAAGTTCAATCATTGCAAAACAATGAAAACAGCAGTTGGGGCAATGGTAAATGTTTGCCAAAATATGTATTTCTTTCTCCTGTTATATTACACCAAAGTAAAGCTTTGAAGTCTTTACGTTGAAGAGTTATCCATAGATGACGTGACCCCATTTCCCTCAATAGTCTTATAAGGAGGAACCCAAGTAGAACATATGCCCAAGTATGTTTTTATCTGAAGAGTGATATAGCTGAGAAGATCCTGCTGACCAAGATTGGGAGGATGAATGGGCTGAAAGAAGAATCAGGAGAAAGAGAGGCCTGAAGATATGAACATGGAATATATCGATGACTTCAGTTATGGAAGCTCACTATTAAGTACAGCAAAATTTTAGGGAATCCTATTTTTAAAATAGTGTAATTATTTAGAGTTATTTGGTACTTTTTCACTGAAACAATTAAGAAATATTTTCAGCAAAATGCCTTTGATTTTATTTCTGCTTAAATCTTTTTTTTTTTTAATTTTTTTTTTATTAATTTTATTTATTTCTGTATGTGTACGAATGTATTGTCTGCATGCAAGTCTGTGCACCCGTGTCGCGCAATGCCGCGGAGGTCAGAAGTGGGCGTCGGATTCCCCTGGAGCTGGAGTTCTCCTGGAGTTGGAGTTTCAGACGGCTCTCAGCCGCCATGTGGGTGCTGGGGATCGAACCCGGGTCCTCTGTAAGAGCGGTCGGCGCTCTTAACCGCTAGGCCATCTCTCCAGCCCCTATTTCTGCTTAAATCTTGAAATTCTTTTAATCAACATGTAAACAATGTAATGATTGAGATTATGATATATTGTTTGTAAAGGTTAAGTATAGATTTCAAAGGACAATTCAAGTTTAGTTCTCAAGAATGAACACAATTACAGGCAGCTAACCAGACAGGAAATCAATCTTGTGTTTTTAATGAATTTCAAGTTATGCTTACTTTAAAGGGAATAGATACATATATTCAGAGTTGACATCTTACTCTTCAAAATGAAAAGAAGTTCCAAAATTAAGGGTAATTAGAATAACAGTACTCCTGAGACTTAAAGACAAAATCTGCTCCTTTTTTGAAAGACTGTTTCCATCCTTGGAGGAGAAAGATGAGAACCAGGTTTGTTCTTTGTGGCGCAAAGCAGCATCGAGAGGCTTAAACATGGAAACCAGGGTTTGTTTGATCATTAGATGGAATTAAAATGCATGAAACCAGAGAATAACCAAGAAGAACAAGTTGGCTGGCTAGTAAGAGAAGTGGCTGCACATAAGGTTGAAATATCAGGAGGGACATGTATATTCCATGTATATGTATATAAAATATGTTCAGACTTGAAAATTGAGGTTTCTAAGTTTGATATACTGAACAAAGTTGTCTCCTTTCCTTTCTGGTGACCTAGACTTTGAACTATATTATGCCTATTTATAATTTTTAAGCTTTCACTACTATATACTTTCTTGGTTTGTTTGTTGGAAAAAAGAATGTGCCTGCATATTTTTCTTGTAATGGTATAAAAGAGACCATGTTGGGGGATTGGAAACAAAGCTACAAAAAGTTTATTTTCTGGAGGTATCTACAGCAAAACTTTCAAGTTTAATTTGTTTACTGAGTATCTGGGTACTAGTGCTAATGCAACTTCAATTAAATCAAAATAAATAAAATACAAGCAAATGTACTGAAAAGCAGTAGGATTACGGCATCTACTTTGCTAAAAACTTTGCACTCCACATTCTGCAATTACGTGAGCATGCCATTTGTAAAGCAATACTTAGCATGTTAGTTTAAAAAAGAATGTAGATACACTCATAGAAATCAGTTTATTATATGGTATATGCTTTCAAAATAAAAGGAACCCTGGGCGGCATTGGCTTTTACCTTCAGTTTGAATAATAGGCTGAAGACTGCCTTGAATCACTTTAATTTTTGGTTCCACAACTTTGGTTATAATTTTAGTTGCTGAAAATATAGAAAGTGGAGTGTAAGCAGATATGTAAAATAATTTTAATGAAGCTGTCCTTTCGCTTTGTAGGGTACTATTTATCAGCTATGGAATGGTGCTGCGGCCAGGCAGTCTCAGGAAATGTTCACAAGTACATGTTTAGTGTCTTCTCATGACCAGATGTTGAATTCTGAAGTCCAGTGACTTGGCTTTGTTCCAGTGGGGAAAAAACACTAACTAGAAATCTATCATTCTGAACCACTACAGCAGTTTACCTTCTTTTGTACTTCTTGAAAATATTGGCTGCATAGCAACAGAAGACAAACATGATTAATTCCATGTCATTCATAAAATTGCACTGTTGGATTCTTTCTCAGTTAAAAGAAAGACATTGAGAGAAAAAGGCACAGAATATTCCCATGCGTTTGGTAACAGTTATATATAGAAAGAAAAGTATGGAGAAGAATTCAGAATATGTCTCGGCAATAAATTTCAGCCAGGAAGATGTGGGCTTTAGACAACAAATATGATATAGTCACCATATAACTTTCAATCTCATTATAATAATTTCCCTATTTAAAATATTTTTTGAGTTGTTTATTTTTATTTTACAAGGATGAGTATTTTGTGTGCATGCAGTTAAGTATCTGTAGTGGTCAGAAGGGGTCACTGGATCCCCTGGAACAGGAGTTATGGATGGTTGTTAGCTGCTATATGGGTGCTGGGAACCAAACCTGGGTCCTCTGCAAGAACAGCTCCTGTTCTTAACCACTGAGGAAAGCTCTCCAGCCCTTATGATACTTTAAAAGTAATTTTCAACTTGAAGGTTTCTGTTGGGAATATAGATCTCTTCCCAAATGAGATAACCATAGGCCACGCTCATTGAAAATAACGGCCATATATTTTGCTGGGTTTTGTTGCATAGGTAAACTGCAGTAGCCGTGTAACTAGAGTCACAGGCCTCTTTTCCTTCTTAAGTAAAAGCCTCAAAAAATGGTCATGTTGGGAAAAGTACAAACTGTGCAGTCACAACACAGTGCTGACACAACCTGAGGTGGTAGCACGGGCTGGGTTTCTGTCTGTGAGTGCTCCTCTGTGGAAACATTTTAACCAATGCAAGTTCTTTACATTGGACTTTCTAGGGATTACTTTTCAATCTTATTATGTAGCATCTTTTGAGACCTCAAATGATGAAGCTCTGGCATTCAGTTCTTGATCTTACAAATGATTCTGCCACAGAGGAACCTTCCCATGAAGGTCAAATGCACAAAGGTTTCTATTACCATTATCAAAGTGCATAATAACTTTAATCTTAAATATTTTACATCATGTTATGGAATGTGAAGTTTAAGATGTTTAGTTGGTTGTTAGTTTTGTTTCAATTGTGCTTTTATGAAAACTTAAATAATTTTGACAGCTCTGACTAAGAATTTACTGAGTTTTGTCCTCTCAACGTCAAATTAAAAAATATTTTATGTGTTTAAGTGTATTGTCTGTGTATATAAGATCACCCATGTTGTGAAATGGCCACAGGGGTCAGAAGAGGGTGTCAGATCCCTGGACCTGGAGTTATAGACAGTTGTTAGCTGCCATGTGGGTGCTGGAAGAACATCCAGTGCTCTTAACTGCTTAGCCATCTCTCCAGCCCTGACATAAAATATTTTGTATTTGATAATTTATAATAAAGAATGGCCCCAAATAAAAATTTAAAATGTATGGAATTTTGGGGGACAATAATAATAAGCAATAGGTAGAATAAGGAAATATTAAGGTTAATTTGATAAATGAACCTAAAGTGGCATTTTTACTTTAATTAGTCTACACCTCTATGTGTAGACTTCTTAATACCAGTCATAAGAGTTACTTGTAGCAAAGGAAGTGTCCAATAATGGAATGTAAACTTCAGAGTTTTTGAGGCCTCTGAGGGGGCTTGCAAGAGTTACTAGATTTGCACGATTTTGCAAATGTGTTTCTTGCTCTATGACAATGTAATACTATAACAGTATTTGGTTCATTACAAGAAACATGCTGTGTAGCCATTTGTGGAAAATAGTGGAGCTGACATGGATACAGTAGAGAAGATAATATTTTTGGACAGATGAAACACATCTGGTGAATGGAGTCCAGAAAGATCCCTTAATTTGTTATAGAATGTATTTTCCTTGGCTGGAATTTATACCATGCTGAATCAACAATCTTCCAAAGAAGCCCTCAGGACAGCACTGAGCTGGGCTGCTATCAGGATTTAGGAATTCACCACATAGCAAAGCTGACATTTTGTTTTGCTCTGGACATTTTTTTCCTCCTTTCTCATGTCTAGTGTAAATTTTATAATTAAACAACTGAATGTTCATGATATGAAGTAATTTTCTGGTCAGAATAAAGGTGGAGATGAGAGTAATATTTTAGCTACTGACACATTTTGACTGCTTTATGGTAGAGCCAAAACAAAATGAAAAAAACCTCTGCTCTCAAAGCTATGAAGGAAGGAAGGAAGGAAGGAGACAAAGAAAGAAAAAGCACAGAGAAGTTGATGAGTGACTATAGCACTTATAAGATTGAAATACCCATTACTATTATTAAGTAGTTGAGCTTTAATCTTGATAATCTGGTAGTTTGGGGGATTAAAAACAACAACAGCAACAACAACAACAACCACCTTGGAAACTAGATGATTTAGGTTTTCACTAGCAAACTTTAAGTTCCCTTTTCCACTTTTGGATGTGGTAGCTTTTGGACCACCATCTTGTGAGCAGTGGGACTCGGCACTCTTCCTGCACATAGCTGATGCTGGGGCAGAGGAGTAACAAATCCTCTGCCAGTGTTAATCTTGTGCCCTGACATCTGCATTTCCAGATAGCTCAGAGTGTTTCCTAGCACTCTATTCTTTATGTCCTTTTAATTTTTTTGTCATGTTAGCGTGGTATTTTTACTATCTGATAATATATTACTCTTGTTTCCAATTAGAAGTGGGTTAGTGTATCTGGAGAAAATGGCCAAGCCTACAAGGCCATTTCCAGAACCCAAACCCTATTTCGACAATAAGGAGATTCATCAGTGTTTGAGAGTCTAAATACCAGATTATCAGCCTTTGTAAATATAAAGAAAGTTACTGCCCTCTTGGTTTGCATTTTGTCCCTTATTTGTGGCTAAAACTGTTCATATACTTACTGTAGACAGTCATGGGGATTTCTTTGAAGGTACTACCACGAACAAACTGAAAGTAAATGTTTATGTTTAGTAACATGAAATCTATTACAAAATCAAGACAGCACTATAATATTGCTAAAATAAAAAGTAGTTAAGCTAATGTAATAGAAATGAAGTCCTTATCAAACAACATCCTAACTCCTATTGTCAGATCAAGTGCCATGAAAACATTGGATCTGTTACTAATAGTTTAATATTATAAGATATTTGATCCAGAGCTAAATATACACATTGTATAATATTTCCTGTTTTCTACATTACATTGATGCATTCCTTATCTCTTATTTCAACCCTATAATATCTGTTCAACACATTAGAAATAAAATCTAGTAGCATTCTGTACCTTAATTTGGATGTATTTGATCAGTTTGTTTAGTAGTTCTAGTAGCTGATCATTTCCAACTGGAATATCTGTAAGATACATGGAAAATGAATATTAGTAAGAAAATTTGAAATCTAGGCTCATTTTGAAAGGTCGACCAGTGAGCTCAATGCCTGCAAACCTGCTGGGTAAAGGAGTTTGTCCACAACATGGATGACACCATTTGTTGTCATGATGTCAGATTCTTTGGACTTCAGCTCATTCACCAGAAGTGTTTCATTTACCTGTCAAAATAAAGGGTGATGTTAATGAGAAATGTCATGAAGGATGGACACAAAGACCATGTGGTGCCGAATAAGTGCGCCTGTAAGTTCAGGGCACCACTTACTCCTTTCAGGTAGATTTTGCTTCCCTGTGAGGTCTTCAGAATGTTAGTGACTCCAGGTTCGAAGCCCTTTCCAATGTAAACGCCTGGTGTCAAGTGATAGAGGATGATGTTCTGAAGAGCGTTTTTGTCTCCTACAGGAAAAGGCATATGTCTATTTAATAATGTGTTGTGTTTTCTGCTGTTCTGATACTACAAGAACCAAGGAAGATAACATTTCATTGAATTTATTTTTCCCACATTTTATTTTCTCACAACAATGGTGTTTGCTCAAGTTGATGTTGAGTTTTATCAAAAGTCCAGTCATTTCAATTAGCTCAATGAAAATCTCATCCATATACCATAAGAAAAACTTCAATTAACCTTGAAATTATGACAGTTTCCTCCTCTACTGTGTAATTGTGTGTCTTCCAATAAGCTACAGCACAAGCATAAGCAGTTTATGAATGAACATTAATGACTGACTCTCCACACATCCCCAGCAAGATTAAAGGAAACTGAAAGTTTGCTGAAATCTGAGAAGAAAAGCTGGAGGGAAAGCTAAGACTTTCATTTTAAATCAAGCAGTAAATACCTAGCAATCACTACTACTTACTGATCAGAGTTTCCTTTTCTTCGTTAGTCATTCCCTTGAAAGCATCATTGGTTGGTGCAAATAAGGTCCAGTCTCCAGGCTGCATCAGGAGATCTTTCAAGTCTGCAGCTTCCAGAAGGCTGAGGAAGATGCTGAGCAGGAAGGGTGCACATGTGTTTTAATAGATCTAGACTCAGGTTCAAGGAAACACAGTCCAGTGGAATGGAATCCATGTATTATGGGGAAAGTCAGAAATCTCACACATTCTCCTATGTTTTACATATAAAGTTATTTTATTTATTTATTTATTTATTTATTTATTTATTTATTTATTTAATGTGTATGAGTGGTTTGCCTGCATCTATGTAAGTGCACCCATGTCATGCAATGCTCAGTGGCATCAGATCCCCTGGAACTAGAGTTAAGGACAGTTGTTAGCCACTAAGTGGGTACTGGGAGCCAAACCCAGGTCCTCTTAAAAAAGTGTTCTAAACCTCTGAGCCATCTTTCATGTGTTTTAAATCCAGTTTATCTATTAAGAAAGTTTTACTATGGGGAAATGATTTCAAAATATAAATTTTAAATGTCTTTATCTCTGTTTTGCTTAGAAAATTGAACAAGGTCACATTTTATAATTAAAAAGAGCAGTTTTTTCCATTTAATTGTCTATCAAAGAGTTTCTGCTACTAGATATTATAATTTTTAGCTATATATATGTAAGAAAAATGTCAAGGAGAAGTTCAGTCTTAGACTTTTTCCACCCACCAAATTACATTATGATGTCCCAGAAACAAATCAAATAACATTTGAAACATACATCAGGTTAAGGCATTTATATGAATTTCTTCTTTAAATTTTATTCTTTTTTAAAATCTTTTTGAGACAGGGTCTCCCTGTAGCTTCAGCTGTCCTGGAACTTGCTATGTAGACCAGGCTGGTCTTAAACTCACAGAGATCTGCCTGTCTCTGCCTCCCAAGTGCTAGGATTAAAGGCATTCACAACCACTCCTGGATCTAAATGTTATTTTTAGCAGTACTGGAAACTCAGTGCCTCTTGGGACAGTAACTAGGACTCAAGACTGCACCAGTAATGCTCAGTCTTTCGTGCAGGTACTGCTGATAAACTCACCTGAAGCGCTTATCTTGCTTCAGTTTTTCGTGGAGTGTCTTCTCAGCTGGTTGGATGATCTCTCTGAAGATATGAATGGCCCCGTTCCGGCCCTGCTTGCTTCCTCGAACCATGCATGAATTTTCAATGCAGATGGCCTGGCAATGTGAAGAAAGATACTCGTTGTCCTTCTATCTGCTTGATCTGGATGGGTCCGACCTCTGAGGCCAGAGAAGACAGCGTTTCCCTACTGCTTTCAATGCACACCTGTCACGTGGTAAAGATTCCTACTAGTAGTCAAACCACCTTCTGCATCAGACCTGTATATTTTTATCAGTAGATGGCCAATGTTTCACAGACTTCCACTTCTCCATGTTCTAGTTCCATATTCTCTTTCTGTTAATATTACTCATAAATTTTCCTGACTTTAGTGCTTTATGTGATCTTCAGATTTACTTTGTCTTTAAGGCCAATCAATTATAACAAATTTAATACATGTACATGCATGTTTTAATATATGTACATGTGCACTTTAATATATGTGCATGTATAGTTTAAAGTGAAGCTAATTTATTGAGTTATAAAAGAACATGTGCCTTGGAATTGTAATGCTGTAATGAGGAGCCGCCGTGAGCCGTCACCATGTCTAGATGATCACTTCCTATGAAGCCTCTCAGTGTAACAGCATGTTCCCTGAGCAGAATCTGAATACTGCCTGCATATTAATTTTGAAGGTAATATTTCTAGGAAGTTTCCTGCTTATAACAGTACTTTAGATTCTTTTCATAGAGTCCAGAAATCTGTACATACCTATGCAAATTCATCTTGAAAATCATTTAAAAGAGATTCCATTATTACATAGTGACACAGCAGTAAAACTTCCTACATATTTGACTCTACATAAAAATTACCGTGTGAACTACAAAATATAAACTACAGAGTACTTTACAAGTCAGAAGCTTATTTTATAGGGAGTATTACTGTTTTCTAGAATCTAAACTAAAGTTTTAGAATATAGTTATTTCTTTGATGCATAAATGAGAATTATCTGCTATTAATACTTGACACATTTGGGATATTTTTCTAACAGTCTTCTTACCAAGCTACTCTCTTCCCTGAGCATATGAATATAACATTTCACAATGAGATTTACAAAATTCTGAGAAACATTTGACAAGTATACACCACATACCATTTAGGCCAGTGTAGATATGTTATTTGAGTCACTTACAGTACGATACACGAAGACTCTGAGTTTTTTGCCACCAATGGTCTCCAGGATCTGTCCATTGTAGAGGTCACTAAGGCCAACTTTTACTTTCAATATGTGATTCTGAAGAATTAATTTAAGAAGGCGCTGGTCCATGCTCAGAGTGTCATCTGTGATTAGATTCATAAGGAAGGAGCATTATATTATATGGAATAGGCAGGAAGAAAAATGAAAGTAGGAAGTTTCTAATGTGATTCATGTATACTCCTCATATCAAAAAAGAATCAACCAAGTGTCTAAGGCCAGCTATTCAATCTACAATTATACACAGACTTCAAAGAACTTTCTCAAAGTGCTCCATAGTCCCAACAATAGGCTCTATCTGTGTAAGGGCTGTATACTTTCTAGTGGTTACTGGCAAAAGCTAACTCTTTATAGTGGTAAAATATTTTTTTTCTGATAATTAGATTTCCATTATTTACATGAGTTAGTGCTGATGAGTCATTTGTAAATTCATCCTTATTACTGGAAAAAGAATCAAAGCACACAGTCTCCAAAAGTTGGTTAATGCCAAAATATAGGAATGTTATTATACAGGACTATATAATATTTCTAAAAATGTAAATTTCTCTAATTCATAAGTTTATACATTCTAACTTAGTACTTAGCAACATTTAAAAGCTTTATACATTCTAATTTAGTACTTAGCAGCATTTACAAGCTTTATTTTTGCTTAGTAAATTTTGAAACAATTGAAATATTTCCTTGTGAAATCATTTCTTAGAAAAGATACCACCTTATATTAATTTAAATAATGTAAGTGGATATCAATAACTAGATTAAAAGCATGCACTTCATGTCAGGATCTGGAGTAGAGTAATATTCTATTGTCTTTGTTTATTTATAATTTGACATTTACACTTTCCAAACCCTAAAATGCAAGCTATTTTAAAATATTTTTATGTTGGTGTCATATAGTCAAATAATATTTGTTTTGTTAACATTTATGAATACAACATTTCGTGTGCTAGAAAGATCATTAGTTTCACAGAATAGCTGTATTCTGGGTCCTTCCTCTAATATATATCATATTATATTATATATGTTTATTTATAATTTTTTTGAGTCAGGGTCTCACTGTGTATCCCTGGCTGCTTCGGACTCACACAGATCTTCCTGACTCTGCCTCCTGAGTTCTGGGATTAAAGCTATGTGCCACTACACCTGGCTTGTATTATATTTTTAATGAGACATTTTGAAATAAAAGATTAGTCTAGTAGACATACACACTGCATGTGTAGCCAATGCAGAAACAAATAATCAATGTTTTGTAAAATATTTACAATTTCTTATTGCACATAATCACAGTGAAGAAAGAGGGTTCATTGGGGGAAAGCAGTAGCAATAGACTCTAGCACATACCAGAGAATGCGTTGTTCACGGGTGCCAACAAAGTGTATTCTCCATCTGGCTTGAGGGAAGAAGCCAAGCCTAACTGGGCCACCAGGTCTGTGAAAGTGGTTTGCTGCTTTCCAGCCAGCTCAGTAACTTGTTTGGCTGTAAAATAAACCATCACCTTTTCAACAATGTCGTCATTGTTATTATCTTCATAGGATTAGGAAATCCATTCTTGGCTCTTTTCTAATGTTGTAAGCTATTTGTTTCAGTGTTAGCCTATTCAAACATACTGCCTTTCCACTGGGGGCACTCGATAAGTAGAAATTATTTCAGAAGGGAAATTCTTTTTGTCCTCTTAATGTAGTTTTCTCTAATTCTCTATTGCTCTCTTTTTCAGTTTGTCTTACCCTGTGAGTGTCAAAGTTTTTTCTTTTAGCCAAAGTCCACCATTTGGTTATCTGTCCTTGTGTTGCCAAAAAGAAACTGTGGCAGTGGGGGACGATTTGTAAATAGCAGCTGCTTGGCCGAGTTCCGTGTACGTAACTCCATGGCTGCTTGGGCTACAAACATAGTGCTCATTCGGCACAGTGCGTGGTGTTTGCGGTTCACAGACCCTCTTTGTAATGCGCATCTATTCTTTATGAACTTAACTGGGAAAGAAAGGTAGATAGGGGAAAAGAAAACAGTACAAAACAGATGCTCACCAGAGTCAGGAATGAGGACGTCATCAATCAAATGGATCACACCGTTCTTTGTCACAATGTCTTTCTTGTTCACCATTTTGATTCCATTAATGGAGATGCTGTCTCCTTCACACCCAATCTCAATTGTGTTTCCTTCCATAGTCTCAAACACAGCTCCTCCTGTAATAGCCTCAGAACACTGAAGAGTATTTAATATGTGGTACTTCAGGAGAGCTGAGGGAGGGGATGAAAAAAAAATCAAATTTCAGATCAAATAACATTCAGTCCTTAAATGACACATTTCATTATGGACCTAAATATGCCTTAGCAACATGATACAAATGTAAACACTAAGGTTTTAAAATCAATTCCACAATAGAAACAGCTTGGCTTGGTAGAAAGAAAAGCTAGAAGCTCCCCTTTAGAAATTATTTTTGTAGTATCAGAAAATGTTAGATCCATAGTCCTTGCTACTATGAAAAGAAGCAGTTGATACAAAAATAAGCAAATAAGAGTCCTTTTAGACAGTGTTTAATGTTGGTTAGTCACGTCTCTTCTAAAATGTCTGAACAGAATGTTTTATAGCCACTTCCAAAAGAATATCTGTTCATGATTTGTAGCATGGTTATAGATTCGGATGGTTAGACATGCAGTTCCCTAAAAACACCTAGAAAATAGTCAAAATGATTTTCTTTCTTGAAGGGCATCTGGAGAGATCTCTTTATATGTTATGCCTTAAAGTATAACCTCAAAATTTCTCATTTCAACTTGGTTTAATATCTCTGGAGATTGACAGTATATGCAATATGATAGCACAGGGTAAAATCTATGTGGTCATTGAGAGGGAGGTTGGGAAGAGCCCAGATTCATTTGCATATCAATAAGTGGTGACCTATAGTTATCTATGTGGCTTTCTCTATATTGTTTAGCACAAATTTAGGATGGAATGTACTGTTTTATATATATATATATATATATATATATATTCACATTAAACATTAAAACTGGATCCAATATTTCTCTTCCACATTTGATTTATTTTTCTTATTGCCTGTAACTGTTTACTTATTTACTTGGCAACAACACACAGAAGGCTGTGATCTTAGAGCTATTGAGTTTAAGGATTTATCCTCTTCTTGCTCTTTCAAGAGTTTAAAAACCTCAGTTTCCAAGCACTTCACAATAAATATTTTCTTGTCTTTACTTATCAGAGCTTCTATTCTTGGCAAGAACTTTCTATGCATTCTTTTTCATTGTCTTCACCCTAGATTTCCGGGAGACATTTGAGAGAGGAAAACATGTTCCTACCTTCAGAAGCCACTTTGTCTCCCATGATCCTTTCAAGGACACCTCGTGGGAGTTTCTCAAAGGCCTCATTGGTAGGAGCAAAGAGTGTGAAATGACCATCTCTCCCAAGGGTTTCCAAAAGGTCAGATGTGATGGCGGCTGCCTGAAATGCAAATGGCTTTAGCATCCAGATCACAGATCCGTAAGTGGTTGTCACATGCTTGGAGTGGGCTGTCAGGAGAGAGCCAACAGCTTCACCACAGTTTCTTGCTCTTATTAGATTATTAAAGCATTACTTTTTTGACACAACCTGTTTTTCCCAAACTGTCTGGGAGAACTGAAACTCTGCTAACATACAGTTGCTAAGATGGACCCATGCTTAGTACACTGAACATACTGTAGTCACCTGGCCAGTCTTTCTTATCAAGCCTGGCCACAGATTATTCTTTGGGGGATTGCATCTCCTTTGTGAAATAAAAAGTTATTTCATGAACTATATTTCATTCTGCCAGATTCATTCAATAGCATTTTTATAGTTCACAGATCTTTATGGGGGAAGGACTTCAATGATCCAGGAAAATCTTCCCTTCTACTTACTCTAAAGGATGAGAGGTCATCTTCTGCTTCAAGGAAGTCTTGGATTGAGGTTCCAATTTGTGTAAGGACACGATCAATGACATGGACAACACCGTTTGTTGCAATCTGGTTCCCATGGATGACTCGAGCACAGTTCACAGTGACAACCTACAGGTATTTAGAAAAATCAAAGTTCTGAACTCAGATCTAAGACGAGAAGGTAGTTTCTACCTTTCCTTTGTCCTAGTAAGTGTGATGTGAAGGAGCCCACATTGGGATGTCAATGCTGTGCATAAGAGTTAAATATTCCTCTAGGAGACAACTAAGAAAAAACAGAGCTGGTGTAGAACACTTGTCAATCAAACAGGCCATCTGGAAACATAAAGCAAAAGCCTTTCTTTCACTTGAGTTATTGCCTTCCTTTTTATTCATTAATATTAATAGCTACAAAATATTTCTAACATACATCAAAGAATTACATAAAGAATTTCAAGTAGCTCTAAAATGAGTTCTGAGAGAGAAAAATCATTATTGCAAAATGCATTTTGTTCTACTGAATGACTTCTGAATATTACTTCATTGCTGAATAGTTGCCTCTAGAAACTTAGATGTTGACAAAACCCTTAAAACTCTGTTGTCAGCTTGCCATAAGAGTCTACCCCAAAACACAAGAACCTCAATCAGCATGGTATCTAGAGAGTGAAGAAAAGGACACTCACTGTCTTGATTATTCATCTTGTTATCCACAAGAAATTATTTAAAAGACATGGACTCCTGACTGACAATCAATCATTCTTTGGGAGAAGGTGGTAATGGGACTGAAAATTTATATATCCAGTTAGGGGGTGGGGATCATGCTATAGTAATTACCTTATGATGACAAACATTTTATCATTTCCATGAACATTGTATAAAGGGAAAAGGTAAAGTAAAAGAAGACATCACTTGGAAGTGTAAATTTTGTAAATGAAACTTACCCCATTGGGATAGTGGTTAATGAAAAGCCCCAGATTGTTATACATTGAGGGAATAACCATGCCATGCTTTAGGTCCTTGGTCAACATTCTCTTATTAACCATGTGGCTATGTAAAGCGTTCAATAACTCAACATTTACATTGTTCTCCAATCCTCTGCGAATGTCCTAAAAATAATTAAAAAGAAGTTAATTTGTTATGGTTTGCCATTGAAGTTCTCTTGAGCACCTTGTTTCTACTGTTTCCCCTAAAAAAGATTTACTTATTTTTGTGTATGTTTATGTGGCACATGTGTGAGGGTGCCTATGATGAATAGAAGAGAGTGTCACATAACCCGATGCTGGTGTCATAGGTGCCTGGGAAAGGGATTTGGGTCCTCTGCAAGAGCACTAGCTGCTGTGAGCCACTCCAGGCCCCTTCCCTCTCTCTTATTTTCTTATTGCATTACCAATACTGATCATAAAATTCTTTCATGAACAGCAAAATCACACTATTCCAACTGACCAGGAAATTTTGGAATTTTACCTACTCACTTAAGGATCCAAAATCAGATAGGATGCCTGGATAATGACATTATCAGATACTTAAAATATGGCCAATGGGTTATGAGATCAGATATTTAATATTTGCATACAACACTTAAGGGTTTCGTGTTTTTTATAGTTGTGTTTTGGGGACAGTGTCTCATTCCGTCATGTAAGCTGGCCTGGAGCTCATGACAATCCTCCTGACTCAGCTTCCTGAATGCTGTAATTACAGGCATGGACCACCATGCTTAATGAACACAAAGATTATGTTTCTTCTTTCTTTCTTTTTTTTTTTTTTGTCTTTTTGAGACAGGGTCTCCCTTTAGTCCCAGCTGTCCTGGAACTCACTATGTAGACCAGGATGACCTTGAACTCAAAGCTCTGCTTACCTCTGCTTCCCTAGTGCTGGGAGTAAAGGCATGTGCCACCATGCCTGGCAATGCTTCTTCTATAACAAGTTTAAGAAGTCATCATCTATACCTTCCCCAAACCATGTATCATAGCCCGCTGTACTTGGTGTTATAGTAGATACAATAGTAAGGGAAATCTCAACTTTTACTATAATTGTCATTTAGCAGAAGACAAATTATATAGATTAGTTGTCAGTATAGAAGGTGAAAATGTGTTTAGGGGTCAAGAGAAGGATGCAGATATCTTTATTAGAGTTGTTTGGAGGAGCACATCAGGGAGTAGATAGGACTTAAATGGGGAGGACTTGTGTGATGTCATTCTGAACAGCTGACATAGCGTCATTGTTGGGAGAGCAAATCTTATCCATTTTCATAATAGATATTTTATATTTCCCAGATAATGTTCAGAAAGGCGTAACATTATGATGACAGAGTAAGGAGTAAATTAAACCAGCAATTTAACTGAAGAGGCGAAGCTGGAATTTAGTGACTGGGATTGGCTTTTGAAAAGGTAATCAAAGGGTAAAATTCTTCAGAAATAGACCATAAGACGGTTATTATAGATGATCTTGATAGTTGACTGATTACCCAATTTGTAAGAAATGGAGCGGAGAGAAGCTGGGGTGACTTACAGTGAATTTTCAGGTCTGAACATTGAGATTAACTTAGCCAATCATGAGAAAAGGGCTCAGAAAAACGCTTTTGGGGAGAAAAAATGGCATACATTTGTAGCACCATTTGTTTAAGTACTCATATAATGGGTAGAAGAAGAAATACTAATGTGGAAATCAGAAATCACTGGGATTCCAAGGAGAAGTGAGTAGCAGAACTGCAGATTTGATGGCTATACACAAGAAAAGGAGAGCTGAAATCGGGAAAAGTTGGGGGCAGCATGTAGTCAATGGAAAAATGTGTAACTTTCACTATGAGGAAGCACAGACATGATCAAAGGAGCTAGAGAGGTGTGAGGAAAGACAAGAGTTCCATAACTTAAGCATCTAACCATGCAAGTTAAGGCTCAAATAACAGTGATAGGAATATGCCTGTGCCTGTAAAGGTATCTGTAACTGCAGCAGAAATTGTCAGTTCATCTCCACATGAATAGAAAGTAGGAATGCATTTCTCTACTAGTTCTATAGATTCAGAAATTGAGTAATATTTTAGTGTGTTGTAAGTTAGATTGGCCAGTAAAAGCCTGAAAAATCAAATATATAGTTTATGACATTTCATTTCAATATACACACATGTATTTAGTATTTGGATAATCTTGGGATAGCAATATATAGCATATAAGTATTCATATATAAATAAGCATAGCTATTTCATATACCTATATACTATATAGCTAGTTTATAAATCATAATAAAATATAGCTATTTAATATAGATTACAATAGATTTTAAATTAACTTGGCTGTTTTTTGAGACAGGATCTGTGTAGCCCTGACTGACCTAGAACTAACTATGTAGACCAGGCTGGCTTCCATCTCAAATCTGCCTGTCTCTGCCTCTTTAGTGCTGGGTTTAAAAGACTGCAACACCATGCCCCAGCATAACTAGGCATTTTAAATTACCTTTATATTAGATACATTATCTGAAACCACATGTATTTTCCCATTACCAAGAAGGTTAGGAGGAAAGGAATAACATGTAATCACGATAAGCGTCCTATCAGCTCATTTTTAGCTCCCTTAAAAACAATTATGTCTCCTGGGAAGTTTCAGTTATGGAAGTATGGAACATGTGTCATTTCCCCAATGACTCATTTTTATTGTTCATATATATAAATATATATATATATAATATATATATATGAAAGATATAGTTTCTTCATGTATACAAGTTAATCAACTAAAATAAATGACAATAATAACAATACGTGTATTAGTTAATAAAATGATGAATTACTGAATCCAAGTTGTCCCACGCCTCGTTACTCGGTGCAAAGTAAGTGTACGATCCTTTTCCTTCGATTTCTTCTCTCAGTTTTGAGACATCAGAATAATGTTGGGTTGTAGTGGCTCCCACAATGCCCAGTGTACCATAAACATGGTCAATAGGCATAACTGAAATAATCAAGAAAACAAGTGCTTAGGATTCCATTTCCAGAACATTCTTCATAATCATTCCAACTTTACACTAGTTTTACACAAATAAATGTAAGGATGAAAACTCCATTAATCATCACTATTACATGAAACTTGCCTTTTGAGTGCTTTATAATAAAGTATTACCTCACACTACTATTTCTCATATTGTGTTAAGGAAAATGAATTTTAACCTATCATCCTGAAGTAATATTGAGTAAATCCTGCATGCCACTAGTAGTTCAATGAAAATTACCAGAAAGTATCCCTGATGATTTTGCCTAAAATGAAGAGGGTCCTTAATTCTTATTGAGATGGCAAATGTAATAATTTCTATAATGTTGAGTTGAATTTCTAAGCAATATATTACTATTTAAATTTGTAATTTTTATGGATATGTGTCCCCAAAAGGAATATGTAGACTTGCATTTTTCATTTTAATTTCAGTAAGAAAGCATCTAACATTTTCAGAATTCTTTTCAGAATATCAAATGTCAAGTATGAATGTCAGCTAGGAAATACATATATATATACATATATACATAAATGTATATATACATATACATACATTTATATCTCAATGTGTAGTTAAGTTGCTTTTCTGACCCTATTGATTTGAAATTTGGTGTAATTTAGATATAGTTATAAAATAAATGGTTATTGCATTAGTGAAATTCCCAAGACAGTAAATTAAATCATAAAATCTGCCAAAAACTTCTCAAGATGAGGAAAATGAATAAGGTTAAATTTAATGGGTTTCATTTCAGTCTTATGCCTAGACTGAAAAAGCACCTCCTACACTAAGGCCTGCCTCAATAGTTTCAATGTGTAAAAGCTTGTAATTAATAATTGATTACAGATGAGACATGAGCTCATCATTGCAGGGTCTCCCAAACAGGATGCTTGTCTTGATAATCTCTCAACTACTCAGACCCACTTGTCCTGGAGGCTTCCTATGGGTTGGTGTCTGTGACAATGAGGGCTGTAGACTCTATGTCCCATAGGGAACAGGAAGATCAGGAGAAGGTTCCACTGAGGAAGAGGAGCCTGAAGAAGGATATGATGGTTGGTATTACATATCCTAAGGTCATTTCACAGGAAATAGAAGTGCTATTTCTTCTCTGGTTGGCAGAATTATGGGTAATCACATTTCAGCTCCAGGACCATTATAAACTCAGAGCTGCTCAGCTGGAGATGCTGCGTTCTTAAGTAGTAGGTGCTACATTTGTAAAGAAGGCCAAAGGGACTTTTGTGTGAAGGGAAGTGAAGCTACTTTCATTTGGACTTCAGATTGAATTTCTAGTATATCATCATCCAGTGTCCAGTGCATGAGATGGGGGCTCTAATGCTACCTCACTATGATAAGTGTACAATTAACACAACAATATGGAGAATTTTCTTAGATTTGTGATGAGTATGAACAGACATACACACATGCATGTACATGCACACAATCAGCTTCTCTATAAGCTCCCTTTACTCTGTTCTTCAAACATAACAAGTTCTCATTTAACTCGGAGAGTTTTACCTGCGGGGCAGCCTTTCATGCCTTCCATTCTCATGTACCCGGGGCAACATTCATATAATACAGTCCTGTACAGTGAGAAAAGTCTTACTATTAAAATGGAGAACAGTAAAAGATACATTTTTATATAGACTTGACAAAATATATTATTTCTCTGATTTGCTAAGAATATGGAAGTCATCTTTTTCTCCCCCTGTCCTTCCAGTACCAGTTTTACTTCTTTCTGTACCCTCTTGGCACTGGGGGAGAGTTGAGCCTAAACATTGTTTAGGTTTACTACACAATATAATTCCATTCTTCCTGTCAATTTAACATGGGCACAGCAATGATAATACCAACCAAAAATAGTTTTGAATCACAAAAGAGTGCTTTTAAAATAATTTTGAGAATTATAAGTAGCAAGAAAATGTTCATTAGTATAATGTTCTAGGAACATTAGAAAATACACTAATCTGTGGGGTAGATCACACCGCATTTAAATATTAGCATGTATTAATTATACAAAATAATGGATTTCATTGATTTTTTCATACATGTACATAATGTACTTTGATCATATTCATTCCTTATTACCCTCTCTTTTCCTATCATTTTTTTTTTACCTTGAGACAGGGTCTCATATGGCCCAGGCTGCCTTGGTGCTCCTCTGTCTCATATATACCAGGCTGGCTTTGAACTCATGTGCACACACATCTGGCTTCTCTACAAGCTATTTTCATTATTTTCTCAAACAAGACAAGTTCCTCATTTAATTCAGATGTTATCATCCCAACACTTGGGAAATGAAAGCAGGAGTTCAAGGTCATTATCAGCTACATAGAGAGGTCAAGGCTAGCCTGGGCTATATGGTGGGTTTGAATCCAACTTGGGCTATACAGTAAGATTCCATTTTATATTGAACAACAGCTACAGTAAAAAAAAAATGTAAAAATCTAGTGAGGAATCAAGTCACATTAAAACTTTCAATTGATTTAAATTATTTACCCTAAAGATTAATTACTTACATAAGAACTATTTCACAACTCAGTAACTAAATATAAATTAGCCAATTCAGATATTATTTCTTTTCTGTTTTTTATCTTGTTTTGATTGTGTGCTCATAACTAAAAGTGAATGAAAGAATTTAGGCATTCTTAGGAAAGATTTACAACTATATAGAAAGAAAAACATTTTTCTTAATAAGATAAAAATTATAGAATAACCCCAAATTGAGTAATTCAGGTGATGATCTTATATACCGAATAAAAAGTAAATAAATATTTCCATGTTGAAGCTAGGTCTCTTAAGTCATTATCTATTATTTAAGATGATCTTGTGACTTTGAGTCCTATTTTTCATCTTGTTAACAAAATTTTCTAGCATATAATAGATAAAGTAAAGTAAGAGATGCCAACTTCAAACCACTCTAATTTCCAGAGCTTTCTGTATGGGAAACATATGAGCTGTATGGGACTGAGGTGCAAATCTTAATTTACCCTCGTAACAACTTCATTTACATGGATCTCCATGGAGATAAATAGAATCTTTAGAGGTCAAGGAATTGATCTGAAGTCCTTGTGCCTTTGATTTGGTATACATTACAAACAATAAAAATGAGATATTATTATAGTTAATCCAGAGACCTGAAAAGCAATAGTGACCAGAGGAAGAAATTCTTGTTATAAGAAAAAGTGAACATGTTCCCATATAATCCAAGGATCAGCTGTGATGTAGAAAAGTAATCCAGCAGAGGTGGTACACTTTCCAGGACAGTGGCTTGTAATGTCTGCTGATAAGTAGACAATGTTGTCTGAGCAATTATTTCAAAGACAACAGAAATGGTTTCTTTTTTTCAAGAGAACTTTTATGCTACACAGAACTCCAGGTTCACATATGATTAGTAGGTCAAAAAGAGGAAGGGAAAGGAATAGTCATCACTGTGCACATGTTGAACCTGGGGGATTTATGTTCTCTATGTAATAGCAATGAAAAGGTCATGGAATGTCAACTGAAAATGTCACCTCCATTCTCTAAAGGGAGCAGCCAGACTACTTATTAAAGGACACTACATATTTCACACACTACCTGGATCATAGGGAAATTCATATTGTCATCAGGCCTGGCCTGGTTCCTTCCATTAAATTCTCAAGCGACTGTTCTCCCAGAAGGCAAATTTGACATGTGAAATTTTAGCAAGGACTCCGGAAACAAGCAGAGGTAAGTGGATGGCAAGGGAGGCCTTCTCCCTGTCAGTAACACTGATTGCTCCAGCTCTTGGAAACTGACATTTGCATTTATCTTGGTGAAGAAATAGAAGCCTGTTTTTTGAAAATGAAGCTACTAGAGGAAAATGAACTAATCTCACTACGGAAAGGAGACATTGTTACATGTCTGGTAAAAAGCCAGGCTACAGAGTAGGACTTTTTTTTTTAATGGAAAGCAAGAATCTCGGCTTTTGCTCTGCGAAGACTTTGGCATCCCTAATATATTTGAATAGTGAAAATAAGATACTTCTTGAACATCTAAGAAGGAGGTAATAAATGCTCCCTAAATATTCAGAAAGCACATCCTTTCTTTTTTAGTTCCTGTGCCTTCCAAATGTGTCTGATGGTGCCTGCAGTAGGGAGAACAAAGACAGGAAGAAGCACTGTCTCAGAGTTCCCAGCAAGGGAAAATCACTGTAAACACTGGCTTGCATTATAGTTGTGAGAGTGACTCACAGATTCAGCAGATGTCTGCAAATGAATAACAACAATGTCTAGGTTAAAACAACAACGTTAAGTTGCAACTCCATTAGGGCAAGGAACAGCAGCCTGGTCATTTGGTACTCTAGACTGATTAACATGGGAGAGACAAGTTAAAGCCATTTATCTTGTACACATTAGTCTTGCTTGGAAATAAAGAAGATCCTACCTATTTCAAGTAGGCACCTGATCACAAATTCATTTTCCCATTGAAGTATGTAAGTATATTTAAAATAGTTTAGTCTTGGGGGCTGGGGAGACTGCTCAGCAGTTAAGAGCACTGGCTGCTTGCAGAAAACTTGGGTTCAATTCTTAGCACCCCATGGCGGCTAACAACCATCTGTAACTCCAGTTCCAGGGGAATCCAATGCCTTCTTCTGACTCTGGGAACATTGCATGACCAGGGTGCACTTACATATATGCAGGCAATATATTCATACACATAAAATAATAAGTAAAATACTGAAAATACTTTAGTCTTAAAACAATTGATATTTGAGTTATTGTCAGTAGTTTTGTATTCATCAATTCATTTATTCTCCCAGAAGGGCCATAATATAAGGATTAAATCCATGTTTCACAGTTTAAATGATTCCATCTTTAGTATTTCCATCAGTAGCATTAGGATAGAAATGCCTTTATTTTGTTTTTTTGTCTTGTTGAAAGGGTCTCACTTTGTAGCTCAGGCTATCTTACAGCTTGTAGCAACCTTCTTGCCTCAGCCTTTCTGAGTGATGCAATTAGAGGCATAATCCACTATGCCTGGCCAAAAGAAGTTTTTCACTAAACAGGGCTTTGGGCCTTTGGGTCCTCTGGCCCTCAAGGCATCCGAGAGAGGACAGGGTCCAGATGAGTGGGTGAGGAGTCTTCCCACTCTGTTCTTTACATCTACAGCCTTTCTGGCTAACTAAGCTCTCCTACCTTTGATTAAGCTCCCTCGATGGAAAAATGAAGAATTCTCACTACACAAGTGATTCTTTCTTTCTTTCTTTCTTATTATTTTTATTTTATGTGTATGGGTAATGCTGGCATGTAGGTAGGTGCACCTGTGTCGTACAGTGCCTGTGGAGGTCAGAAGAAGATGTTGGATCCCTTGGAACTGGAGTTACAGATGGTTGTTAGCCACCAAGTTAGTGCTGGGAGTTGAACCTGGGTCCTCTGCAAGAGCAGCCAGTGCTCTTAACTGCCAACTCATCTCTCCAGCCAGTGATTCTAATCTTTAATAGGTACACCCAGGCTTTTAATTTTTCAACCAAATGTTATGGTAGACCACATCAAAAAGCATGCCTACTAAGAAATAATGCTTTCCATATTTAAGTGTATCAGTTAATAAATATCTAAGTCATAGAGGAACCATCCTTTTAGTTACTGAGGTATTCAGTAGTGTGAAGATCTGTTATAAACATTGTGGTCTCCTAAGGAACAGACAACTTGTGATAGGCACAAAGGCTTGTAAAAGATGGGCTGAAACTCAAGTTCTTCCTAAATTAAACTTTGCTGAAAATTCTGAGGTAAAGTGAAAAAATTCACATAATAATAATTCACAAATTTCTAAATGATCAGAAGCAACTATTAATATATTGCTGTAAAATCCTATAATCCAGATCAATTTGTTCTCTCGGACCATATCTCTGGGGATTTGAGGAGGTCAAATGAAATGCAGAGTTTTGCTGATTTCCTTAGGAGAACAAAGTACCAAACAACAAAGACAGTGTAAGGGGTGGAAGCCCTGCTGCCTCCCATGCCCACACGGATTCCAGGCCAAATCACATTGCCATCTTGTCTGCTTGCCTTTGACCTCTGCGGCCTGTGGGTCCTGGGAGCAAGCTGAGAAGCTGAGCACCTCTAGCAATGGTCTCTCTGTTCATGTATGTGAGGTTATCCTTTCAAGCTCACTATCTTGAACAGCATTTTCAAGAATGGAGTGTGTACCCAAGAGGAGCCATGGGACACCCAGTGAAGCCGGCAAATGAGAAAAAGGTGAGACTCACGTTTTCTTTCCGCAGATGGCACCTTGGTACCAGTTCTTACAAGAGCTGAAGTACTTCTTTTTGGTACCTAAAATCTGTTGGAGGGCACAGACATTTGGGCTGGAGAAGAAAGGGAAGGAGAAAAGAGTTAATCTCTAATGATGACTAACTTTTCATAGTTACAGGTCACATGGCCCAAAGAAAGGTTAAGATGTGGACGTGAAATTCTGAGATGTGGTTACTTGCATCAATATTACTCCTGCTTCAGTTGTACTGCGTCACTGTAAAAGCAGATATCTGTGGGAAGGGTAGGAGAGAAAGGAGGGGGGAGAAGGAGGAGGGGAGAGGATGGGGGAGGAGGGAGGAGGGAGAAGGTAAGAGGGAGGAGGTAGAAGAAGGAAGAGGAGGAATACATGCTGTATCTGAGAATAATAGCGGTAGTTAACTGCAGAAAGTTAACCTAGGAGGAACATTCAAACAAAAATAGATTTAGCAGTTTTAGGTCTATGTGCATATTACTTTTAATAATAAATACCGTTTAGAAACTAAGCATGCACTCATTTGAAGGGTGGGTGGCTTCGGGGACTCTCTGGAACAAGAAGAGACAGAAGAGCAAAGGACACAGACCCTCTACTCTGCAATTCTTTAGGTATTTATAGAAGTAAAAGAGTATTAAAATCAACTTTTAAACAATCATTTACATAAGGGGAAATTGATTTTTAATAGAATAATTCTAAGCTAGTGTAATTTTGTTTGCTTTCTCTTAAAGTGGTAGATGTTCCATTTCTACTGTGAAGGAGAAGAGTTTGAGAGTTAAGAAAATTTCTCTGAAGCTTAGGAAGAAGTGCCAAGAGCCACATTATAAAGTGCAAATGTTTGCTTGAGTTAATAAGTAATTGCTAATAACTCAAAAAGTCTATGTCATATTAGCATTTAACCTATGAAATAAAAATACTTCATAGAATTCAGGGAACTAGTTAAACAGCTCAGAACTTAATTTTTGCTTATAAATTAAATGAAATTTGCTCTGACATCATATGAGACATTTCAAAGCATTTAATACCCTAGTCTCTAACAGGAGAAACTCTGACTTTGAAAACCCTATGCCAGGTCTTTGCAAGGAAATGAAAATTCAAGTAACTGAATTATGGAGTATTACTCTATTATATTTTGTTAATTAGATTAAAATCAATGTCCCATATAAAGTAATAATACTTAAGTTATAAGAGTTTAAAAAAATATATAAATAACAGAATATTCATTTCTAATTGCCTTGAAGTAAATATAAAAAAAACTTGAGATGTGTTTATAAAGAACTTCATGTATATTTGTAGAATAAGCTAATGAAAAAAAACGAATAAATAAAACAAATCATGGACTTACCCCTGATCCCGACCCCTGATGCGGCTGTGAGCCAAGACCTTGTCATAGTAACTATTGGCATTTGCAGGGTTAACAGCACACAGCAGGAGCAGAGCAGACAAGGGCAAGAAAGGGATCATCTTCAGTCTCTCCACTGAGCTCAGTTTAGGAAGAGATCTGGCAGTGGGCTTGGGAGAGCAGAGTTTATATACATGCTGGGTTGTGGGAGGGAGCATGGGTCAACCTGAGACTCTGGACTCCTTCCAAGAAACATTAGCTAGAGGAGCTGCCAGCAAGGCTGTGGTTCCCTTTGCTCACTGCGCCTTTGCTCTTCATCCTGAGCACGGTGTTTGTTTTCAGTCATTGTAAGTTGGCATTTCAGTTCTTTCCTTCAGCCCTTCATGGATTTTCTTTATGAAAATGTTAAGAAATGTTCTGCGATCTGCCTCTTCCGTCTTCCTCGTGTTCCATTACATTCTTTCTGATTCGATCTTATCAGGGTCGCCACCAACATTCCACATCAGAAATGCGAGGTTATTTTATTTTCCACCAGAAAACAAATTACAAAGGGGATTTAACACACATTTTGGATAGATTTAGAACTTGCATAAAGTCTGTAATCAGAAAGCTGACTCTCTAAAGAAGCATGTGGAAGATGTATATTTTCCCAGAAGTTCTATGAAAGTCTGGCTACCTAAACTTTTCAATTCTTAATGTGCATTGAGGGTTAACCTGGCTATGCTTCTGGAGTTTTGCCCTAACTCTTGAAATGTAAAACACATTTGTGTTTTATGGAGTTTTCAGTTTAACACTGCACAACATGCAGTGTATCTACTGATAAGCCCTGAAGAAGAAGAAGAAGAAGAAGAAGAAGAAGAAGAAGAAGAAGAAGAAGAAGAAGAAGAAGAAAAAAAAAAACAGCCACTATTAGAAACAAGTATTACTAATCCAAGAGTAACGTGGTAATCAAATGCATATTAGGAAATGGGGCCAGAGCCAGGGGTATCATTCCGATTTTATTAAGAACTGAAGTTTCTTATTGTTACACTGTAACACTCCTAGCCAAGGGAATGTGCATTTGCCTCTTCACACATGTTGTGTTATAAGTTCAGAATACTTCGAATGAAGGTGATCTGAAGGTCAGAAGCCACTATTTGGAGGAGAACACAACTGTCTTCAGTTTCCTTGAATACACAAGTTTTGAAGCATACTGGAAAGAAAAGTAATTCCACTTCAATGTGTTGCAAAATCTGCTCTCTGTAATGGCTATTAGTGTGTTTTCCCAATGACAAGACAGAGACACTGCCTGGTCTCTATGTTTTACAGTTGGACTGGCATAAGTCAGAGACAATTCCCTGTATCAGAGAGATATATGGATGTTGTCTCTGAGTGTTAACTCTGAAACTTGCTGCTAATTTATTAAGAAAGTGCACAATGAAATAACACAGCTTGAAACAGGATTCAGAGGCCTCTGTCAATTTTGAAATCTTGATTATCAAAGAATTGCAAATGTATAAATGCTTCACTGGAAAGCTTGGAGAGAAGATATCATACAGGATAAACTGTGTTCCTTCCCTGGTCACTTGTGGAATAAATAATACTAATCTATTGTTTATATTTATCTAAATGAAGTGATTCTATGTTTATCTGACTTTCTCTTGTTTGTTTTACACCATAACTTTTTCTCATTGTTAGATGGTTAATAACTGCTTAGTAAATAAAATTATCTCATGAAAATAAATTCTATCTAATCTCAGCTATGAGCCATTGGAGCATTTATGATAATATAGTTATTTAAGAGATTGCTGTGTTCTTTTGATGAGTGATTGAGGTTTACTTTTTACATAGAGATATTTTGCTATATTTTCATATAGCAAGAAAAAGTTTTTGAGTCCTTTTCTTAGTTTTTATAACAGAAATCTCAGTTCAATCCATCCTACTTGGAACTTGTAAAACTCCCATGGAACTCCACAAATACCAGACCTCAACAATATTTATGATTGGATTAGTAATGACCTCAAAGAGGGTCTCAAGAACAAGCACGGGACAGCTGGAATAAACCACTGACAAATCTAGAGAACAGTAAAGTGAAGGAGATTTTAGGATAAGTATGAAAAAATATAGTACTTGAGAAAGTGAGGCCAATCCAGGAGTCTGATATTAACTAGTGGGAGAAGGTCCAAGGGCAGACTCTGATCCATAACTGACAGAAAAGGAAGGGAAGGGACGCCTTTCCCCCTGCAAAGGGAAGGAAAGTTAGCCCACATTGTAAAAAAGACTGGAAAATCTAGGGAAGCACATATTTCTCCCCCCAGGCGGCTACTCAAAAGTCAAATTCCCTCTCTCCACATAAGGCCCTTTCTTTTCTGCTTTGTGAAAGGCTCCTGACCCTGTATAGGCCATACTATTTTCTTACCAGTTGGGAAGAAGATGTAAATCATGAAAATGATGCACGACTTTCCAGGGTTGCAAAGTCTGACCCAGAGACATAGTCATTAACGAGAAAGAAATGGTTTATTATGTAACTGAAGAATAATAATGTGTCTGAAAGACAGGACCATTTGTCCCCAGCCTTCCGGAAGCTAATTTACTGGCAATTTTCCATGTATCTGGTGGTTCTTTGTACCATGCCTCTGGCCTCCAGAGACCATGAGATCATCGCCCCACCATGCTTACTGTCATTAGTGCGTGGTCTTAAACTCCTGAACTCCCTTGTATTTGACATGGAGAATGAGGTCTGCAAACCTGGATGTGCAAAACCAAAGTACTTTAATATCAGTATCTCTTTGCTTCTGGATAATCCAGAGTAGCTAGTCGTATAATATTTTAAAATCCTTCCTTTTCAACATGCGGTTTCTGTGTCATAAAAATATCCCTTAAGTCTCTTTGAGTTGCAAGTGGATTATGTGTAAATTACACATAATATAACTCATTCATAAAGCCCAGTGAGGCCTTGATGCCAATGCTGAATCTTCTACTGAATCTTCTACTGGGCAAGATCCAGTGATCTTTGATTTCTTCGAGGGAGGAAAAACGTTTTCTTAAAATTATTAGGCTGAGGCTGGAGAGATGGCCTGTCGGTTAAGAGCACCGACTGCTCTTGCAGAGGACCTGAGTTCGATCCCCAGCATCCACATGGCAGCTGAGAACCGTCTTTGACTCCAGTTCCAGGGGAATCCAACACCCTCTTCTGACCTCCGAAGCATTGCATGACATGGGTGCACAAACCTACATGAAGACAGTACATTTACATATGAAAATAAATAAAATTTAAAAAAAATTAAAAAAATAAAATTATTAGGCTGAAAGAATTTAAATTAAGCAATACTCTGTATCAATTGTCCATGTTTAAAATATGCATGTAACTGAAATAAAACTGAACATCAATCTAAAGAGGCCAAAAGGCAAAAATTACTGGCTTGGATATTCATGCTGACACACTGTAAAGCCAACATGAAGTGGTGTTTGCTGAGCCTTCTTGTCAATAGGATGTTTTTGATGGATTTCCACTCAAAGCCCCTAATAGAGTTTGTTTGGGACACAGTGAAAGCAGTGAAACTGGATTCAGAGGAAGAGCACACCAGAGTGATCATGAAGGTCTCTTCACTCTTTAAACCAGGTCAGAAGCAGGGCAGAAGCTGCTGACTTCTTTGCTTCAGGTTAAACTAATTTCCTTGGAAGCCTTTTAAGTGACAGATTCATTCTCATATTTGGTAGTCATCCATGTAACAAGCACTTCTCTCTCACTGAGCTGGGCATGGTAGCAGATTTAACACTGGATGCTGGTGATTAGCAATATTTACTTGTATTTCTCTGGAGACATCTAGTGGAGAAAGAACAGTATAGGATGTTTTTAGAAGCACGGATACTCTCATTTTGACTAAAATAATAATTTGAAACAATGACACAATCTAGAACAGTTCACATACATTTAAAACGCCAACCTTCTGGGAATTAATAACAGGCGGTAGTGATAGTTGGTGTCAAATCAGGAAGAAAGATAAGAAGTGGGTGTTGTTTATGCACATAAGTGGCTGGAAAACAAATTGACTGCACTTTTTTTTTCATTCTCAGCCCATACTTTATTGCTAAAATATATATACATATAGGTGCAGAGTTTCCAATTCTCACAACAGCTTTTTCAAGAAGTAAAATCCCCCCGCCCCAAATGCATAAAGAAGTTGCCTTTTGTAACACTTCATAGGCTACAAAGTTCTTTGACACCATCTTACAAACCAATGGTGCAAAGCAAAGCAAAGCAAAGCATGAAGAACAACAGGTAAGGAGCAGCACCTGTTCTTAAAGGACAGCAGACAACTACTGTGGAGTATTTCAGTATTCATAATCTTTGCAATTATACGGATGGCCAGATTTAAGGTTACATCCCAGACTAGTACTGTTGTTTAAAGATTGATAACGTGCTCACAGAACACTTGACTGATCCTTGAGATAGGATGTCAGTACTGTGGACTGAACCCAAGGCCTTACCTGTGCTTAGCCAACTGCTCTCCAGAACTACACTCCAAACACCAAAGCATTCTCATTTTTGACATAGCATATATCATCAAAGGAAAGAAAATATTTTGAAAATCATCAGTAATCAGAACTATATTCTGACCTTAAAGGAGTTCATATGAAATTTCCTAGAGAAATTTCATAGGAAGTTTGGCTTTCCTGTATTACCTACTTTAATATACATTATTAGACTATTAGGAACTGTTTTAGAAGAATTGAGACCATCTTTATTAGCTGGCAGATGTACCAGTAAATGGCAAAGAGAACATCTATATTTGGGATACATTTCACTTCCTATATTTGAATGGAAACTAAACATCACACTGACAACCCTAATTCAGTACTGAACCTTCAAAACTACCATTCCAGTTGACATTCACAGCAAAGACCACGTCAAAGAATTATGAATTTTGAAAACAGTATTTTTCCATCATATAACATGTAACTGGATTAGGCCCAGTGAAATAGTCCTATCTGAATTTGTTTCTATTTAGGCCTTTCACACATCCTAAATTCTATTTATTATAACTACCTATTACTTGGCTTCTTTAAAAGTTAAGAAATCTCAGAAAACTATGCTATAGTAGGTTTTGAGTTTCCGTCTACACTTATATAGGACTCAGAAATTATTTTTTGTATGCATGTGTGTAGTGTATGTGTGTATGTGTGTATGTAGGTACATATGTGTATACCTGGATGTGGAAGCCAGAGGTTGACCATGGGTGTTTTTTCTTATCACTTTCACTTATTTAAAATATTCTTTAGTTGGACATGGTAACACATGCCTTTAATCTCAGCACTTGGGAGGCAGAGGCAGGTGGATCTCTGTGAGATCAAAGCCAGCTTGGTTTACGGGGGGGGGGTAAGAAAGTCTCTCGTATTAAAACCTTTGCGGCTCCTAGAAGGTAAGTTTCGTTAGGACTCATTATACATAGTTGTTACAAGTAGGATCCACAGAGGGGTTTGATGTTTGTAGCAATCTGTGGCTTTTCTTCCTTTCAATGTTTGGTGGGCCAACTTTTCTGTTGGCACTTTCTGGTACATCCTACTCGATGCAAAGCTGTATCTTTTCTTTCTCAGCCGTTAAGTTGGTGACATTTTGACCTGTTGGAACATAGAAATCTTTTCCCGTAGTTTTAAGATTTGAATTGCAAGGTTTTTGACAGAGAGGTTTCATTTCTATCTGTATCCCCCCCCATTTTTTTTCTTTTTTGGGGGGGGGGTTGTTTTTTGACCCATGAGTCTCCAGAAGGCAGTTGTAATATACATACCTATAGGGTGGAATCAAGGCACAGCTTTCATCAAATTCGCCCATGCTGTTTTGGGTGACTGTATGTGATTAACTTGGGGAGCAAACTTAATTTTTTTTGTTAAGTCATCTTATAGGTGAAAGAGAATCCTACGAGGTGATACCATACAACAGAAAAATTATAGAGAACATTTGTATGTGCCAATACCAAAATTATTGTTATACAGAATTTATGTAGAACAAACGTGGACAACAGCAATTTATATCTCCGTTTAACTCAGATGCATTACCGTTTTTATCAGAGCCTGTAAGCCAATGTTGTTTAATATACACAAATTTACTTTTACTGAGTCCTAAGCCACCATATAACCTGTATACAGTGTCTGGGCAAAACTGGATACTTGTTGAACTCATGTCAATTAAATATGCATTAATC
>VZQC01009117.1:2378241-2510538 GCA_009823505.1 Rhizomys pruinosus
TTTTTTTAACAATAAGTGATAATTTGTGAGTACAAGCATCCTTCATGTAAAACCAATTTGCAAGCAGTTGTGCCCAAACCCACACAGCTCATGGGTCCCACCATCCAGTAGGGGGGGCTTGTATGTTCAATCAAGTTGATCAAATGAGTGTCCAGTCTATATTGTTGTAGTTTCACCATTAACCCCAATCGAAGCCCTTACATTCTACCATGCCCCCTCTTCCACAGATTGTTCCCTAGGCTTCTGAACACTTCTTAAGTTGTTTCTTGGCCATCTCTAATTCCTCCTCTGTAAAGTCTCTATTCAGATCTTTGCTCCATCTTTTGAGTGATTAGGTTTACATAGTGAGTCCCAGGCCAGCTGGAGCCACAAAGACACCCTGTCTCAAACAAACAAAATATGAAATAAATTATTCTTTCATAATTTCATATGTGGCTAAAATGTATTTTGGTCTTACCTACTCCCCCCAATTCCTGATTCACAATCTGTCAAAATATGGAGAATAAGTATTGGAGTATGCTCAGCCTTGAGACATCTATAGCTCACCTTCTACCCTCAAAGCTCAAGAAACATCACAGAGGGGCAGAATGTTTGTAAGAGCCAAAGGCCAGGGAGGACTGTTTTGAAACAGTGTCTTCTGTACAGGACAGGGCCATTGTACACAGAAGCTCATAGGAGCTGTGGTTGCCTACGCAAAATACGGATTAGATCCAGCCAGTTTATATTTGAGCACAGATAGGTGAGGAGCCATTGGCCGGTGATACTTAGTTTAATTGATCCTAGCTTCACTCTGGTCCACATATGAGAGAGAATATGCTGTGTTTGTCTTTCTCGGTCTGGGTTATTTCTCTCGGTATAATTTCCAGTTCCATCCATCTTTCTTTGAGACACTCTTTCTCAGAGCCCGGAGCTCAATGATTGTTTGGCAGTGGGCTCTGGGCCTGGCTAGGGTTACAGATGTGCACATCTATGTCCAGCTTTTACATGGGTCCCAGAGCTCTAAGCTCAGGTTTTCATACTTGCGTGACAAGCACTTCACTGCCAAATTCACTTCTCCAGCTCATGACCTTTTTTTTTTTTTTTTTGCTTCAAACAAATAGAATTAATCACTTCCTTAATTTTGACTTCACACACTAGTGGAGTCACACATTTGTACACTCTTTCCTTCTGACCTTCCACTTCTGATGCTATCCACAGAATACCTTTCATCTTCTTTCTAGTTTTGATCTGAAGAACTTCCATTTCAGAGACAAACTGTTATCTGTTCTGGTGGCCTACAATTAGCTTCCAGTCTTCCTTCAAGTCAGACTCCAAGATGAGGGGTGAATGATTAATGCAATTTAAAATAGATCTGCATTTTATAATAGTAGGGCGTCAATGTCTGCTTTGGCCCATTTGGCATGCTGACAGTTTGGTCAGAATTAAGATAGCCCCACGATGTGTGAGTACCCACTTGCTCTTCTCCTTGGGTGGTCTCTCACATGGGAACATTCTCAGGCCCCATGCTCACACCTCTGCCTCTTCATACACCTGTTCTCTGGGTCTGTGTGTTCACGTCCAGAATTGCCTCAGATTCTCATCTATTGCAGTGATGTAATACAGGGACTATATCCTTTCTGTCTACATCTGAGAGGATTTTTATGCTTCTTTCCATTTCTTTTTAAAATTTTTTTAAATTTTATTTATTTTTGTATGTGTATGAATATATTGTCTGCATGTAGGTTTGTGTACCCATGTTGTGCAATACCACGGAGGTCAGAAGAGGGTCTCAGATTCCCCTGGAACTGGAGTTCTCCTGGAATTGGAGTTACAGATGGTTCTCAGCCGCCATGTGGGTGCTGGGGATCGAACCTGGGTCCTCTGCAGGAGCAGTCGGTGCTCTTAACTGCTAGGCTATCTCTCCAGCCCATCTTTCCATTTCTTAATTCTATATTATGGTATTTCTGTGATCCTGTAATAAATGGGATATATACCTTTGTAAATAAAATAGGTTTCTCTGTTTCTCTTGATATCTGTGTTTGGTTACTAGATTCCAATCCAGAGACTGGGTAATATTACCTACTATTCAAGAGTCCCTCTTCTGGTATCCCTGTGTATCATGAGAGTTTGTTTTTCTTCACTAAATCTCACTGAAAATGCTGCTTCTTCTCTAGGATGTATGCATCTGACTCTGGCTTTTATTAACTGCCATTACCTTGTATCTAAAGTAAGATTGGGACAATGTGTTCAGCCAAAAAGTTGAAGGTGCTGGGCGTATCTTCATTGGCAGACATTGCCTATTATACTAGTTGCTTTTCTGTGGCTGTGATAAAACACTATAACCAGGGCAACTTAAGGAAGAGTTTATTTTGGCTTATATTTTAAGGAGGATAAGATTCCATCATGGCAGAGAGGCAGGCAGCAAGCAGAAGTACAGCAGCAGAAGCTGAAAGCTGAGAGCTCACATCCCCGATGGCAAACAAGAAGTGGAGAGAGCATCTGTAAGTGGACCGAGGACACCAACTCTCAAGCTCGCCTCCAGTGATGTGCTTCCTCCAGCAAGACTAGCTCCAGAGATGTCATGACCCCCCTGGACAGTGCTACCAACTGGGGACCCAGTGTTCATAGTTGATGGCTGAGTTGAGCCATGGAGACATTTATCATCCAAACCACCACATTCCATTCCATGGCCCCCATAGGCTCATTGCCAAATCATAATGTAAACATCATTCAGTTCAAATTCAGAAGTCCCCATAATCTTTCACAGTCTCTACACTGTTCAAAAGCCCAAAGTCTCTTTTGAGACTTAAGACAATCTCTTAATTGTAACCCCCTATAAACTAAAAAAGACAAACCACATATTTCCAACATACCAGGACACAAACTATACATTCTCCCTCCAAAAAGGAAGAATGAGAAGTATAATGAAGAAATACCAGACCCAAGCTAGACTGAAACCCAACTGGGCAAACACTAAATCCTATAATTTCATGTCTGATGTCTGGGACTTCAGTTCCAAAGGTGTTGAGATGGCCCAGCCCCTCAGTCTGCTGTCTACAACATACATCTCTCTCATGGTCTGGTTCCAATTGCCAAATGCAGGTTGCATTGGTAAGTGTCTCACATCTCTGGCATTTCCAGCCTCTTGGGGTCTCCATTGCAACTAAGGCTTCATTTTCATGAAATGGGCTTCTATGCAGGAACTCCTTTGTCACATGTTGCCTGCTCTTAATGGCTCTCTAAAACTGAGGAATGAACAATCCCTGACCCGTTCATTCTTGCAACTTCCATGCAGAAATCTAGGACCACTTGAACAACACTGCCACGCTCTGCTGCCAGCTTGGGATGTAGCCTTTAGATCACAATTACAGCGGCTTTTGTGTGCTGTGGTTTTCTCCAAGCAAACATCCTCTTGGGCTTTCTCCTTTCACAATTTGGAAGCTTAGCTGGGTGGGATCTTGCTCTGAGGGGACTCTTCCCAATGTTTTAGTGCAGAGCAGGAGGCCTCTCCTTATTGGCACAAACTTAATTACTGTGTTCTAGTGCACACCTTGTTTGCAACATTTTATATTTCTTTCTGCCCCACTTGTCCTTTTTCACTATAGATCAAGCCACAGATTCAATATTATGCTGTCTTGAAACTTCCTTAGCCAAAGAAGTTAGTCTGTTACTTTTTTTTTTTTTTTTTTTTGGGTCATTTTGGCACTAGGGTCTTCCTGTAGCCCCAGCTGTCCTGGAGCTCACTCTGTAGACCAGGCTGGACTTGAACTCACAAAGATCCACCTGCCTCTGCCTCCGGAGTGCTAGGATTAAAGGCCTGCGCCACCACGCCCGGCTAGTCTGTTACTTTTTAATTCAACCTCAGTCATGTGCCTAGGATGTGGGCAGAAGGTAGCCAGATTCTTTAGCCAAAATATCACAGGAATGGTCTCTAGCCTAGCTGGTGTCCATGTCCTTGGTTCCAGCTCTGCAAACATCTTGATCCAGGCCTCTGCTAGAAGGACCCATAATGCTCTGCTTAGAGCATTCCACCCCTTTTCTAATCCAGAGTTCCAAAGCCTTCCACGTTCTTCTGAAAAAACACAACTGTATTTTTTAAAACAACAGCTCCTTCTCTGGTACCCACTTCTCTTCTAGTTAGCTTCTCTGCTGTTGTGATGAGCACTAACCAGAAGCAGGTTGGCAAAGAAAAGGCTTAATTCATCTCCCAGTACAACTTTTCACCAAGGGAAGTCAAGACAGGAACTCAAGGTGGGGCCCTGGATGCAGGAACTGAAGTAGAGACCTTGGAGGAACACTGCTTACTGGCTGGCTTCCCTGGTTTGCTAAGTTTCTTTCCAATATGGCCCAGGCCCACAGTGAACTGGGCTCTCCTACATCAACTAGTAGTCAAGAAAGCACTGCCCACAAGCCAGTCTGAAGGAAGACATCCTGCAATTGAGGTTCCTTCTTCTAAGATGACTCTAGTGTGTCAAGTTGACCAAAACTAACCAGCACCCGATCGTGCCCTGGGTTTGGTCCCAAACCTTACATGAACTGGTGTGGGTGTGGTGACATATGCCTATAATTCCAGCACCTGTGAGATGGGGACAAGAGGGCCAGAAGTTCGGGATCATCTTCTGATACATGTGGAGTTTAAGAAGCTTGAGTCACAAGAAACTCACTCTCTGGGCTCAGCGGTTAAGAACATGGACTGCTTTTGCAGAGGACTCGGGTTTGCTTCCCAATACCCACATGGCAGCTAAGAACTGTCTTTAACTCCAGTTCCAGGGGAATCCAACACTTTCTTCTGATCTCCACAGCATTGCATGACATGGGTGCACCTACCTACATGCAGACAGTACACTCATACACATAAAATAATAAATAAAAAAACTAAAAAAAGAAACTCAAAAAATAAAGTAAAATAAAATAAAAAGCTTTTCCTTTTATGCTAACAAATGTGCAGTGTTCTTAGTATTTTCATTCTTGTTTCAGAGACACAGATACTTACAGTAAAAATGGAATTAGGCTGCAATACCTCTGGTCGACATTTATCACCCACCCAGGGGATTCACTGTTCTCGCTTCCTTGTTTAAACACCAGTAAGGAATGTCACCTCAGTAGATGGTTCAGGGGCCAGAGTGGGCAGGAGACTGTTCAAGAGAACATAGAGACTAAGTCTGCAGTTCCTCCTGAAAGAAAAAGGCTTACAGTAGTCACAGAAATTTTACCTTTTAATAAGAAATGAATTTTAATTCCTTGAGTCTGTTTTTAGGTTCACAGAAATCCTTGTGGACATAGTAATATCACCTTCCTTTAGCAACTCATTTTTACTTTAAATAAATTCCTAAGCATCAGATTTGTTAAAATAATAACACTAACATATTCATTATGATAGTTTAAATGTATTTAAGTGGAATTCATACAGAAAGTAAGATATGGTTGGAAAACTCATTTGAGTGACAGTTGATAATGCTTATAAAACAAGAAACCTAATAGCTAAGAAGTATAAAAGTGTAAGTTTTAAATTAATAATTCTTCAGCAGGGGTGATTATTTTGGAATCACAGTTGTGAAGCAGATTTTGTCAGTTCTTTGGTTGCATTTAAACTTTTATTAGCGCATATTTTTTGTTATGTTCTAGATTTGTCTGCAGTTTCACCCCTGACTCTTACAAGGTTATTGTCTATGTAAAACATGGGGGCGTTTTTTATTTTGCAGGTGTTATATATCTGAGTTACCTCATTTAACTTTTTTTTTTTAGAAAAAGATGACAACAACAATCCCTGTTGAAAGTATGATGGCCTAGCGGTTGGGAGCACCGACCGCTCTTGCAGAGGACCCGGGTTCGATCCCCAGCACCCACATGGCGGCCAAGAACCGTCTGACACTCCAATTCCAGGAGAACTCCAGTTCCAGGGGAATCCGAGACCCTCTTCTGACCTCCGCGGCATTGCACGACACGGGTGCACAAACTTGCTTGCAGACAGTACATTCATACACATACAGAAATAAATAAAATTAAAAAAAAAAGAAAGTATTTCATCTTTTTTTTTTTTTTTAATCTCTGGGTTATTTCTCTTTTGAAATACTGTGCCATTGATTAAATATAGCAGAAAAATATCTGGTCCCTGAAGCAGGGCTCCTGAAAGAAAAAAGACTTTCAATCATGAAAAAAAATTTAGAAGTATTTTGAAAAGCTCAATACAGAATTGTAAACCAAATGAATTTAGACATTGAGAATCACACTACAGATTTAAATGTCTGACCTCTAGTGGATATAAATAATTTCTGCAACTGTAAATGTGTTTTCAGGGATGCTTTTATAAAGAAGCATCCCTGAAAACACATTTACAGTTGCAGAAATTAATGCCAGAGAGTGTTACCAAAGGCCACTAAACCAATAAAGCAAATATAGGTCTCCTTGAGTCAAGCAAGACTCCTCCGTCAGCATCAGCTACACCTCACCTGCCCGGAAATACTGTGCAGCAGTGGCAGCCATATGTCCATATATCCCAAATCTAATTGCCTATTAGCTCTCTCCCAAATAAGCCATAACAGGATCAAAGGAATACCAGTGACACTTCCAGGTTTCCATATTGCTTTCTCATAACCTTAATTTTTGTGAAACCTCCCTCACTCTTCCTAACCTCATTCCCCACTCCTCCCCACGTTTGAAGCTTTCTGCCCCCACTTCCAGCGGAATCTGACACTCTCTTCTGATCTCTGCAGGCATTGTACCACATGGGTGCACTCAAGTACCCTCATAGAGGAAATATGCTCATACATAAAAATAATAAAATATTTTTAAATACTTAATAAAATGCTGTCAAATTTAATTAAAAAACACATCATTCCAGAAATGTGGGGATAGTTCAGCAAATGTAAATCAATGCTATTCATCACATAGACTAAAAGACAGAAATCACATGATCATCTCAGTAGATGCAGAAAGGGCCCTTGAAAAAATTCAATATCCCTTCATGATAAAAGTCATGGAGAGACTAGGGATGGAAGGAGATTAACCCAACATAGAAAAGATTATATACAACAAACCTATAGCCAACATCTTGTTAAATGGAGAAAACCTCAAAATGTTTCCACTAAGATAAGGATCAAGACAAAGTATCTACCCTCTCCACTCCTATTAGAGACAATGTTTGAACACTTATCTAGGGAAATAAAGCAAAAGAAGGAGTTAAAATGGATACAAATATGAAAAGAAGTAAAAGTATCTCTATTTGAAGGATTCTCTAGATAAGATACCCTAAATACTTCACCAAAACCTCTTAGAGCTGGTATATTCAGGAAAGTGGAAGATTAGAATATTAACACTCAAATCAGTAGTCTTCCTATTTACCAATACCAAACATACTGAAAAAGATAATGGAGAAATAATACCATTCACTATAGCCATAAAACAGTACTTGTGAGTAAACATAAACAAGAAAATAAAAGCTCTTTAAGAAAAAAGAAGTTTAAAACAATAAAGACAGAAATTGAGGAAGACATGAAAAGATAGAAAGATCATCCTTTCTCTTAGATTGGAAGAATTTATCTTTTGAAATGACCCTCTTACAAGATATAACCTATACATTCAATGAAATCCCCCCCAAAATTCCAGGGAGATCCTTCGTTCACAGTCAGAAAAAATTATCTCAAATTTTATGTGGCAGTATTAAAAAAAAAAACATTGCAGTCTTTTGGAGAGCTGAAAATCACCCCCCCCTTTTCAAAGAAGATCTCACTATGCAGTCATGGCTGGCTTGGAATCACAGGGATAATCCTGCTTCCTCCTCCTGAGTGCTGTGATTAAAAATGTGTATCCCTACTCCTGGCTAAAGCAATCTTGAACAAAAATAATACTGTAGAAGCTATCACCATAGGCGATTTTAAATTATACCACAGAGCCATAGTATTAAAAACAGCATGCCCTTGGCATGAAAACAGGTGCATAGATCAATGAAATAGAATAGAGGAGCAAGCAGATATGAACCCAAGCAAATACAACTGTATGATTTTATAAGACATCAGAAATATACATTGGAGAACAGATAGCATCTTTAACAAATGGTGATGGGAAACCTGAATTTTGTGCATAAAATTGAAACTTTTCCCTTATTTCCCACCCTATACATGAATCAAAGACTTCAACATAAGACCTGATACTTTGAAACTGCTGGAAGATAAAGTAGGGGGTATACTCCAACTTAAAGGCACAGGTCTGAACCTCATGAACTTCAGATGTGCAGGAAGACCACCAGTTGACAATTCTCTCGAAATTAAAAAGCTTCTGTCCTTTACAGGTTAGGAGATGTTATAAGCCACAGTAAGACCCTGTCATATTTAACAGGGGGGAAAAATGTAATTCATGGATTAACATATCATCCAAACATATGTGTCTATGCCAAGGTAACCTACCATAACTATTAGTGCTGCTTAAATACCTATATATCTAATTGCTTGTGCTTCATTAGTAGGATCGAAAGGTTACCCCTGGACAAACTGTCAGCCCATGAAAGGAAACAGCCAAAATTGACCAGAGTCCAAGTCAACAGCTCCAGAGAGAGTGGACTGTTTTACTTCTCATCCACCTGTGCCCCTTTTCTAAGCCTAGGGAACAACCTGCGGAAGAGGGGGCGTGGTAGAATGTAAAGGCTCCGATTGGGGTGAATGGTGAAACTACAGCGATGTAGTCTGGACACTCATTTGATCAACTTGATTGAACAAACAACATGTCACCCCCCACTGGATGGTGGGGCTGTGTGGGTTTGGACACAACAGCCTGTAGATTGGTTTTGCACGAAGGATGCTTGTACTCATGGATTATCACTTATATTTTAAAAAGAAAAAAAAAACAGAGAAAGATGCAAGACAGTTATGGCAGAATACATGATCTGGGATGGAGTGGGGGTGGGGGGGAAGGGAAAGGGAAAAATGCCTGATCTGAATTGGAAAATGATGTATGAAATTCACAAAGCATCAATAAAAAAATAAATAAAAAGCTTCTGTAGTAATCAAGTGAAGAGACAGCACACAGAATGGGACAAAATCTTTGCCAGCTATATATTTGACAGAGCATTACTTTCTAAGATATTCAAGAAACTAAATAATCTAAACATGAAGAAAACAAACAACCCAATTAAAAGATGAGCTATGGAGCCCCCACAACTTGAACACCTCCTGGAGTCTTCCACACCTCCCATGGGCAACATTAGTTACTCCATCAAGACCTGAGCACCACTCCATCCCCACCCTCACTTGGCCACTTGCAGATCTGTGCACTCCATCCTCAGACTTCTGAGAACCTACAGAAAGAAAGTGCTAATCTACATAGAGTTGGTTAGTTCTCACAGAAGTTACACCTAGTTTTGGTTTAGCTGAGCTCACTTCTGGCATCTTATTTTCACATGAATACAGTGCCCATGAATCACATGACCCTTGAGTACCACTTAGCTGATCCCAAATCTAACCTCAAATCTTGGGGGTAACAGCAAACATAGACCCAAAGGCCCATTCAACAAAGGTCAGACAGAGTTTCATACAAAAAGACATAACCAATGGCCCAAGTCCAGATGCCCAGGTCTCATCACAAAATCACAAACACCATAATAAAAAGTACAATATGTTTCCTCCAAAACAGTGCTCTCATAGTCATGTTATCTGAAGAAAACAGCTTATATGACACACAAGACATTGAATTCAAAACAACAATTAGACGTATACTCAAGGAATTCAAAGAGATTATGAATAAACAGCAGAAAGAAGACCAACCACAAATAAACAGTTGATTGAAATAAGGAAAAGAGTTCAAGGTATGAAAACAGAATTTACTAGGGAATTTTTAAAGAAAAGCCAAACCAAAGTAAAACTTGAAATGAAAAATTCAGCAAGTCAAAGCTCACTAGAAAGACTCCCCAATAGAATGGATCAAGTGGAAGAGAGAATAGGGTTTGAAGACTGAGTAGCATAATTGGATCATCTAGTCAAAGGAAATGATGAATTTAGACAACGAGAAAAATTCATGAACAGAACATTCAGGAATTCTGGAGTACCATGAAAATGCCAAACTATTTCCGTCTTGGGGCTGGAGAGATGGCCTAGCGGTTAAGAGCACCGACCGCTCTTACAGAGGATCCGGGTTCGATCCTCAGCACCCACATGGCGGCCGAGAGCTGTCTGAAACTCCAATTCCAGGAGAACTCCAGCTCCAGGGGAATCCGAGACCCGCTTCTGACCTCCGCGGCATTGCACGACACGGGTGCACAGACCTGCATGCAGACAGTACATTGATACACATACAGAAATAAATAAAATTAAAAAAAAAAAGAAAATGCCAAACTATTTCTGTCTCATAATAAATAAGCCTGGTGCAGGAGGCTTGATGTCTTTAATTGATGCTGAAGGCCCAGAATATTCCTGAACAGTTGCTAGTGTTCGGGCTAGCTGGGAGTCTGAGAAGTTGGTTCTAATATTGGTGAAGTCATGACAATGAAACAGCATAGATAAACTTGCTAGCTAGAAGGAGGACAGACAGGCAAACCACCACAAGTTTCCTTCTTCATGTTCTTTTATCTTTCTGCCACCAGAATGTGCTGCCCAGATTTAGGTGGGTATTCCAGCTTCAAATAATCTGATCAAGAAAGTCTTTCACAGGAGTGATCAGGGGTTTGTATTTTAGCTGATTTCAGATTATTCGAGTCAATTTGACAACCAAGATTAACCATCACAGCAAGTATACAGGAAGCAGAAAAAACTGAGGTCAAGGCACAGAAAGTATTTTCAATAAAATAATAGAAAAAAATCCCAAATCTAAAGAAAAAGATGGCTATTGTTAAAAGAACAATACAGAACACCAAATAGGTTCAGGAAAAAACTCCTCATACCATATAACATCAAAATACTTAATGTACAGACAAAGGATATTGAAAGCTACTAGGCAGAAGTGCCATGTTGTATATTAAGGAAAGCCCATCAGAATAATAGCATGTTATTTTAATGGAGACTTTAAAAGCCACAGAGCTTGACCAATGTGCTAAAATTTCTTAAAGACTACAGGTGCCAACCCAAAATAAATACACCCAGCAAAACCCAATGTTAATAGAAGGAGAAATAAAAACTTTCCATGATAAAATCCTTCCCTGTTTTTAGTATCAGCCTTCATGGAAGGATGTTGGTAGTGCTCCTTTTAGGAATAATTTGAAGAGTGTTGGTGATAGATCTTTTTCCAGGTCCAGTAGACCTGTTCTTTGTTGGGAGATTATTATTGCTTCAGTCTCACTGCTGATTATAGATCTGTTTAAGGTCTTTATAGCCTAATGATTTAATTTTGATAGGTCATATATGTTTAGGAATATTTCAATTTCTTGTATATTTTCTTTTATTCCATTTTCTTTCTCTTCCTCTTCCTCTTCCTCCTCCTCCTCTCCTCTTCCTCCTCCTCTTATTCTTATTCTTATTCTTCCTCCTCCTCCTCCTCCTCTTCTTCTTTGGGGAGGGACAGGGTCTCAATATTTCAATTTCTTGTATATTTTCTTTTATTCCATTTTCTTTCTCTTCTTCTTCCTCCTCCTCCTCTTCTCTTCCTCCTCCTTTTGTTCTTATTCTTATTCTTCCTCCTCCTCCTCTTCCTCTTCTTCTTTGGGGAGGGACAGGGTCTCTCTATTACCAGCCCACCTGGAGGTCACTATGTGGACCAGGCTGGCCTCAATCTGATCCGTCCGAGATCTGCCAGACTTTGCTGGCATTAAAGGGACATGCCACCCAGCCAACTCCTGCATATTTCTATGTTTTGGGAATATAGATTTCCAAAGTAGCTGCTAACAATCCTCTAGAATTTTGTGGTGATATCTGCCTTCCGTATATAAATTTATTATTGTAGGTCTTTTCTCTCTTTCTCTTGGTTAGTCTGGCTAAGGGTATAACAATCCTGTTTATTTTTTCAAAGAACCAACTCTTTGTTTTGTTCATTCTTTGTATTGCTCTTTTAGTCTCCATTTCATTAATTTCTACCTTTATCCTTATATTTTTTTCTGTCTGCTGTTTTTTTATTTTGATGTGCTATTTCTCCTAAGAACTTTAGGTGCACATTAAATTATTCGTTTGAGACCTTTTTGATTTTTAATAAGAATAAACACACATCGGTACAATATAAACAATCTTAGAAGGCCTTTGCTGTAGCCCAAAGGTTGTGGCAAATTCAGTTTACATTATTTCCCCCATAACTTTTTTTTTCAGCAATCCACTGGGCATTCGTGAGTATGTTGTTCAATCTCTTTGCATTTATATAACATCTCTAGTTACTTAGGCTATTGATTTCTAGTTTTATTTCACTATGATCAGATAAATTAAAATTATTTCAGTTTTTTTTGTATTTGATGACTTTATGACGTAAAGTATGATTTATTTTAGGGGACGTCCCATAGGCTGCCGAGTAGACTGTGTTCCAAAGGTGTGTGATATATGTGGTAAGGATGCCATTGTTCCAGTTTAACTCTTTTTCCTTACTGATTTTTGTTGGGATGATTTGTCTATAGCACCAAAGTCTTACATTATTGTTATATCTGATCGTTCTGTCCTTTTATGTTCAGTAGTTTGCTTTATGAAACTGGGTGTCCAAATATTTGGCGTCTGTCAGGTTTGGGAGGGAAGTTCAGTTGAAAATGGAACCTCCTGCCCTTCTTAGTTTTTTGGCTGCTGTTGAAATCAGTGAAGCCTCAGACAGCCACCATAACGGTTCTTACTTTCCTTTTGTACTAGCACCCTCTGCTGGCCTCACTTGGCTTTGCACTCTGTAAACTGGATTGCCTCTTCAGCTCCTTAAACTACATAATTTGTGCAATTGACAGGTATGACAAATGTTCTAGCCAAAGAGTGTCTTCCAAGTGTCTTAGGGAGTGAGGTGAACAAACAGAACATGCTATGAAGTTCAGAGTACTTATGATGAAGTTACACATAGGAAATTAATAAAAGGAAAAGGGTAGAGAAGGTAGAAAAATAAGTAAAGTTAAAGAGAGCAGTCTGAGCAAGAGGACCAGTCTCTGTGTTTTCCAAAACTCAGCATTAAGCACCCTGCTGGAAGACACAGGGCTGCAGAAAACATATACTCTGCAGGTGCCTTACAGTTCTTCATCTTTATGTCAGTGAATCTTTGGGCAAGAGGTCTCTCCAGAGGACCACCTATTAGATCAGGTTTGGGCTGTCAGACTCCACGTTTATTCACAGATGATGCTCTGTTATGGGACACAGAAGGCCAACTAACATAACTGTCCCTATTGAACCTCCTTCTGCCTGAGCATCATGCCTGTCAGGCCTATTCCTGTACCTCTTCATGATTCCTCCGTGCCATCCTCCTCCTGAAGACCTGGCAAGTCCCCCATGCTCTCTGCCTTCCAGGAGACCTCAGTCTTCTAAGACAGACTTCCTGTCAAGATGGTGCCTGATGATAGCCTTTCAAGACAGGGAGAGTAATAAAATGCACCTTCTGAAATGTTTTGAAATGTCAGCTTGCCACAACCTAGAATCATTTGGAACTGACTAGATCAGGTTTGCTTGTGAGCCCAGCTGTGGGTAATCGACTTCATTGTTGATTGATACAGAAAGACCCAACCCACTGTGGGAGGTACTATTCCCTGAGCAGTTGGTCCGGACCACAGAAGTAAGGAAAGCTAGCTGAACATAAGTGATATAGCAAACAGGCTGCAGGCTGCATGGGTTTCTCTCTGTTCATGACTGTGGATGTGATGTGACTAGATGCTTTGAGGTCCTGTCTTGACTTACCTGAAATGACGTACTGGAATTGTAAGCCAAACAGACCTTTCCACTCCTGAGTTGCTTCAGGTCAGGCTATTACATCATAGCATCAGAAACGAAAGTAGGACAGACTTCTCCACGGATCACCGATCACAGAGAAGTCACAGCCTCAACAATGCCCTGGACCAGACTGGATCTGCTGAACCTTCTGATGACTGTGGGTGTATTCTTTTCTGGGGGGAAGGACTAGTCTCTTCTCACCAGGGTCATCTGGCAAATCTTTTGTTTCAACTTTTTTGATGACTGAAGTTCTATCATACAGAGGGTGTGTTTTCGAGGAATACCATCTAGAGTCCACAGTCATAACTGGGTGTGGGACCTAGTGGGAGGTCCTCTGGTCATTAGGGGCTATCCTCTATTGCTTGGATTCTTGGCCATCAGATGAGAGGGCTGCTTCATTGCTTGTTCAGTCCTATTGCCACCCAGCACCCATGCCCAAACAAGTTACATGATGAGCTTGCTTCACCATGGCCTAAAACTTCTTTAATGATGAACAAAGGGAAACTTCTGTCTTATTTGTCTGAGGAGTTTTGTTAAGATGGCAGGAAGCTGACATATTCCACCCCCCCTCCCCAGGTTTGGAGCACTGAGGGTAACACTTGAATTTTTTCTTCCACGCTAAAGAACAAATCCATGGCTTTACGAAGTTTCAAAGTGAAAATGAGTTTGTAATTTTTCTCTCTGAAATTGGATTCTGCTAGCAAGGCTTAAGATAAATCCTAAGCAAGTTATGAGATTGGCACTATGCGTGTCCTCTAACAAAGATCATTTTCTCAATAATTCTTTCATTCTCCTCTTTGGTCTTGTATCATCAGTCTATTCTTACTCAGAAATGTTATAAAAGAAGGGAATATTTGAATATTAATAACAGTTAAGACAGGATGAACAAAAAAAACCAAATGAACTTAAGGCCAAGAAAGAGACAGTGCTATATATGTTATGGAAAAGGATATTTTGAAGTCAATGACCCCACATGACCCCTAAACTTTCCAGTCATCAGCTGGGTAGTCATTGGGAAAATAGCTTATCCTGCCACCTCAATTTCCTTAGCTAAATAATCAGCTAATAATATCTGGCCTTTCAACTCCTCAGAGATTCTTTAAGAGTTATTTTTGAAGTGGTAGAGAGGTTTTAAGCAAATTTCCAAATATAATGAATCTCATGTGTTGTTGAAATGGACAGAAGTGAACATCATTCTTAAAGCTGTCAACTGGGTCTTATGTTAAGCGAAACTCTGATAGTCACTGGGCAGTGTCTGTTTTTTGGCTTTGTCAGGCATGAAGCATGACCTGAAGCAACTATCATGCAAAAGCACCAAAAATAGTGGTGGTATATCTAGAGTTCTTTTTGTTAAAGATGGAAGGGGCTGTGTTCAAAAGTTTTTCTGAAATGGGAAAGCAGATGAGGGAAGATTTGGAGGTACTGGATCAAGGCAGCTTTGTGGAGGAGGAAGCAAAGTGTCCACTCAGACTGCTCTGCAAAACCAAAGTTGTAGAGAAGAAAAAGCAGAGGGTATGGAAGAAAAGACCAAGTGCTTGCTAAATGATGTTACTGAAAGGATTTTGAATGTAGACCATTGTAATGTATCCAATTTAGTAAGAAAGAAACATATATGCTGTTATGGATATTATTTAAATGTATCAATATGTTGATACAGCAGTAATGTTCTCAATCTATTTTAAATACATGCCAATTAAACATTTAAAGTGCTTCCTTAGTATTTCCTCTGTAACAAGTATTTTATTTCTGTTTTTTTTAATTTTCATATATTTGCTTTTGATAGTTTATGTTTGGCTACCAAGAGACATAGACATTCGCTCCCTATTTAAAAGAAGAAGCATATAATAGCAGTTGTTCTGGGCTGTTCTGAAAGGGCCGCCGTACTTTGTGTCATTTAACGTGTACAACCACAGATTCTGATCTTTCTTGCATAGTGACTTTGGGGGTCAAGCTTTACACAGCCTCCTTCTGAGTCTGCATTGTACTGTGGTTAGTTTTGCAGGTATTCCCTCCCTGGCTTATCAAGAAAGAACTGATCCCATGTCAAGATGAGTGTTGCTATTTTTGTTGGGGATCACGTTACCATAGTAAAATATCCCCTGTAGCTTAGAAAAGATTTCTTTTGCTCAAGTACTATTTTTATTTTATTCAAAATGAAGTACTGGTAAAAACACAATATTGTTTGTCTGCAGCCTATAGATTTAATGGCACTATCAGGCCATTAAATCTGTATTAGACAATTCAGATCCCTTTTAGTGACTCTATTACACTCAGATGCCCAGGTTTCAGTGTTGTTAGGGAGGATCATGGGGATGGACAGGGCTCTCTATGTCTGTTTATTTTCAATTTGTGGTTATCTTGAAGAGATAACCCCACTATTCAGAATTTGGTCTAATTATCAAAACTTATGAGGCTACTATGAATCAAAATGGTATAGAAATTTATTTCTGACATCCTGTGGCTTCTCTGGAGAGTGGAGTAGGCTGCCAGTGAGGTTCAACAGGAGTTTTAGACACCGGGAGGATGGGGATTGAATTGGCATTTATTGGAGTGAATTAGGGTTCTGGACCTCAGAAAATGCTCTCACAAAAGACCTTGGTGTGCTTGGTGTGAGCGTTGTGAGCTTTGTGATTGGCAGTTTAAGTGTGAGGCAAGAGGGGGAAAGGCTTGGGGCTGTTAGCTGTTAAAAAAATCAAAGATAGAATCAGACTGCATTTATAATTTTGTCACTCAAGAACACTGCTAGTAAATGAATGGAAGTTATAGTTAATAAGTTACATATCGGTTGTTATAGATACACACATATTGGAATTAATAAAAGAAAGAGACATTTTGCAGTTGGTAAAAAATGACTGAGTTTTGGGATGGTTTCTGTGCAGTCCTAAACCACCAGTCTTGCTCCCAGTAAGGACGAGGGAGCCTATTTTGAAGCATTTTCTCCCTTCCTCCTCACCTCTGTTTCCCTGTTACTCCTTTCTTTTTGTTTTATTTTATTTTGCCGTGTGGGTTACAGGTAACGATACTCCTGACCTCATAGGACAACCTATAGAGGGAAGGTTAAGACTCCTTCCTTTCCTACATTATAACTAATTTCTCTCTTTTCATTTATTTATTTTTAGCTTATGTGTATGAGTGTTCTGCCTGCATGAACATAAATGCACCCATGTCATTCAATGTTCACAAAGGACAGAAGAGGGCATTGGATGCCCTGGAACTGGAGTAACAGATAGTTGTTTAGCTGGCATGTGGGCGCTAGGGTTTGAACCTGGGCCTTCTTCAAGTGCTTTTAACTGCTGAGCCATCTCTCCACCCCCCATTAATTTCTCTTTTTAAAACTTATCCCACATGGCCATCTTCATCTTCCTATAGAAACTCATTTAATTGTAAATACAATGTAGATGGTTGAAAAATACATAAAGATTTTTATGTGTACATATTATGAATTTACACATATAGTATTTTGGTATACACAGATGTATGTTCAACACCATGTCTTAAAATCTATCCAAGTAGCTAGCTACATGTAGATTCAGCCTATCACTCCTAAACACTACATAGCATTGATCTTGTGCTTATAGAAACTTGTAGAGTCAATGAGTGATGAAAGGCTAAGAATTTCTTCTTGAGCCTACTCTCTTTCTCAGATAATATGTTAGGATTGGCTAGAGGAACACAATGTGTATTTAAAGGGTACTTATTCAATTGGCTTACATAACACTAGATAGTTCAATAATAATGACTAACTGCACTGGTGAAGCTGAGAATCCATAGCTTCTCAATCCATGAGGCTAGATGCCCTCAGCAGCCCCAGTCTGGAGCCAAAAGCTTGTAGGATTCCTGGAGAGGCCGTGGTCTTCAGTACATGTTGGAAGGCTGAAGAATCTGTGTTCTGATGGCAGCAGCAGCAGCAGCTGCAGCGGCGGCGGTGGTGGTGGCAGCAACAGGTTAGATGAACTTCCAGTACAATGGGAAGGCAACATCAAGACAATGGAGCAAAAATTAAAGCTTTTTTCCCTGTATCCCTTTGGATCTCCCTTTAATCTGCTACCAGAAGGCATCACTTACAGGTCTACCCCAGGCTTATCTCTTACCTGATCTAGTCAAGTTGACAATCAAGATTAACGTCATGGATATCCTGGACTACCATTCTGTTCCCAAATCTTTGGGTGAAGATGAACTGGTTTCCATTTCAATGAGCCTGTGAATGCAAATTATAAGTTAAATCCAGACAAGACAACCAATGGCCTGTCTGCTTACCATATTGTTTGCCTCTCAAATCAATTTCGAACCCTTGATTTCAGTTTACCATCATAATTCAGTAACTCAAATATCATGACTGCCTTTCTTTTCTGGCTGACCAACTAAAATCTTAGTAAAGATAAACTAGAATAAGTTCTAATCGATAGATAGATTTGGAGTAATATTAAAGTGCCATGATATTTTTTCACTAACCCATGTTAGTTAAGGTGACTGTCAAGGCTGCTGCACACGCCGTTAATCCTAGCACTCGGGAGGCAGAGGCAGGCAGATCTTTGTGAGTTCAAGGCCAGCGTGGTCTACAGAATGAGTTCCAGGACAGCTGGGGCTACAGGAAGACCTTGTGTAGAAAAGACCAAAAACAAACAAACAAACAAACAAAAAACATGTGAGAAATCAGGCAAAGAATTGGGGTAGATTTTTAGTTTAGTCACTGGTGTTTTGTCAGATCCGGAACAAGGGATCATTTGACAGAGTGCTATCCATTGTCACAGAGTAGTCCTGAATTTGACTTGGTCTAAGTTCTGGTCATGCTCTATTACATACAGGCTCTATGCATCATGGAATTATAGTTCTGACATACATCAGAGTATTCCCAGGTGGATCTCATGTAGTATATGTCCTCATATATGAATCTCTGAGTATAACATTCACCATGACAGCTCCTGAAGGCTGGCCTTGAAGACAGGCTTTGTGATACCAGATTAGGAATCCAGAAACTTCTACTCCTGTGTTGCTTACTTTTTGAACTTGATGTCTAGCCTCACACACATAATTTCACTTTAGTAAGTCTCAGTTGAAATTAATGCACTGGAATAGATGATTTTAAGATTCCTTCCAATCTAAAATTCTCCAAAGATAATGTCTTTGGTAATTAAAATGAAATAAGAACTTCCAAATATTCTGAGTAAGAATTAAAAAAAAATTGCACCATTTGTGTTGGTCCAAGATTCAAGTACCAAAGAGTTTCCATTTTGAGTTTAATGTTTTGATAATTAATGTGATTGATACTTATGTTTTTTATATTTATTAAAATATCACTTGAAAAAATGTATTACTATAGGTTAATATTTCATTATGATGACAGAATTTTACAGGTGATAGATTACTTTTTCATTCATTAAAGGAACATTATCTGAAAATCATTGCATGGGTAATGGACATTTAGTTACATTAAAAGCCATAATATTAGTAGCTATCCTGCCTTACAAAAATCCCCTATTTGAGAGGACAAAGGTGTTAATAAATACTGATTTGACCAATGAATATTGAGAGATCATTTTTGACTAAGTTTTAGGAGACACAAGAGGGTCTCTCCTGGACCTGCTAAAGAAGAAGGACCATGTGATCCTTAAGACTCATCCTATCTTAGAGAGACATGCACATCTATATTTATTGCAGCTCTCTTCACAATAGCAAGAGCTGGAAGCTCTTCCAAAAGAGCTGGAAGCAGCCCAAGTATCCCTGAACCAATGAATGGATAGAAAAAATGTGGCACATCTACACAATGGAATTCTAGGCAGTGGTAAAGAAAGATGAAATCATGAACTTTGCAGGTAAATGGATGGAACTTGAAGCCATTATGCTAAGTGAAGTAATACAGTTCCAGAAAAACAAATGATGAATGGTATCCCTCATCTGTGGATGCTAGCACCAAATCCCTAGTTGATAGACAAGCTGAGAAAAGTTAATGTTATATTTCTTTTTTTATCTGAAGGCAACTATGCTGTTATAATGTGAATTCCTTAATGGGCTCTAGAATTAACTGACCACTTATTTTCAGACTTTGTAATTGTGGTATATGTATGGAGGGTATGTATTCATATATTAGAGAAATGTGGTATCTCTCTGCCTCACGAAGTTTACAGGGAAATGGGAAGATGCAAGACAGCCGCAAGCAGCAGTCCTAAACTGCAGGGCCAAAGGCTGACAACCTTGTCACTGCCCTCTTATCTAATCTAACTACACCAGGCAATGCCTTAATGGCACTCCCAGATCCTCCAGACTGCCACCTGCTTGGCACTCTACAGTCTAATGCCAGGCTGCTGGGCATTCTACAGTCTAATTCCCAGACTGTTGCCTGATTGGCACTCTACAGTCTGATACACCCCTCCCCCCTGCCCCCCGGGACTCACCACACAGTTGGTGACCTGATGAGTCTCCTTCCAGCCCCACACCAGCTTCCTGAGTTGGTGGTCTGCTTGACCACCATCCAACCCCCTGGCCCACACCAGCTTTCTAGGTTGGTGACCTGATTAGCCTCTGTCCAACCCACTGGTCACTACTACACAAGCCTCAAGGGCTAAGATTACACACTCAAATAACAGCCAATAGTCCCGGTCAGATGGTAAGAAGGACTAGTCATTTAGTCACAGAATTCTGTTTTTATACCCAGAGTGACATCATATCTCAGGGCCTAGTTTCAGACCCCTGTGTCTCATGTTCCATAACATCAGGAGTACTTGCCAATGCCTTTGATCCCAAGGTGTCACAGACTTGGTAATGCAGATGCAAATCCTGCCTTAGGCCAGGTTTCAGTGTAAATGAACAAACAGGTAATTTAGCACAGAAGAAGCCACAGGTGGCCTCCTTTTTCCCTACAGAGTAATATAAAATTAAAGGGAAGAATGTGAACTCTTAAACATATTTTGGAATTAGCATACAGTTTATTTTATTATGACCTTTATCAAAGGTCATAATTTTGGTATATATGTAATGTATATGTAGTCATACTTTGGAGCAATACAAAAGGGAGGGAACAACAATGACAAAAAGACTGGATCAATGAATTGACTGAAACAGTTAACTTCTGCCCAAACAATAAACCTCTGCAGAGAAAAACTTTAAAAAGACTGAGAAAAAGATGCAAGACATGTGTGGCAGAATGCATGAACTGGGGTGGGGTGGGAGGCATGGAAAAGGGAGTGTGTCTAAATTGGACTGAGAAATGATGTATTAAACACACAAAACACCAATAAAATTATTTTATTTAAAAAAATAAAATGAATGTAAAGAACAAAATAATTTTCTTGCAAATAATTTCTTCCTTTCATTGGGCTAATTATTTCATTTATACTGTAGATTCCTATTGGCAGACATGGAAAGGACAGGAATGAAATAAAAGAGCATGCAGTGTGTTAAAGAAAAGGCAAAGTTTTTTTATTTTTATTTATTTATTTTCTATGTGCATGAATGTACTGTCTGCATGCAGGTCTGTGCACCCATGTTTCGCAATGCCATGGAGGTCGGGAGAGGGCGTCGGATTCCCCTGGAACTGGAGTTCTCCTGGAACTGAAGTTAAAGATGGTTCTTAGCCGCCATGTGGGTGCCGGGGACTGAACCCCGCTCTCAACTGCTAGGCCATCTCTCCATCCCAGAGTTTATTTTTAATGTACAGAACACATACAGTTCTACTAGCCATGTGGCAATGATAAATTTTTAGTTACTTAGAAATTCAGTTTCATCATCTATAGATAAGAATAATGATACATGTCATTTGTGAAAAACAGAGTCATTGTGTGTAAAGTTCTATGTACTGGATTCACACATTGCACATTTTCTCATTATAATTAGTCTGAGTAACCCCTCTAGGGAAGTTCCTGTTCCAGATAAGCAGAAAGAGGAGAAAATTTTTAATTCCATTGCAATATGCTTATATCAGCATCTAAACGTGATGATCTTTTTCTCAGATGGGAAGAGCTGCTTCTGAAGAATCAGTGTGCTTTCACTGGTTCCTGTCTGAAATACACTGTGGTTCCCCTGGCTGTGACATGCTCAGATATGCAGCAGTGCACAGACTGTGTGGAGAGATGTTTTCAGAGGTCAGAATCCTCCCCAGGTTCCCTGTTCCTGCCTAGCGGTCATCATTCTCCATCCTAACCTCACAAGAAAGGGCTTGGGAGTCGGATTCATCGGGCTTTTCAAGGCTTCTGATGTTATTTGTAGAACAATTTCCACACATATCAGCTGCCTCTTTACAGAAGGTGAAAGGTTGGAAATAGTAGACTGTTCTGTCCATGCTGGAGGGGTTAACGCTGTGCCAATGACCATTATTTTTCTTTCTGCCTCAAGCCAAAGAGCATTCTTCTAGGAAGAAATGACCCCCATGACTCCTGCAAACCAGTGGCTCAAGCGGATGAGAAGACAAAATAAGAAAAAGAAATGAAAAAGATTGTTGGTTATTTATTTGTTGCTGCTGTAAACAACCAGTAGCCAATTCCATTTATTCAATAACTGGAATCACTCTGCCCAAGATATGGGAAGAATACAATAATACAATACAGTAATAATCATATTTTCAAGTGGGCAAAAGATTGTAGGTCAAAGACTTTATAGCATAAATCATTTAAAAATGTAATACTTAAAAAGTAGCATTTATTTTTTTCTCATCTTAAATTTATTCAAAACACATGAAGCAGATTATACCTTGATGGTGTATTACTATAGTCTCTCTCTCTCTCTCTCTCTCTCTCTCTCTCTCTCTCATTCTTGCTCTACCCTCTCTCTCTCCTTTTCCCTCCCTCCTTCCCTTCTCCTCTTTCTGTGTAGCTGTTGGCTTTTCATTTGCTGCAATTATATGCACTGCTGACCAATAATCAAATGACAGAAATCTTTATCCTTGTCTACAATGCCTATGTTAGTGGTGACAAGAATCAAGGGGGGGGGGCAGATATGAAGAGTTAGAGTAGGCATAGCATGTTAAATTGTTCCCTTATTATCAAGTGAAAATACTAGGGTTCAAATGTGTCTTAATGAACCATGAATGATTGCTACATTCCGTCTTTCGAGGCATAGATCACTTGGGGCAAGATGTAGTGTGATTTCTGTAGAGCTCAGTGGTGATTTTAAATTTCCCTGTCCTTGGGGTTAGAAGCAAGAAGAAAAAGTCTTCCTTTTTTGTTTGTGTTTATAGCACTAATCTTTGATAGGCTGTCGAATGTGAGACCCAAGAACTGTGCTAGTTGCTGGAAATACAACAGGGAGAAAAATAAGGAAGTATTTTGGAAAGGAAGAAGCAAAAGTTACCAGAAAAATCAGCGAATAAGATTTTTCCCCCCAGGGAATATTTTTTATACAATTTTGATTTTTAAAAACTGTCATAATTGAGAGCTACAAATTAAATGAACTTGTCTAAATTCTATAAAAATCATACTGGATTAAGTTTTCATTCCAGATTATTTATTGTTTGGGCAATGGTGGTTTTTATTGTTCTTTATATCTTAACTAAAAAATGAGGGGCTGGAGAGATGGCCTAGTGGTTAAGAGTGCTGACCGCTCTTGCAGAGGACCCGGGTTCGATCCCCAGCACCCAGATGGTGGCCGAGAACTGTCTGAAACTCCAATTCCAGGAGAGCTCCAGTTCCAGGGGAATCCGACACCCTCTTCTGACCTCTGAGGCATTGCACGACACGGGTGCACAAACTTGCATGCAGACAGTACATTCATACACATACAGAAATTTAAAAAAAAATCATTTAAAAAAATGAGGTGTTGGTGAGTGAGCCCAGAGCTCAGTAATGTTGGGCAATGGCCTGTGGCTGGGTTGTATCCCTAGCCTCATTATTATCTTCTTGAATAAATTCATAGTTCTTTCCTAATAAATCTCATAATTTTATCTCTCCTTGTCTTCAGCAATAATTCTCTGGAAAGTGATAAATTCAGTTTCTGCTTTTAATTCAAAGCACAACAAATCTGTTACAACTTAGGATGCCCACTTAGAACAGCAATCTCTAATTAAGCCTATAAGATGCCTGTCCACCTGGGCTAGGATTCCCTCAGAAACACAATCAAAAATGAAGGTGATTTTTTTTTTTTTTTTTTTTTTTTTTTTGAGAGGACAGTGACACAGGTAGTGCTCACACTGCCTTCAAAAATTTACAAGGGACTTGGGAAATCAATTATTTTAGAAAGCCTTCTAACATACCAGAACCAACCTGCTTTATATCTTTGTTATACAATTGCCCTTGGCATTATTTTTCCAATTCTCTCTCTCTCTCTCTCTCTCTCTCTCTCTCTCTCTCTCTCTCTTTCTCATTTGTGTGTTTGCCTGTTGTGCATATGTGAAAGCCAGAGTTAGACATAAGGGGTTTCTTGAACACCAAGTTTTCCTGAACCTAGAGCTCATGAATTTAGTTAAACTGGTTGGCCAGTAAGTAAAAGCCCAGGGTCAGCCTGTTTGTCTTCCCTCCAACCCTGTACTGGGGCTGCATGCACACACTGCCATTTCTGGCTTTTCAGTGGGTGCTGAGATCTGAACTCAGGTCTTCATTCACAGTGAGCACTTAATCCACCTCTCCATCTTCCTAGGGCCCCTCATCATCTATTCTTCCTATGATTTCTTCCACAAATGCTTTCATTTTGAAATCTGAAGTAATTTTTTTCTTATTTATTCTATGGCAGAATGTTACAGAAAAAGTCATGAGACCATAGCCAAAGGCAGGTGAGGAGAGGGAGTTTAATTTCAATCTAGTATGAGTGACCTGAGGATCCTTTCATAAGGGAATCAGCCCCTTGACTGGGTCTTTGGGGGCCTTTTATACCCATGTGACAAGTGCAAGCAAAGAGAAAATAACACATAAGTGGTGATTAAATAAGTGACTTACTTAACACCTGGTCACAAAGGCTACAGGAAAGTGACATCTTGGAGAACCAAAGACTTCTGTCCTGGGTAAAGTATACAGGAAAGACTTCTGTCCTGGGTAACCATCGGGAGCAGAGGGGAACACTTCAGTCTGTCCCTCCTCTGTCTGTCTCCTGCCTTAGAAGTTTCCTGCTCCAAAGCCCTTGATTTCCATAACACTGCAAGGTCTTTTAATAACTAACTGATGTGTTTTCCTAGTATAAAGAAATTATTTTAACAAACCACTCTTTACTCTCCAAATAATTTCCAACAGCTTTCTACTTCTGAACCTTTGGACCTCTCTTGAGGAGAGGTCCTTCAAGCCCTGTCTTTTTTTTTTTTTTTTTTTTTTTGGTCTTTTTGAGACAGGGTCTCCCTGTAGCCCCTGCTATCCTGGAACTCACTCTGTAGACAAGGCTGGGCTTGAACTCACAAAGATCCACCTGCTTCTGCCTCCCAAATGCTAGGTGTTAGGTCTGGCTCTGGACAAAGCCAAGATGGTATAGACCAGAAAGACCCTCCTTTCTTTTCCAGTCAGGCCAGATTTCCATGAGACCTCTGGACCTAAGACCCACCTCCAGATCTGAGCCCCTGGCCTGGTTTAATTGGCCAGATTCTAATAAGGTGCCATCTCCCCTCCCCCCCAATAAAAGGCTCTCCCCGCCTCTCAGAAGCGCGCTTTCCATGGCCCTCAGGATGGCTGGCAGCCGTGGATTTGCCCAAAAGAGAGACTGCATTTCCTGGAATAAAGGCCTACCTTTATATACTTTTTAAAAATTTTTTATTTTTTTTATTTTTAAGGGATTCTACAATATAATGACACAGTTGTTTGCAGATAACATTGATGTTACTCAGTATGTCATACAATTAGGTAATTGGTGCATTTTGCAAGTATCTATGTCCAAATTTTGAACAACCCAAGGTTCCCATAGTCCAGTTGGAGAAGCTTGTATGCACAGGCATGTTGATCAGTTAGGAGTCCAGACTATATTCCTGTAGTCTCATGATTCACCCCTATCTCTCCACAGCCCTTACAATCTACCACGCCTCCTCTTCCGCAGTTTGTTCCCTGGGCTTTGGGAAAGGGGCACAAGTGGGTGAGAAGAAAACAGTCTAATTTCTTTGGAGTTGTCATTTTGGACTCCAGTCTGTTCAGGTTGTTTCCCTTCATGGATTGACAGCTTTCCCAGTGATACCCTTTTTAGTCATATTAACAAAGCACAAGCTATTGGATGTACAGGCATTTAAGCAGTACCACTTATTATGTCAAGCTAAGCTGTGAGCATAGACACAGATGCTTGGATGGTATGCTAATCCGCAAACTGTGGTTTCTCTATAAAGGGTGACAAGTTCTTATTGTGGCTTATAACATCTCCTAACCACTAGAGGACATAAGCTTGTGGCATCCGCTGTGAGTTATTCCTCCAAGGAGAGAGCTAATAGCCAAATAGATTTGGGATATATATAGACACTTGGCTGCCACTGTTGCACAGTATCTCCAGGCTGTTGAGGTGTAGCTGATATTGACGGAGGAGTCTTGCTTGTCTCAGGGAGACCAATATTTTGCTGTATTGCTTTAGTGGCCTTTGGTAACGCTCTCTAGCATTTCAGAGGCCAGTTGTACGCTAGCAAGTGACGTCTCATAACATTTTTCATGCTCACACCAGGTCTTCGACAACAGGGACTTACTGCCTTTCTCCTTGCATATATCCCACTTATAGGCAAAAGGCCTTTATAATTTGGGGGGGGGGGTTTGAATCCCCTAGCCAACATCTCCTAGGCAGAATAATTCATTGCTGATGTCAGAGCTTTCCTGTAGTAATATATTTTGCTTAATTACACAACTTATAAACACTTTACTATTGAATTTGGCTCTAGATAGAGAAATATCCTTTCACAGTTCCTATGCCTATCAATCAGTTAATACGTTATGCCTGTTTTATAGGAAATTACCACTGTAACAATTGGCTCTAGTTTACAGTTAGGGAGTGGTTTCATTACCATCATGTTTTTCTTTTTCCTATAAAGGGGAGAGGTAGGAAGGTTTCTCAGTATCTGGAAGGTAAACTTCATTAGGGCCCATTATAAACAGTTAACCCCAATATTATTCAGAGAGATGCTCAGTGTCTGTGACTCAGGCAGTCTGAGGTTCCTCTTTCTTTAATGTTCAGATGGGTCAGCCTCTCTGCTGGCATTTCCCAGTCCATCCTGCACAGCCAAAAGTTGTATGTTTTCAGGCATTTAGATTGGTGATTTTTACCTGTGGGAACATAAAATTCTCCTCCCATTGTTAGTTTCAAGATCAGAAAAATTGAAAATTTATCAATAGGATTGGAACACAGAGTTTTCCATTTGTATCCCAGAAAGGATAGTACCCCACCTCCCACCTCCCTCTTTTTTTTTTTTTTTTTTTTTTTAGGTTTTTATGTTTTGACCTATAGATGCCTAAGTTGTATTACACATACCCATAAACAGGAGCCAAGGCATAAGCTTTCATTAAATTTACCCAAACTGTTTCTCATTGACTGTATGCTACTTATTTGGGAAGGAAATTTAAGCTTAGTTCCTTTAAATTGTCCTACAAGTAAAAGAAAGTGTTATAATGTGATGTTGTGTAATTCAGAAAAAATATATAGGCCATTTGTATACCTTAACCCAATACAAATTATAAATAAAACAATTAACATTTTATATTCCCAATTAGTTCAATTGTATTACCATTTCCACCAAAACCTACACCTAAATTTAACTAATCTAAACAATTCACTAAGCCTTAAAATATCCTATACTTGGTGGATAAAGCTTGGGCAGAGTTGAGTACCTGCTAAATAAATTTTACCCAATAAACACTTTGCTCTTTAATGCTATATGACTGGACTAAGACTTCTACTTATTTGGGAAGTAAAAATTTAAGCTTAATTCCTTTAAATTGTCCTACAAGTAAAAGAAAGTGTTACACTGTGATGTTGTATATTTCAGAAAAATATAGAGACCAACCCAATACAAACTATAAATAAAACAACTAGCATTTTATATTCCCAGTTAGTTCAAATGTCAGTATCTAGCTCCTTTTTTTTTTTTTTAGCACCAGCATCCTTCATATAAAACCAATTTGCAAGTAGTTGTGCCCCAGCCCACACAGCCCACGCTCCCACCATCCAGCTGGAGGGGCTTGAATGTTCAATCAAGTTGATCAAATAAGTGTCCAGACTATATTGTCATAGTTTTACCGTTCACCCCAATCGCAGCCCCTACAATATACCACTCCCCCTCTTCCACAGATTGTTCCTTAGGCTTAGAGATGGGGCACAGGTGGACAAGAAGCACAACAGTCTACTTTGTCTGGAGATGTCGTTTTGGACTCTAATCAGTTCTGGCTGTTTCCTTTCATGGGCTGACCGATTGCCCAGGGACAGGCTTTCAATCCTACTAATGAAGCACAAGCGATTAGATATATATGTATTTAAACATTGCTAGTTACTATGGTAGGTTACTTTGGTATAGACACAGATGTTTGGATGGTGTGTTAATCCCTGGATTACTTTTTTTTTCCCTGAGAGAGATGACAAGGCCTTACTGTGGCATATAAATCTCCTAATCACTAGAAGGTATAAGCTTGTGGCGACATCCACGAGTTATTCCTCCAAGGAGAGAGCTAATAATCAAATAAAGTTGGGATATACAGACATATGGCTGCCACTGCTGCACAGTATCTCCAAGCAATTGGGGTGTAGCTGATGTTGGTGGAGGAGTTTTGCTTGACTCAAGGAGACCAACATTTGGTTTATTGGTTCAGTGGCCTTTGGTAACACTCTCTGGTATTCCAGAGACCAACTGTATACTTGTAAGTGCGATCTCGATACAATCCTCCCATGGTTACATCAGGTCATTGACAGCAGGGCGGACCTTACCACCTCTTTTCTTGCAGATATCCCAGTTTACAGGCAATAAGCCTTAACCTTTTTTGGGGGGGGGGGCTTGGGTCCCCTGGCTAGCATCTCCTTGGCAGAATAATCCATTGCTGCTATCAGTGCTCTCTTGTATTAATTATATGAACTACTTAAAGAGACTTTAGTATTATATTTGTTTCTGAATAGACAATAATCCTTTTTACAGTTCCTATGTATATTAGTCAATTAAAGAAAGCAGTTTTTCCAGTTTTATAAGAGATTACTTCTATAACAGTCAGCTCTAATTTACCGTTAAAGGATGACTTCATTACCACCCTGTTTTTCTTTGTTCTATGAAAAAGAGGTAAGGAGGTCTCTCATATTGAAACTGTGCTGCACCTAGAAGGTAAAGTTCATTAGGACTCACTGTAAACAGATGTTACACCTATGGTCCTCAGAGATGTTTGATGCCTGTAGCAGTCTGAGGCTTTTCTTCCTTTTAGTGTTAAGATGGGTGAACTTCTCTGCTGGTATTTCTTGGTACAACCTACACGACGGAAGGCTGTATCCTTTCTTTCTCAGCCTTTGAGTTGGTGACGTTTTGACCTGTGGGAACATACAAATCTTTTCCCATGGTTAGTCTTAAGATTAAATTGAAAGTTTTTGACAAAAAGGTTTAATATGTAACTGTATCTCCCCTTTTTAAATTTTATTTTATTTTTTGACCCATGAGTCTCAAAAAGGCAGTTGTAGTACACATACCTATAGGCAGGGATCAAGGTGTAAATTTCATCAAATTTGTCCATGTTTTTTTGTGGGGTGGGTGACTGTATGTTGTTAATTTGGGAAGCAAACTTAATTCCTTAAGTTAAATTATCCTACAGGTAAAAGAGGATGTTACAAGATGATACTGCATAACACAAAAATTATAGAGAACATTTGTATATGTTAATCCCAAAGTTATTGTTATATAAATTTTAAGTAAAATACCATGTAATTTTAAATTAAATATACATTAATAGAATATAGACCCTTTATATACTTTTTAATTCGGACTGATTGGGCCTTTTCTTAGCGTCGGTTATACTTCTCACTAGGATTAAAGGCATGCACCACCACGCCCCCACAAGCCCTGTCTTTAAGTGTGGCTCATTCTCCACAGGTCACATAAATTTCAAGCCAAGTCTTTTTTTCAGTTTTCATGTGCTTTTTAGAACATTGCTCCTCTGGGCTGTGACTCTCACATCACCTTCCCCCTACTTACTCCGGCCTATGCCATTCTTCATTCTTGTAACATTAGATGCTCTACAGCTGTGGTTGTGTAATCCTGTGTCTACTTATTTCCTGCTGTGGCTGCTTAGTTTCTTTGGTTCTGTCCCTTTACATTGCTAACCCTTCAGCCAGTGCAGAGACTGGAGTATTTGTCCATCATTATCTGTCTATTATTCTCTTTCACCTATGTGAGCTGGTCTTTAACCTCATCTGTAAGTTTCACTATCTTGTTTTAATTCTGTAGATTTCAGAATCTAACCTAAGCCCAAGTAGATAGCATTTGTGGTCTCTTTTCTTCCTGTGCATTTGGGTAGGTATGCAATGTGACACAAAAGTGGGGTTAGGCATGGATTAGTAGCATTTGTGGATGTTAGAAGAGTGAACATGCCCAATGACATGACATGTTTCTAACACTCTTTTCCTTTTGTCTAATGGTGTTTTTCTAGATTCTGGATAACATGTCCTTCTGGAAGATACTTTTCTTTGTCATGCACATTAATAGAATGGTTTAGTTTGAGTCTGTGGTTCATTCTATTTCCTTAAAGGTGGATTATTTTTTCATTTGATTCAAGTTGCATGTATGGGGACTTACATATCATTTTACCCTTAATTCTTTGAGATTCCCCATTCTTATTTTCATGTAATGTAACAAATGTCATGTATACATGTTTCTTGTGGTGGCAGGATGCCATGTTATGGTAATTGTGAACAAAGACAGGCTGACTTTTAACACAGTAGAGCATGGACTGCTGAGAACTTGTTCTTTTGGAACTGTGCTTTGACCAAAGACCTTGCTCTCTTTATTGAAACTATACATCCAGCATTGAATGGAGAAGGAAAAGCAGAATTTATCTTATCAGGGGATTTTCCCTTTCTAATCCCTCCTGGCCTACAATAGCACACACAACCACAAACGGATGTGGATGTTATCAATCTAATCCCTTCTACTGTTTGCAGCACTAATGGAGTAGCCAATAGTTTTCAGTAAATATTTGCTTCTTGCAGTGTTTGATATTTTCACAAAACACACACACACACACACACACACACACACACACATACACTGTCATTATTCTAGGTCAAAAACAAGCAAGGTGCATTTTGGCTGATAAAATTAGGTAGGTTGCCTTTAGTTATTATCATTTATTAAACCTGATTATGCTAACCTTCCCCTCTAGTGATCTCTGGGATTAGTAATATTAAATTAGGCATTCTGGTTTATTTGATGGCCATCACCATGGAAACAGGAAAAAGGCATTTTGACTGGAAGTACCAAGCTTCTGAACTTAGTGGAATTGAGTCTGTGATGGAATGGGTACATGCTAATTATACTAACAGAGTTAAATTCCAGAATATATTTGCATTCTTGATTAATATCTGCTTCCATTAGCAACAAAAAAATGTTTTGTCTTTAAATTGCTATGGGTAGTGCCAGGAAAGAAATTGCCTGGGGTGCTGACTTTAATCCTTCTTACACTAAAGGATGTGTAAAGCTGTGCTCTTCACTATATCCCTTCTTATTTTTCTCTCTGATCTACAGAGAGGTCTCCATATTCAGATGTCATGGACCTAGTTTTCTCCTATGGCCCTCCTCATATCTCCCTTTTCATTTTGCCCTTTCTAACTAACATAGCCAATTAGTCTGATGATGGCATTTTCTAAGGAAGTAATTTGATCCCTAATCCTCCAAAGTGACGAGATTTATCCTTCTTCCTGTCTTGTATAATAAGATGGAATAATTTACTACTAAAAGCTGGTTAAATTCTCAGATTGCCCACAGGCATACTTTCCCTATCATTCAAAAGTCGCTTATTGAGTAAAATTAAAAATGTGAAAAATTGCAATCGGTACTTGAATCCACTTGCCTGTCCTTTGCTCTGAGTTGAACAGTGAAATTATAATTAGGCGTTTATACAAAGGATCCTATGAGAGTTACTTAATATAGAACAACCTTAAAGAACAGCAGAGTATGAATAGAAAACCTAGAAAAAATGGAAAATTCCTTCTTGAAAAGGAACCATGGGAGCTCTGTGTTCACAAGCCGTCTGAGGCCGGTTACGAAGGCTTCCTTCTAAATATCAACTTGACAAAACTAGAGTTATCTGAGAAGAGGGACTCTCAGATGAACAGTTGCAGAGGTCAGACTGGCCCATATCCATCTTTTAAATTGCTATTTGATGTAGGAGGGTGTAGCCCACTGTGAGTTGCCATCCCTTGGCAAGTGGAACTGGGCTGCGTAGGAGTCACTGAACAAACCAGGCAAGCAAGCCAGTAAGCACTTCCTCCATGGTCTCTGCTTCAGTTCCTGCTTCCAAATCCTGCCCTGACTTCCTGCCTTGGCTTCCCTCCATGATGGACTGATTAACTTGTAACATGAAATAAACATTTTCTTCCCGAATTTGTTTTTGGTCAGTAAATTATCACAACAGACACCAAACTTGGACAGTGATTAAACATAGAGTTATTGAATTATCTAGTAATGTCAATTGTATTTACTGAAGAGAAATAAATGCCACTATATAAACTCATGTGGACAGATGCATTCTCCACATAGTTAAAATATGCAAATAATTCAGATGTCCATTTATAGACAAATGAATCTACTGACAGCATGTTATTTGTTAATAAAAGAGAGTGAAGGGGCTGGAGAGATGGCTCAGCTGTTAAGGGCACCAACTGCTCTTGCAGAGGACCCAGGTTCAATTCCCAGCACCCATGTGGAGGCTAAGAACTAACTGTCTTTAACTCCAGTTCCAGGGGAATCCGACGCCCTCTTCTGACCTCCACAGCATTGCAGGACATGGGTGCACCAACCTACATGCAGACAGTACACTCATACACATAAAAAAAAATGAAAAAGGGAAATACTCAGACATGGGTAAATCTGAAAACTTTGCATAGGATAAGTAGCCAGTTGGAAATACCTCAGAACAGATACCATTCATGCAAAAGTCTACCACAGGAGATATTTATTAATAGATTCTTTCATGAGATGATTAGAATGTTGTGAAATTGATTATTGAGTATGCTTATGAACATATGTTGTAGTTTGTCTTCCATTGCTGTGACAAAACACTCTGACTGACACCAACTTGGGGAGGAAAGGGTTTATTCAGCTTACATCTCCTGTGTCATAGTTCATGACTCAGGAAACCCAAGGCAGGAACTCTGGGCAGGAACCTGGAGGCAGGAGCTGAAGCACAGGCCATGGAGGAATGGTGTTTACTACCAGCCTGCCCTCTTATACAGTACACACAACAACCTGCCCAGGGTGGCACAACCCATAGTGGGCTGGACCCTCCCACGTTGCTGGACAATCATGTCAGTACTCCACAGATGTGGCCACAGGCCAGTCCAATGGAGCCAATTCCCCAACTGAGGCTCCCTCAACCCAGGTGTGTCAAGTTGACACAAGCTATCCAGAACAACATACTAAAATATTTTTGGATTAAGTACTTAAAATTTGATGGTATGGCATATCTTTTTAAATTTTTTAAAATTTATTTTTATTCTATGTGTATAAGTGTTATGCCGGTGTGTATGTAAGTGCACCCGTGGTGTGCAGTGTCCATAGAGGACAGAAGAGAATGTCAGATCCCCTGGAACTGGAGTTGTGGACAGTTGTTAGCTGTCATGTGGGTGCTGAGATTCAAACCTGGGTCTTCTGCAAGAACAGCCAGTGCTCTTAACTGCTGAGCCATCTTTTCAGCCCTAGCATATCCAATAAGATGATAAAAACATAATTATTCTCCAGATGATTAAAATGGCCAGAAACTTCACTATTATTAAATGCAAAACATATTCAGTTTTTAAAACATAACAATAAACCTAATTATAGATGGATTATCTGCCTTTGAATTATCTGCCTTTTCCATTTACCGTCTACAGATTATAAGTTATGTTATTCAAACCACTGAGTAAAATGCCAAGAATCTTTATAAAGTTTTTTAAAATTGAATTATTTCAAATTTCATATAATATGTCTTGATTATATTTAGATACCCTCTCCATCCACATTTTCCACCCCCATCAGATTTCATACATTCTGTCATATATGTTAAGGGTTATGAGTCACATTTGTGTCCCCAGATGTCCCTCAGTATGAGTCCATTCCAGTGGACTGGACTGGAAAACCTATAAAGAAGACCCATAAAGGTCATTCCTTTAAAGAAAACCAGTTCTCCCTCTCCCAGTAATCAGGTGCCAGTAGAGCCTTAGCTAAGGTTGGGGCTTCTTACCCATTTCCCTACTCCTGTACTGGGTTTTTGTCTGGTTTGTCTTTACATACGTCTTCTGTAGGTCTTATGCAAGCCAGGTCAGGGTTCATAAGTACAGCAGAGCTCTCATGTTCAGATGGCACTGTTTTGTTCTGGTCCTCCACAACTTCTGGTTCTTATAATCATCCACCCCTTTTCTGTGATGGCCCCTGAGCTTTGGTGTATGGATGATATAGATGTTATGGTTGAGCCCTCCATAGACACTTATTTGTACTTAAACACTTGTGAGTTTCTGCTTTAACCAATATCCACTGTCCAAAGAAACTTCTCTGATGGGGTGTGAGAGCTGCGTTATCTATCTATGGGCATAGAGATACAAATTTAGAGGACAGTTTAGTAAATTGATTTAGTAAACTAATAGTAGTAGGTTCATGCCTGGGCCCTTTTAGGATCTTAATCATGGGTTCTTTGCCAGGTTTCCAGCTCCAGGTATGAGTTTCTTCTTGTGAAGAAGACCTTAATTTAACTCAGAAATTAACTCCACAACATTATTGCCACTCAAAGACATATCCTGTGGTCCTTTGGTCATTATTGTAGCTCAGAGTCACAGCTGGGTAAAACTGTTGAGGATTTTTCTCACTAATCAGCCTGCATAGGGCTTTGTGGAACTATGAACACTAGCCAGAAGGAAGGAAGCTTTCCAGACAGTATCAACTTGATTTTTCCATGACCTACAACCAAAGCATATGGTAAATTCATGATCGGGTCTTACCATCAAATTCTGTGGACAACCAAGAGCAATGGCAGTGGCTTGTATTGCTTTGGGATCTCCAGGACGTGCTTGGTGAACAATTTGAGGGGAGATATCCATCACCTGCTTCTGAGTTTTTAATTTGGCAACCATAGCTTTTGGATTAACATTAACCCCTGTGTGTATGGTGACTATTATCCAGCTATACCAGTCATGAGTTTATACCCAAATGACTCTATATCCTGGTCTAGATACATGTGCTCATTCATGGTCATTGCTGTTCTAACCACAATAGCTAGGACATAGAAACAGTCTAGATATCTATCAAGGTGAATAATGAAAATGTGTTGTATATATATATATATATATATATATTTATGAATTTTATTTCAGCTCTAAAAGAAAAGGAAATTAGGAAAATTTATAGATAAATGGAAGGAACTGTGAAAAATTACACTGGGTGAGGTAACCCAGACCCAGAAAGACAGATGCTACATGTTTTCTCTTATATATAGATCCAACTGTTGAGTCTTTAGATTTGTTGTTTAATTTCTAGTACCTGTTCCATCTCTCCAGTCCCTAAAATGCATTACTTTAAAAACATATTATTTTTATTTTATTTTACGTGTATAAGTGTATTTCTTACATAGAGGTAAGTGAACTTGTATTGTCCAATCCCCAAAGAGGTCAAAAGAAGGCATCAGACACCCTGGAACTGGGTTCTCAGATTGTTGCTACCACCAGGGGTGGAAGAACTGAACCTGGGTTCTCTGTAAAAGCTGCTGAACTGTCTCTCCTGCCTTTGAAATGCATTCTTTTTTTTTTTTAATTTAATTTTTATTGATGCTTGTGCATTTCATACATTTTTTCCAATTCCGTTCAGGCTTATTTCCTTCCTCCCTCCCCACCCACCCCCACCCATCCCAGATCATGCATTCTGCCATAAACTGTCCTGCATCTTTCTCTCAGTTTTTTTTTTTCATTTTTAGCTATAAGTGATAATCCATGAGTACAAGCATCCTTCATGCAAAACCTATCTGCAGGCTGTTGTGCCCAAACACCTACAGCCCCACCATCCAGTGGGGGGTGACAGGTTGTTTGTTCAATCAAGTTGATCAAATGAGTGTCCAGACTACATTGCTGTAGTTTCACCATTCACCCCAATCGCAGCCCTTACATTCTACCACGCCCCCTCTTCCGCAGGTTGTTCCCTAGGCTTAGAAAAGGGGCACAGGTGGATGAGAGGTAAAACAGTCCACTCTCTCTGGAGCTGTTGACTTGGACTCTGGTCAATTCTGGCTGTTTCCTTTCATGGGCTGACAGTTTGTCCAGGAATAACCTTTCGATCCTACTAATGAAGAACAAGCAATTAGATATATAGGTATTTAAGCAGCACTAATAGTTATGGTAGGTTACTTTAGCATAGACACATGTTTGGATATGTTAATCCATGAATTACAATTTTCCCCCCTGTTAAATATGACAGGGTCTTACTGTGGCTTATAACATCTAACCTGTAGAGGATGTAAGCTTGTGGCATCAGCCATGGGTTATTTCTCCAAGGGGAGAGCCAATAGCCAATTAGATGCATTCTTAATCAATGTTTGTGAATGAAAGGACAATTGCTGCAAAAAAGCAATATAATAGACTGAAGAGTAAAACAAATATGAAGGTTGTAATTAAATGATCTATTACCAGTTGATTTATTCTAGGCATGAAATTTTTTAAAAACTGCCACTTTTGTGTTTATTACACTTTCATCTCAAATAAGTGAAATTACAACACCTTATTTAACAAAATAGTTTCCTTTTGTGTGGCTTGATATGTAATGAAACAAAAAAGAGAACAGTCTTCTTACGCTATCGAATCCCAGCTATATGAAGAACACATTCTAATCTGCTATAGCAGGACACGTAGGACTTGCAGATTTGACCTGGAAACTCTAGAAAGTATCATAGAGTGCATACTAAACTGATTTGGGGATGTTACATAAATTTTCCTGGGGACATATGTAAAATCTATTTACCACAGATAGCTAAAAAGAAATAATTCTATCCACATCTAGGTTGGTGAGCCCATGAGTTTATTGGACTGACTTACAGAAGCATGAGTGACTCAGGAACAGCTGCATCACCCTGAATCCTATCCCATCATGGTTAGTAACCTCACAAAAGTTACCCTATGGAGCCTGGTCTTCATACTATCATCTCCCAAGAATGTGTTCAGCTAGTGGGGTGGGATAAGGGCTGGCATCTCAGGTGAGAGTCTTGTGATTCCCCCCTCCTTTCCTTTACAGGGTGTTTTTTTAATAGTCTCATTATAATAGCAATTACTGGATTGTTTTACTTTTTTGTTGCCATGACTACAGATCAAGGATCTCTCTGCTCCAGGATGGCAATGGGATTATGGTCATGTTCTGCCCTGAGGAGAAGGCTACATTGCAACTGCAGGGAAAATGTGGAATGATATAAAATGAAAGAACAATCAGAGACTGAGACCACTTTACAAATTGAGTTACAATTTCCAAATTTGTACTTTGTAAAATGTGAGGAATTATTTTTAGAGGAGAATTCCAATTGTTTTTTGATTAAATAATCTCTGCTTATGTATGTGAGAAGCAAAACCTGTGATGATCAGAATCCAGTTCATGCTTCTACAGATATCAGAGATGCTTCCAATAAAAGTCTCAGCAGTGATGATTCAGAGTAATGCGAGCATTTTGTGCCACACTATCATTTCATGGCTATATTTTTGTTCAGCATTAAATTTCTTTGTTTAATGATTCATGCATATTCTTATATGATTATAATTTCATTATTCTGGCTTGATTAAGTTTATACCAAGGAACTTCATTGTTGGTCTTTCTTATTCAAATAGATTTTTTTGTTACAGCTATAGACTGTCAAAGTCAGAGAGAAATATTTTACATGATTCGTGGTTTCCATGGCATCAATGTACCAACTTCACAATCAGCGACTATACTTAAAAATGTAGGGTCAGGTAATATTTCAGCAATTCCAGACCTTTTGAAATTCCAATTGAATTCCATGAAGAGGATTTTTATCTTAGTTAACCTCCCCTGGCTATGACAGAATACCCAAGACTAACTTGAAGAAGAAAAGTTGGCTCAGGATTTCAGTCCATGGCCAGTTGGTATTGTTGTTTGGGGTCCTGTGGTGAGACAGAGCACTGGGGCAGGGGATACATGGTGGAGGAAGTTGCTCTCCTCAAGAGGACAAGAAACAGACAGAAAGGGGTTTGGGTCCTGCTATCTGTCAGGAGCATGCCCTCAATACCCTAAGTATTTTTACTAGGTCCCACTTCCTAAAGGTTGCAGTACTCCCTGCAGGCTCACAACCAATCCTGTAATACCTGGGACTTCTGGAGACACATGATATTTAAATTATAATAGTTGAACTTGGAAACACATGGTTTATTATTTATTTTTGTTTTTCTGAGTTTTATCTCATTGTTACCTTTATTACTTTTCTATGTGGTACAGGAAGAACCAGAATAGATTAACAGTCACTTGAAATTTTTCACCTTCTAAATTCAGTCTGATTATAGTCCCGTAACTGGGTCAGTTTCTCTCCTTAGAATGACTCCCTTTCTTCTTGTCATCCCGAGTTCACTGCTTCCACACCTGCCTGTCAGCATGTTCATTGTTGCTTTTTCCAGGGATGATCTTATTCCCAAAGACAATTTTTCTTCTATAAATCAGTTTATATGCTACTTAAAGTACTTAGGAGAAAAAAAGAAGCAAAAGAATATGATGAAATATGAAAGCCAAAATTGTTGCCCTGTAGAGGGCAACAATTACAATAGAAATGCATGTATCAAGGCCTTAACAGAGCTCTCAAAGTTTCTACTTATTGTAGAATTCCATGACTGGAAGTGGTGAGATAGCTCAACTAGTAGAAGTGCTTGTTGCTCAACCCTGACTACCTGAGTTTGATTCCCAGAATCCATTTTAAGGGTTTAAGGATGGAGGGAAGGAATTAGAATAAATTCTACAAAGTTGTCCTTTGAGCTCCACATGAACACCAGCTCCCACACACTCACATCATACACATACATGCAGTGGCAATAATAACAATAATTTTTATTATTTTTTAAAATATTTTATTGTTATTAAACTTTTTCCATAAATGTCCTACAAATGCGGGTCACCAGTTTTCCTGTTCAGGGAGGTCTTGGAGAGTCACTAATGGAACTTCAGCCAGTGTCCAGTCTATAAAGGGGAAAGTCTGCTCATACTTCAGAAAAGGAAGCCTGGTCTAGCAAGACATGATTTTGTCCTCTAGTGGATGGAACTGGTAAATGACAAGCTAAAGGGAGCAAGGCTCCCCTACCCCCCCCCCCAAAAAAAAAAACCCGGGAAAAAAAAACCTACTAAACTTAAGAAAACAAAAAAAAAAACCTTTGTTAATCTGGGCTACTGTGTGGGCCTTAAGAATCCAAAAGGAAAGTGTAACCAGAAATAAATAATCAGTAAGACCAGTGAAACTGTACTCCAGACATAAGACTTGAGATCTTAGCAAAAGACAAAAAGAAAAAAAAAGAGAGGAGTACTGTGGTTTAGTCTGTCTTCAATTCTTACAATAATAATTTTTAAATATTTTAAAGATTATTTTATTTTTAATTTATGTATTCATTGTGTAGGTGCATTCTGTATGGTGTGCAGTGTGCCTCACTATATATATATATATTAGATATATATATATATACACACACACACACACACACACACACACACACACACCATATACATGCAGATGCCTGTAGAAGCCAGAGAAGGGTGTTGGATCCCCTGGAGCTAGAGTTATCATTGGTTGTGAGCTACCTAATGTGGGTGCTGGGAACTGAACTTCAGTCCTCTGATGGAGCAGCAAGTGCTCTTAACTAATGAGCCATCTTGCCGGATCCAATAATAAATGTTTTAAAGTAAGACTGAAAAATTAGACTTGATCAAGATTTTAAAAATCTTGCTTTGTGAAAGAACTTATTTAGAGAATGAAAAGACAAGTTACAAACTGAAAAAATATGTTTGGAGCCTGAAGACCCACATACACAACCACTCTTATAGCTCTCAAAAGTTAATTTTAGAAAGGAAACATGACTGGGTATGTTGGCACATGCCTGTATCTTAGCACTGTGGAGGCTGAAGCAGAAGCATGTCTGTGAGATGGAGGACAACCTGGTCTACATGGCGAGTTCTAGGGCAGAGTGGCTACATAAGACCCTGTATCAAACCAACCAACCAACCAAACAAACAAACAAACAAACAAAAAAGTCAACATATAAAAAGTCTAAGTAAAATACAAGGAAACATTTCACCATGATCCACAGAGATAATGAGTAAGTGTGAGAACTGGTGTTTAAAGTCATTAAAACTGTAACTGGTTATCATCATGTTACTATCATAGTGGCCAAAATAAAGTTTGATGACAACACTAAAGACTGAAAAATGTAGAGAAACCAAATTACATACTGTATGTAAAATGGTATACTAGACTAGAAAATATATTGACTAACTTTTTAATAAAATTGAGCATTCCAAGATGCATACACCCATATCTAAGTATTCAACTAGTATACAATCCTGTCTTTCTAGTCTTAGATGGTTACCCCAGAGAAATGTTCTATTTTCACAAAGTAGCCTGTCCATGAATGTCAGAACAGTGGAATTAACAATTGCCTGGCAAAGGGAAATGTTCTAGATATCATTCAGTGGTTGAAGAGCCAAGGAAACTGTTACATCTGAACCAGGCAATGAACCTTAGCAACACCAAGTTGATACATTTAAAAAATAGAATGAACCTCCAGAGAATTCTGTGACTAAGCAGGAATTTCCACAAGGCTGCATACTATGATTCCACTAATAAGATGTTGGCAAAAATTTCAGTTTGGGATGACAAAATTGGGCGTGGTGGCGCACGCCTTTAATCCTAGCACTTGGGAGGCAGAGGCAGGCGGATCTTTGTGAGTTCAAGGCCAGCCTGGTCTACAGAGTGAGTTCCAGGACAGCTGGGGCTACAGGGAGACCCTGTCTCAAAAAGACAAAAAAAAAAAATAATAATAAATAAAATAAAGAAGTAATTAGTGGTTATCAGGGGCTTAATGGTAAAAAGGGTCAGGGATCGAAGAGAGAGATGTGGTTATGCATGAATATTGCCAGGGAATCTTGTAGTGGTGGGAGAAATTTTTGCTTCTTGACTTTGATTTTGCATTCACACTATATCCATTTGACACAAAGGTACAAAAATCAGCATATGTTCTCCATTCCCCTGTGTTAGTAAAATTGTGAACGACTAAAAAGAGTAGACCATGCGATTTTATATTAAGGTCTTGAAAGATATCTCCCCCAAGACAAAAATAGATAAATGCTAGACAAAACATTTCTGAATTATTTATTTCAGCTGTACATACGTATATATTTATCTGAGGTTTCAAAATGTTTTATTAGAAGCCTGGCGTGGTGGCACACGCCTTTAATCCTAGCACTCAGGAGGCAGAGGCAGGTGGATCTGTGTGAGTTCAAGGCCAGCCTGGTCTACAGAGTGAGTTCCAGGCCAGCTGGGGCTACAGGGAGACCCTGTCTTGAAAAGACAAAAAAATGTTTTATTAGAGCATAAAGTGGAAGAAATACCTTGGATGTGTATGTGATGGTTCCTTTAGTTTATCTACAATTCCATTTAATCATTTGGTACTTATAACTTTAGAAAGGTTATTTACCCCAGGTACATATTCGGGAGAAAGAAGAGGCATTTTCAGCCAGAAATTTTAAATATCAACAGCTGATAGAGAAAAACATGAAATGGAATCCTTGCAGTGAGCTCACAGCAGCTATAAAGAGAAGCTTCCCCTTTCCCCTGAAATTTAGGGGCGTCTGCATGCCAAATGCTGAATCAACCTAGACAGTTATTTCCTGGGAATAAATTAAATTTCTTAGAATACATTAAAAGTGTCTCAGTGAAAATCACCTCTTAGTCCCAGACCAAGAAAGCTAGTTTGTTATTGGCAGTTCAGGTAATTTTTAAGAAAAAAAATGTTTAAAACAATTGGACCTAAAGAGCTACACAAAATAAATCCATCACAATGATTAAGGTCTCAGATTAAAGAAAATTTAAATATAAATTTGGAATATCATTCTTACTCAAGGCTAAAGGATCTGTGCTTGAAAATAATGAGGAAAGTGAAACACAAGTCTTAAGAAGGTAAAGAAGTTGAGAATTGTCAAAGTTTACTGTGAGAGAAAATGACACTAGAACCATAAACAGAAGCCATGCAAGGAAGTCATCTATGGAGTTAACATTCATCCCTGGGGGAGGAATGGCAAACCCTGCAGGCCTGTAAACACAGGACAGAAATGAACACAGTTGCTTTTCAGAAGTGCTGAGTTCCTTTCCCTTAGTCTTCACCAAGAAGAAACTCTGCCATAGTAGTGTTGAAAACACCAATGAATACATTTTGTATATCAAGTACTTTCAAAAAGACAAAAGCAGAAATGTGTAAAACTAGGAAACCACGATTCCACGAGGATCAAGAAAAGGTGGCAAATTTCAAATGAGCCACATCGATTTTTTGAGTAGTTCTGTTAGGACCAGGTCAGAAAAAGTTAATCAAAAGGAAAGGGTTCACCATGCAGGAGCAAGTCTCTAGTTGAAGCAGGTCTGGTTCCCATGGTTACTCCCTCCTGCCTTGACTTCAGTTGCTCCCATGACTACCCCTCCTTTTCTGACCATAACTGCAAGAGTACATTTCCTGTTACTCTGCTCCTGAGTTCTTAGTTTCCAAAGCTACCTGACTCAGGCTGAACTTTCCCAGCCCTGAAGGAGTGTATCCACTCTCCAAGGGACTTCATGCTGCTAAACACAGCCAGTCAGTTTAAAGGTTACCATTGCTTGCATTGTGTTTCTATAGCCTGGCAATTGTGTTTCTATAATGTCACCAAATTCTTCTAGTTTGTGTATTTTGTTTTTAAAAGCTTTCTGTAGCAAACAGTCCAGGTGGCACCCTTCCCTGCATGGAGTGTGTTTCATCCCTAGTGTGTCAACAATTGGCCCCCTGGTGCACTAACTTTTTCAGTTGGGTTCTGGTGCACCAGCAAATTAAATAAATTTTGTATCAAATATTGAATCCTGGGCTTGTGAGTTTTTTCTGTGCATTTTTCAAACCTAACAGTTCAAATATATGAATTTTATTCAAGTAATTTAGATAATGGAAATAGCCTGAGTTGAGTAAGCCAAACACAATTGTTCTATCCTGTTCAATAGAAAAGTCTTACTAATTGCAAATACTAGCCATGTATATGGCTTTCAACTTTGTAGCAGCTCTACCTGGAAAGTAAAAAGCAATATAAAACTCATCAAGCAATATCGTAAGTAACTTCAAAATGCCATTTTAAGATGTTACCAACAGTCATCTACCTAATTTTCACACTGCATCTTCCTCTGTTGCCTTGCCAGTGTTTTACATATGGTCAGTTCTATTCACACCAGACTCATCTCATCCCAAGTACGTAAAGTTCTGCTTTGTTTGGGCCTGCAGCTCTAGAAGAAATTGAAGGTTTTGAACAGGTGAGTTGACTCTCTGACACTCTCAGTGTGGGCCCCGTGTTGCATGGCAGTATCCAGCCCTGGTCTCATGGTGTCATTTGGTTCAAGCTTCCTAACCCAGGTCCATCATTTTCTTGTTGAGAAATCTTCATACTGGGTACATTTTGTTGACATCATTGTGCATACAGGATGATGGAAAAATATACATTTGAAGTGAAATGTTTTAGAAAACATGAAGAAAACAGCTTTAAAAAAATCTACCAACACACTTTTGTGTAGAAGCAAAAGATAAGTCGATATGACTATTGCATTTTAATTGTGAAAAGCTTGGGCAACTCCAGGTATCTTCTACTTAAGAAGGGGACAATAAAGCAAAATTCTGCTCTAGAATGTTTCACTTGTTAAAACACACACCACCTGATATCTCTATCCAAATATTTAGGCAGAGAGCTGTGGAGCTTCATGTTGTTGTTTTATGAGATTTTTGGGTTTAAACTTCAACTCTTCAGCTCAGACATTGAGCAGCTACATATATTTAGGCATTTTCCATAATAAAAATAATTTTAAAATACCCTGATTTAAATTTCCCCGGTTATGTATGGAGAAGTTATTTGACATGGTTAACATTTAAGTGTAAAATTTAACTAAATAGCATGCGAGGATACTGCCTAAATAAATGCAGTATAAAATATTGTAAAAGTCCCCTGCCAGCCTTGGACCCAGGTGGGCTCCAGTTCCTCCCCCTTAGATCTCTGGATTAGCTTCCTAACTCAGATGAGCTAAACACTCTAGCACAGATTGCTAAATCTCTCTTCAGATGGTCCACACCCCTGTCTTCCCTGGCTCTTGATCTGTTATGCATACCTGCCACCTAGGACTCTAAGTCAGATCATAGCCACTTCTGTAGGTATGCCTGCCACCTAGGACTCTAAATCAGATCATACCCACCTCTGTAGGCATACCTGCCACCTAGGACTCCAAGTCAGATCATACCCACCTCTGTAGGCATACCTGCCACCTAGGACTCTAAGTCAGATCATACCCACTTCTGTAGGCATGCCTGCCACCTAGGACTCTAAGTCAGATTATACCCACCTCTGTAGGCATGCCTGCCACCTAGGACTCTAAGTCAGATCATACCCACCTTCTCTGTATTCCATCCCTATTGCTCTCCCAACACTGTTCCCTTCCAGCCTTGGACCCAGGTCTGCTCCAAATTTTCTGCCTCAGAGATCTCTGGACTACCTTCCTAATCCAGACTAGGCAAACTCCCCAGACTAGACTCCACTGGCTCCTGATGTTTCCAACACATTCCAGCCCTCCTGCTAACCTGAGCAGCCTACCTACCACCCTGTCCCACCAACCACTCAGACCGGTCTATTACCCTGCAAGAACCTGAAACAACACCAATTTATTTTCCATACCTGAACAAAAAGCAACGAAGCTACATAAACAATATAAACAGAACAAAAATTAAATTAAAAACAGAGTAGAAGTTCCTACTGGACACATAACCAACAAACAACATCCAAACAGACAAATGGCAGTGCAAAAACACAGATAATATGAAAAACTAAGAGAATATGTCCTCAATAAAACCCACTAGTCCTACAGAATTACACTACAATGAGAACCACCCTGAGGGACCCCAGGTCTCCGAATTTAAATGAACAATCATAAAAATGATCAAAGAACTTAAAAAAAAAAAAAACAGACAACCCAAAGAACTAAGAGGAGAGGCATAAACTTGTGATAGAAGCTCAATATTATACAAATATTCAGCTTAATAAAACAACCGTCTGAAACTCCAACTCCAGGAGAACTCCAGCTCCAGGGGAATCCGACGCCCACTTCTGACCTCCGCGGCATTGCACGACACGGGTGCACAGACTTGCATGCAGACAATACATTCGTACACATACAGAAATAAATAAAATTAATAAAAAAAATTAAAAAAAAAAACAATTCATGCTGTGAAAAGTGAATCCACAAAAGAGATAGAAATAGTGAAGGAAATCCAAATAGAAATTAACATGGAATTAAAAACCTCACTAAGCAAACTGAAAACAAAGCAGAAAGCCTCACAAGCAGAATGAATGAAATAGAAAACAGAATATCAAGACTGGATGACAAAGTCAAAGATCTGGACTCCTTAAGCAAAGACTAGGTAAAAATTAAAAAAAACACAGGAATGGAATACTCAGCAAATATGGGAAACATGAAAAGACCAAATATATGAATTACAGGCATACAAGAAGGAGAAGAATCTCAGGCCAATGACATTGAACAGTTCTTCAACAGGATTATAGAAAAAAAACTTCCCTACATTAAGGGAAGACTTACCTATAAAGATTCAAGAAGCACATAGAATACCAATTAGACATGACCCACAGAAACTACTCACAGCATATCATAGTACAAACATTAAATGTACAGAAAAGAGGGTCCCCAAATCTGCTAGAGAAAAGAAACACATTACATATAAAACAAAACCTATATGAATTACAGCTGACTTTTCAACGCAAACTATGAAAGAGCCCGGACTAAAGTATATTCTATTCTAAATGACGTGGATGCCAACCCTGAATACCTTATCCAGAAAAGCAATCTATCATAGTCAAACAGAAAATTTTTCATGACATGAATAGGCTGAAAGAATTCATGTCCATCAAACCAGTCCTATAGAGAATACTTGAGGCATCTTTTTGTTGTCTTTAAGAAACTCATCTCACCTTCAAGGATAGACACTACCTTAGGGTGAAAAAAATGGGAAAAAAAACCATTCTAAGCAAATGGCTCTAAGAAACAATCAGGTGTTTTGATTCTGATATGTGACAAAATAGACTTCAAATGAAAATTAATCAGAAGAGATAAAGAGGGTCATTTCATTCTAATCAAAGGAACAATCGATCAAGATAATATTTCAATCAGGAACATATACAGCAATCTGTGGTGCACCCAATTTCATAAAAACAGTACTCCAGGACTATAAAACACAGATTAATTCCAACTCAGTAATAGTAGGTGACTTCAATACTCTAGTATTTTCAATAGACAAGTCAACTGGACAAAGAATAAACAGACAGATATCTGAATTAAGTGGCATCTTACATGAAAAGGACCTAACAGGCATCTACAGAATATTGCATCCAAGCACCAAATGATACACTTTCTACTCAGAAGACCATGAGATTTTTTTCTAAAATTGACCAAATTCTGGAACACAAGACATATCTCAACAAATTCAAAAATAAATAAATAAAAATCCCATGCATTCTAGCAGAACACAGTGCAATAAAGCTTATAATCAATAGCAATAGAAGCTCTAGTAACTTCAAGAACTCATGGAGATTAAACAACACACTCCTAAATGGTGAATGGGTCAAAGAAGAAATTACCGGGCGTGGTGGTGCACGCCTTTAATCCTAGCACTTGGGAGGCAGAGGCAGGCAGATCTTTGTGAGTTCAAGGCCAGCCTGGTCTACAGAATGAGTTCCAGGACAGCTGGGGCTACAGGGAGACCCTGTCTCGAAAAGACCAAAAAAAAAAAAAAAAGTATTCCTACAACTAAGTGAAAATGAGAAGAAAACATAATAAAACTTCCGGGACACCTTAAAAACAGTATTAACAGCTCTTAATATCTACATTAAGAAAACAGAAAAGAGCACAGGTAAATGACTTAACAGTACAACCTAAGACTCTAGATGAACCAATCCCAAGCCTGGTAGATGAGAAGAAATAACAGAAATCAGAGCAGAAATGAATGAAATAGAAAGAAAACATTGCAAAAAATCAATTAATCTAAGAGCTGGTTCTTTGAATGTTAAACAAGACAGACTTAATCCAGTTAACCAAAGAAAGAAGAAGCAAATCCAAATGTACAAATTCAGAGATGAAAATGGAAACATCACAATAGACACACAAAATAAGCTAGAATGTTGTAAAAGTAAAATTTAAAATCTATGCTCCATTAAATTTCAAACTGTAGAAGAAATGGATGAATTTCTAAAGTCATGGACACCACCAAAATTAAACCAAGAAGAGATCAACAGCTTAAACAGACTCATAACAAATAAGGAAATTGAAACAGTAATGCAAAACCTCCCAATTAAAAAAAAGCTAAGGCCCAGATGGCTTCATGGCAGAATTATACTAGACATTCAAAGAAGATCTACAACAAATACTGTGTAAATTATTCAAAAAGATAGAAACAGAGGGTGAACTCCAAACCTCCTTCTATAAAGGAAGTATGAATCTAATACAAAAACCAGGTAATGGTATAACAAAAAAACCCTACAGACCCATATCCTTAATGAACATAGATGAAAGATACTAAGAAGGACAAATATCAAAAAGACCATACACCACAATCAAGTCAGCTTTATTCCAGAGATGCAGGATGGTTCAACATACACAGTCAATAATTGTAATAAAACATATAAAAGGACTTAAGAAAAAATCACGTGGTCATCTCAATAGATGTAGAAAAAGCTTTTGACAAAATCCAAAATGCATTCATGTTAAAAATCCTGGAAGGAATTGGTCTGGAAGGATCGTACCTCAACACAATTAAAGCTATATACAACAAATCCACAGGCAACATTATTCTAAATGGAGAAAAACCAGAAGCATTCCCATTAAAATCAGGAACAAGATAGGGCTGTCTACTATCTCCACTCCTTTTCAATATAGTGTTTGAAACTCTTGGAGAAGTAATAAGACAAGAGGTGAAAATTAAAGGAGTAATAATTGAAAAAGGGTCAAATTATCACTCTTTGCAGATGATATATTATTGATAAGAGATCCAAGAAATTCCACTAGAAAACTGTGAGAAATGAATAATACTGTCAGTAAAGTAGCAGATTACAAAATAAACTTACAAAATCAGTAGCTTTTCTATATAATAATAACAAGCAATCTGAAAAAGCATGTAAGGAACCCCTCACAATAACCTTAAAAATAAAATATTTAGGAAAAGACCAAACATAAAATATCTCAACAATTAAAATTTCAAATCTTTAAGAAAAGAGATAGAGGAAGACACTAGGAGATGGAAAGTCATGGATTGGTAGAATCAATATTGTGAAAATGACTATCTTACCAAAAGCAATTTATAGATTCAATACAATGCCAATCAAAACACCCATCACATTCTTCACAGACCTAGAAAAAAACATCATTTTAAATTTCATATGGGATCAGAAAATACCCCAGAAAGCCAAAGCAATCTTGGGCAAAAAGAACACTGAGGGAATTACCATACCACATCTCAGATTATTTTACACAGCTGTATTCATAAAAACTGTATGGTGTTGGCACAAAATAGACATGAAGATCAGTGATATGCAATGGACAACATTAGAAGTGCATGCAATTTCAGCCACCTGATATTTGACAAAGTTGCCAAGAACACAACAGCATCTTCAACAAATGGTGCTGGCAAAAATCAACTCCAAATCGATCAAAGACCTCAATATAAACCCCAAAACTCTGAAACTCCTAGAAGAAAACCTTCTTGAAGGGCAGAAACCATCAAGATATAGGTGTAGGAAAGCACTTTCTAAAGTGGGACATCAGCATCTCAGGCATTAAGATCAACAATCAATAAGTGGGACTTCATTAAGCTACAAAGCTAAGAAACAACCAAGGAAAGGAAGAGGAAACCCACTGAGTGGGAGAAAATCTTTACTACCTACACATCAGACAGAGCATTAATATCCAGAATATAATAAGAACTCAATAAACAAAGCAGCAAGAAAATAAACAACCCAATGAAAAGATGGGCTGTGGACCTGAGCAGAGTTCTCAAAGGAAGAAATAAAAATGGCTACAAAACACCTTAAAAGGTGTTCAACGTCTTTAGTAATTAGAGAAATGCAGATTTAAAACATCTTACTCCATTCAATCTGGCTAAGATGAAGAGAACGAAAGCTGCTAAGTTCTGGTGAGGATGTGGAGAAAGGGGACTGCTGGTGGGAGTAAAAACTTGTGTAACCACCATGAAAAGCAGTGTGGAGAACTCTCAAAACACTACAACCGAGTGTACCATATGATCCAGTTCTATCACCCCTTGGCATATACCCGAAGAGATATTTATGCATCCATGTTTATTGCTGCTCTCTTCACAATAGCTAAGAAATGAAAACAACCTAAATGTCCCTTAACTGAAAAATGGATAATGAGAATGTGGTACATCTACACAATGGAGTTCTACTCAGCAGTAAGAAAAGATGAAGTTTGCAAGAAAATGGATGGAAATTTATATGTTTCTATATCTCTTGATGTAACAAGGGAAAATGGAAAAGATACACAGAGGGAAAGGAAAAGAAAGATTCCACAAGGGGATAAAAGAAAATAGATGTTAGGAGCGGGGAAGTGAGGAAAGTTGGAGTGTTTGGCTGGGAGGGGGAAAAGGAGTGTCATACAGGAGATATGGCAGGGAGGGAGGGAGGAACTCAGGAGAGTAGGGATTATATGAGGTGGGTGTTACTGGGGCATTGGGACTGGGGAAGGAGGAAGGAGGTTGGACGGGAGGAAGAAAGAGTAGAGATGAATGGATCTTGGGCTCTACCGAATCCAGAAAGAATGTGATGCGTCTACCCCTCTGAAATGGACATACAGTATCTGAACGTTAGTGTATATGTGTACCTGGGGGCTGTACAGCAAGGAACGCAGTGCCAGACAGAAGAGACTCCCCTTAGAGTGTTTGTGAGAGAGGCCCAAGAGACTCCAAAAATAACACAGTATTGCCAAAGCTCTTGGTTATCCCCATAACTAACAGATAAGACCGTACTGCTGAAGACAGGACATAGTTCAGAAACAGGGCTTGGAGCAATGGAGCAGGAACTGACCTGGAAGCCGTCTACCTGAAGTTTAGTTCTCATAATACTAGATGATAATATGCAAACTGCTAAAGGAGAAAATCAGTCAATGGCCAACCCAGTTCTAAAGCCTAATAGCTATGACAAGCAGCCCAACAAGCTACCTCTATTGGTGTAGTAGTGGCACTGTTATTTGGGGAATAATCAACAGCTCTCCAATCGGACTTAAATCCCTCTCAATGGGATTGAACTCATGGTGACACTGTAAACTCAGCCAAATACACATGGCTGGAGAGGACATTGATCCTAGAGAAAAACCCAATCTCTGTCATATCTCTTAGACATAGGAAATTTCTTACCATATGCTAAATATTGATCTTTATATTTATAGACAAGCATATTTATAGCACACCACTCATGAAAGAAACTTCTTTTTGCAACTGATTCTTTTTGTAGAATCCCATGACTGGTCAGAAACAAAGAATATACATCTGACAGCTGGTCATTCCTAGGTGACACATCTGCAATTGAACTTTTGGGCACATGGTTCATGGAACATAGTGGAGTGAGGGAAAACTAGTGCACCCCCAATTCTCATCAGTCCAACTTCTTTATCCAACAGAGTGTGATGCATACAGAAGGCCACAACTGGTCAAGTTTTAAAGAATAAGACTGCAGAGCATGTGTCCCTGGATAGACTCCTTTATTAAACCTCACTCACTCACGTCTCAAAGACCATTGTGGAAGAGGAGGCAGAAGGATTGTAACAGCCAGGGCGCGTTCATGAACACAGGGAAGCAGAGGCTTTCAGGCCACTGGAAGCTTGCACGTGTGAACTTGTGGCAATGCTGGCATCAAGCACAGGGCCCATGCCTACTCAGAACACAGGGCCCAGACAGGGGCAAGGGAAATGGCTGGTGAGGGAGTCCTAGACTGGGAACTACTGGAGACTTATTGCAACTGCTTGAGGGAGAGTATGCCTTGCTTAAAATCTCTAGATAGACTGACTAGACTCTAGTGGAGGAATTTGCACTGAAGGACATCTAGATACAAATTCTTGACTAGATAGGATTTAACATGTATGGTGGAATACATGAGGTCTGGTGGAGGGGTTGAGGGGTATGGATGAAGGAGGGAGGTCTAACTTTGATTAAGAACTCTTATATGAAATGTGTAAAAGCTCAACAAAAATACATTGTGAAATCATTCAAATGAAATTTTGGAAGTTGAACCTAAGGAGACTGCCAGAATTCTGGGCTTAGTAGTAGGTCTGAATGTGAACTTAAGAAATAACCATGAGGAACTAATAATTTTCAGAATGATGAATGATATTGAAGCTTGTGGTCCTTTTGAAGTTGGGTTTCATAGTGAACATAGTCACTACAGTTTTGTTAGTTTTGAAGTACCCTGTGGGTGGAAGGCAGACAGCCACCCACACCACTGAGAACGCAGAGTACAGGGACTAGGAATGAACTCACTTTAGCACTCAGGGAAGGATCATGAGACTGAACAGTCATTCCCTTGGCTGAATTTCACAGCTGCTAAGGATTATTGCATGAAGGAGAATACGTTTTATGACATGACTGCTTATATTCCCTCCACGTTTGCTAGAAAATTGACTTTGCTTCTGTGAGAATACTTGTGTGCTCTCCCTGACTTTCCATCAATTTCTTTTATTACTCCCCAAAAGTTACTCACAAAATGTTATGGTTCCCATTCCTTTGTTTGATCACTGACGTGTGTCACGCTGCTATTCATGTCAAGGCAAAGTGATGATGTTTTCTCACTATTTTAATTGCCAACCAGTAAACAAAATATATAATTTAAGAAAAATTGTTATACATATAAGCAACTCACAAAGCAGACACATTTTCAGGATGATAACCACTTTGAAAAATAATTCATCATTTTACAAAATAATGAATTCCATTTGTAAATAGCCAGTTTTCCTAATGAAGCTGATATAGATCTAGGTATACAGAGAGTTTCAGGAAAGCATTTATCCCATGTGGTGATCAGCTCTTCAGAGCACACTTTTGGGGATTCCAAAACGTATCTGTGATAAATGAAATGTTATAAATTTAGCCTCAAGTCTATTCAAACTCAAGTGGATTTTCTATATTATTCTGTTTCAATTCAGATAAAAAAGTAACAAAATATGTTTTTATAAGATCAGAAAGGAATAAAACCTAAGAAATGCTATTAAGCCAAACAGAGGGCGATGTTAACCTTCTCTTTAGTGTTAGGAACTTCTATGGATAGAAATGTGAACAGTGGAATGAAACTTGAAATTACTCAGAGACCTTCAAACATACTTTCCTTTGCCAATAACCCCACTGTTGGTTTGGCTGGCTTATTCTACCCTCTCTGCTTGTCTTCATTAATGCTACAAAATCATCATACAGCACATAAAATATTTCTAGGACATTTGATACTAACAATATTCAGTACTCTCTTCCTTTTTCTCATAAAAGTGTCTGCCAGTGACACAGGAGGGCAGTGTGAACAATCATTTCTGGGACACTGTAAAACAGGGTGTTACCTGCTCCACAAATTCTCTATTGTCAGTCACCATGATCACTGGTAAAATATCAGAAGGCCTAACCTCTGATATAAAAAGCCACTAGAGAAAAAAAGGATTTTTTGCTTTTATTACTTTTACTGGTGTATGGAGGACAGAAGGGATTTGAAATTCAGTTCTGATGAAAATGTGTAATGGTGATTTATAGGGTCATTGCTTAAAAACACACACATAGGAGGCAAGAGTAATCAATGGAAAAAAACTCCAATACTTAAAATAAGCCTGCAGTTCTCCTTTTACTGAATAATTGGGTATTTTCTTAGCATTGGGGTTTACTCTGAGTCTGACTATACTGGAGATAAAGGCATTCTTGAAACAATACATATATTTATCAAACTTCTGTTTCTTTCAATTTCTCCAGCCCACTCCTAAATCCCCAGGATAAAGCAGATTTTAAAATAAGTGGGAGCTCATCGTCCTGACTTTCTAATACTTCAGGTCCATAGCTGAGAGCCCACACTAAAGGCTCTTAAAAATCTTCTAACTTTTATGATGTAGTTTGGCCTAAGCATCAAATACATTAATCTTTAATTTTGTGCATGATTCTTATTTACCAGAAGGGACACATACTTATTGAGTTACCCAAATTTGCTGTCACAAAATATGGAGTTTCAGAATTAGCAATAGTAATCCTTTTAGGTGGATTTTTTTTCCTGGTGTTTATGTTCTGGGGTTGAGGGGGCAGTGGTGAAGGGCATGGTTCAGAAGGACACAGCAGAGCTCCAACACTAACTTGGGCGAGGTTACCATATATTACTGTTTGCCTCAGTTTCCTCACTGAAATGGGTTAAGAACAGGAGCTACTCAAGAGCAGTTACACATGTCAGTCTGTGATACACATAGAGGAAAGGCTGACATTACTGCTACAGTTTCCTATTTTTGATATATGGTAACCAGAAACTTGGTTCCTATCATATTATACAGTTTTGGTTAGTGCTACATTATATAATTTTTGTGGCCTGTGGAGATAAATTCTGAAATAAAATAGATTCAACCCTTTTCATTGATTTGAAATAAACATTAATTCCATGTGGCAAGAAGATGCTCCACGATGAGTTCATGAGGCATGAGCAGTTAAGTTAAACCCTAAGAAGTTGCCAAGTCCATTTGTGGAACAGGCACTAATACTTCCCTTTTAATAGCTTGCTGAATGAATGCAGTCTAAGGCAATTTCTCTTGCAACAGACAGAAGAAATAGGATTTTAGAATTTTCCATAATGAATGTTACATATTTATATATACTGAAAAGAGATTGACTTTTAAGTAATTTTAGTTTTAAGGCAGTGTATACTCATCACTCAGGGGAAGAGGAATGAACTATAAGGTTTCTGTACCTCTGCTACATTGACAGCAACATTATATAATAGTTGAGAGTGCTAAAACGATCTTTACTTGAATTGGAATTGGCAGCATGAGTTCATTTTTACCAGTGCGAGTTATGGTACCTTGCTTAACTGCTCAAACATTTCAAATTCATTATCATTTTATTATTGAAAACTTTGTCCAAATTTTGGAGATGTGACTTTTATTATGACAAAATGTCAATACAAATAATAAGTCATCATTTATTAAACAAACATTTCATTTACTTACTGAAAGAAAAATCTAAAAACAACCCTACAAACTGCACCTGACTTTCTTTCATTTTAATAGAGGGTTGGAACACAGTCCCCATGAGAGAGGATTCCTTACTTTGTGTACTATAATTATTTACATGCTTATAAGAAATAATTTGGCAATAGCTGGTTATTAAACCAAAATGTGAGCTGTATGGAAGTCTTTAGTGGGCACTCATCTCTAATAATTCCCCCCCCCTCAAGTTACGAAAAGTCTAATGTCTAATATTCCAATATACACTGTTTTTGTATATAAAAATATCTATTGTAGGAGTCAACTACCACATGAAATAAATTGCATTTGTTTTCATTGAAAAAGATAGCTAAAAATTTTCTGTGGGTTATTGCAACGGTACAAGAATACAAGGTGCGTTTATTTCTTAAGAGAAACCATTGTAAAATAAATTGTGAAAGCAAAAGCAGGCTACAAAACAGAAGGGTTCTTGATTGCCTTTGCTCTTTTCAACAGGTTACAGGTTAATATGCCACAACGGCTAAACACTAGAAAGTGTAGGGTAGCATTTGCTAATGTAATTTTAAACATTTTCCTCACCCAGATCACTATAGAAAATATGTATAGGTATGGGGAACGCTCCTCCTGCGAGTATCACAATCTCGTGGTCACATAATCTTCATGGGCAACCGTGTCTGTGAGGCTTAAATCATAGTCTATGCTAGAGTCCTCCTCCTGCGCATGCTTCTCCTTTGGTATAATCGGCACAGTGTCCTCCACCACCACCTTCTCTGACTTGAAGGAGCACACTCTCTTGCCTACCTGTAAACTCAAAGTGTCCGTATTCCTTTCTCTATGGTCTACTAACACACACTGTTCACTGAGACCCGGAATGCTCAGGTCACCCCGTGTAGCTAATCCTCGGGATTCCAGTCGAATATTTCTCTCATGTGCTCCTGCCGCCTGTTGACGAGCAATTTCTTCTGAAACAGAGAAGATTTGGTTTGCATTTTGCTCAGCAGCGTTTTGTTTTGATCGTCTATGAAATAACCCGAAGTTTTTGATATCAGCCACAAAATTCACTTTTCTCTGCTTCTCCCTGGGTGGCTCCTGCGCCACCAGGGCGGAGCCATTGCTTAAGTTATGTCTTTCGGAGGCAATTGCTGCTGACCTCGGGTGAATCAGAGTGGTTAAATCAAAAAGGCTCAGATTCTTTTTCTTGTCCTTGCTATTACCTTCGCTATCACTCTTCTCATCCGAGTCTGCGGAATTGGCCGCGTTGGCTGACTGTATTGTGGAGAGCTTGCTTCCTCTTAGCAATCCCAGAACTTCAAAGCGGAAGCTAGAAATGTCTTGCTTTAGTTCCTGAACAAAATCCAAAATGACAAATTAGGTCGTGGCTTATGAAAACATTGGAATCATCACTTCCTAATTTCATGTACAGGTCTGAAAATTTCCCACTCCTTTGCAAGACCCAGGGCTGTGCTGTCCTCTGTTTTGAATTCCCAGGCCTTTTCTGGCCCTCGGTGACTTTTTGATGCACACCAGTTTCACTACTAGAGTTCTACAGTCTTAATGTGATGATTAGTCTTCACTGCTAACTAACTTGACTCAACAGAGATGCCTAAGGGATTAGTAAAGCCGCTGCTCGGCTTGTCTGGGCTGCTGTACCCAGAGAAGAGCAGATGCTGGGGGCTCTGACCTAATCAACGGATTAATCCCTTGATGGATTCATGATACAGCTGGCTTTATTGGGGGAATGGAAGGTGGAGGGGTGGATGGAAGGTAGGAGGTGGGGGCTGAATGGAGGCAGTGGATCACTGGGAGCACATCTACCGACTATGAAGCTCCATCCTGCCCTCTTTTTACTTGTGACCTGCCTGCTCTACCACTCTCTGCCATGATGGACACCTCTGAAACCACGAGACCAAAAAAATCTTTCCTCCTGTAAGTTGTCTTTCTCTGGTATTCTGTCATGACAATGAGAAAACAGCAGGGACACATAAAGAAATATAAGGATGACAGGTGTTACACTACCTACTACTGCACTCAGAGTTTGGGTTTTTTATTTTCTGAGACTGCAAAAATGTTTTCTCCAAACATTAATCCACTGTGAAATCACTTCACATTCTCAGATATAATGTTTAAATATTGTAAACTTTTCAAACAGTAGGGATAGCTAAAGCAAAGTAGACTGTGGCCTTCCAAGAATCTTTCAACTGCTCAGTGCCTTGGTGAGGCCTTACACCAACTTCTGCCTCCATAAGTCCCAGCTCTGCTTCAGTTAGACTTGTTGGACCCCTCCCAACTTGTCTTCTCTTTGGCATCATAATTTTCAGGAGTCTTGGTGATTCAGTCCCAAGATGGCTCCCATGGCAAAGGGAACCATTTAACTCTGTTGTTGGTATTTGTGGTTGTAAAATATTTTGGAACTTAGTTAATTTAGAATCTGCTACAAGTTTAGCAATTCACCTACCTTTTTGTATTAACTAGCTGCTTATTTTTTTCCTCTTTGTCAGAAGACCTGCTGTTTCTAGAAAGGTCTCTTATATTTTTATTTTCTGTAAAATTGTATTGGCTTCAAAAGCTTTCTCCCCAAATCTCTAGTCATGCAGAACAACAAAATCAATTTATATTTCATTTTAAGCATATACTTTTCCTATATGCTAATTATTTCCTCGGAAAGAACTTTGTTCTTTCCTTGTCACCACCGTGTTGCAGACTGCCTAGGAGACCTCTGTGCTGTGAGGGGGGTGGTTATTAAATGGTTTAGATTTAGGAATCAGCCTGAGCTATGACATAGCAAGGCTCACTTGGCAGAGCAGTGAGTCAGAATACCATGAGCTACTGGGATTTTCCTTGACACTAAGTAAATCCCCTTGACATTTTGGGTTAAGTATGTTTCAATATAGTTTATTTTGAGAAGAAATTTCTCCACTTGCTGTTGTTTTTTTCTTTAAAAAACATTCCATAAAAGTTTAATTTTAAACACAGAAGGCACAGCAAGTCTAATAGAACACATGGCTGGGTTTACAGCTCTGGTTTTAAATGTCCCATGGCTGCTTCTACAATGCAGACTCTGTCTCTGTGATGAAGGTGACATGGTTACCAACCTTAAAGTTCTCTTCAGTCAGGCCTTCTTCAGTTTTGGCATCTCTGATCATGGCTGCCACATACCGCTTCACCAGGTTCCTCATAACTTCCTGAGGCATTTTAGAATAACAGCATTGATATTCAGTGTAAGAATTCACTTTTAGTCCTGAGTCTGTTCTGTATTCTATTTTAATGGAAATTTCAAGATAGGACACAAGGATTACTTACTTGATATTGGTGATGTCTTCTCAAATTGTCAGCAGCACGCCTCTGAAAAGGAAAGGGACATGTCCTTGTTGGTTATATAGGTATATTATTTTCTGAAAAATAATTACTACTTTTAGAAACAAGACTCTTATTATTTCTCTTTTATCACCAAAGTGGGGACAATGGATCATAGTCATAGAAGTGTTTATAGGAATCTAAAGAGTAAGTGAATAAAAATGAAAACAGCAAAGTACATAGCCTATAGGATACCCAGAGGAGAACAAATTAACAGGGGTAGAAATGTGGTCCTGGCATAGGATATGGGGTGATGGAGAATTAGTTCATCATACATGATACATACCCCAAATTGCTAGAAGTACTGAAAAACAGAGGCAGGAAATTCCAAGTGAAGGAAATGGCAAATGGAATTAATTTTTTTTTTCAGAAAGATCAATAGAGCAAAATTTAGAAACCAGTTACAACAGGTTTACAATGAACAAACTTCCAACAATAATCCCAGTCATATGTCCACTGTCTACTGAGAGGAATTCTTGCTTTAGTTAGATAAGTGGCTTTGATAAAATAAAGGATTCAATGGCAGTGTTAGTTAAATTTACATGTATTTTGAGACAAGGTCTCCCTGTAGCTCCAGTGGACTGGAACTCTCCATGTAGACCAGACTGGGATTGACCTTACAGACATCCAGCTGCTTTGGACTTCTGAATGCTGGGATGAAAGGTATGCTTTACCACATACAAATCTAAATGTAAAATTTTATAAAAGATAAATATGACTTTCAGTGACTGTTTTCTGTGAGGTTTTGGAATTGGAACCTAGAGTTTTGACTGAGAGCTCTCAGTAAGCCAAGCCCTCTATCACTGAGCTACATCTGTGGCCCCTCCTCACCTCAGTTACCTCTTCAAATGGATTAAGATGTTTTGGGAACAGACATGTGGGGTGGGAAATGCAATATCAGTTTTGTAGTACAGAATGGAGAGATGATGTTGGATGAATGTTGAAGCTCAGAAGTCTTTTGTAAACTGACTTAAATAACAAGATTAAAATTGTATATTTTCATCTTTTTGAAGTATTATAAAACATTAGCAAAAGCTACCTATAATAACCCCATATTGTACAACTTAATATACATCAGTAATGACTTTTAAGGAAGAATATAGGCCCAAACCAATCTATGCTAAAAGTATTTCTATAATTAAGAAATCGTGACATTTCGAGAAGCATAAGGGATAATATATCTTAGCTTCTAATAAGGCTTTTGATCTTGTTCCTTACTAAATGCTTAATCATAGGCTGATAAAATAGAACTTTAAAATGAGTTGTATGTGGATGTGAAATGATATTTTAAATTATATTTAAAAAGTCAAGCAATGTATCTCCTCACAGATATAGGGAAATGGCATACCACTGGCCCTAAGACGTGGTCTGCATTTCAGGATAAACAGTGACTTACAAAGAAAGATGAGGCAATGCTTTAATAACTTTTATTTTTATTTCATGTGTATGGATGTTTTCTTGCATTTTAGGGAGTATACTACCAACATGCCTGGTGCTTGTGTAGGCTAGCAGAGGACATCAAATCCCCTAAAATTCTAGTTGCAGGTGGTCATGAGGTGCCATGTAGGTACAGGGAACTGAACCAGGTCCTCAGCAAGAGCAGCCAGTGAGACATGTCTCTAGTCCCAATACTTTGATTCTTAAAGCCACTAATAATTTAAAACATCATCCATTGCTGCACAGGAATTCTATTTCCTGTATGGTTAGGCATTCATTTGAAACCTAAGAAATTAGAAACATCATTAGAACCTCTTGAAAAGAGTGTAGCATGGGAATTTTATAGCTGGGCCACCAGATGGGGGGTGTCTGACTCTTGTTGAGACAAAGCACAGCTGAACACCAAGACAAAAAACACTTTGGGGAGGAAGCACAGGCCTTCCACATGACCCTGGAGTTACTTAAAATGAAGAAAAGTAATAAAATTGTTTGTATACCAGTTTCTTTAGCACTCACTAAAAATATTAGCAAGAAATCTGACTTGCAGATTTAACTACAGAAACTCTTCATTCAGTATAAAACTAGTCCAGCAAGGTCACGTCATACCATGGGGGCTACTGCATTTTATCATCCTTTATAATAAGTCTTTAAATTCAGTAACTCAGTAAATGCAATTTCAAGAAAGAAGTTTGAGCTTTAATTTTATTTAGCATAAAAGTAAAATTAAGGTTGATACAATCAAAGAATTGTGAGTAATAAGCAAAAATTATGATGATGCATTTCAATATTAAAATGAGCACAAACTTTTTTCACCACATCCTTATTCGATATCCATATTTAAAAATTTTAATTAAAGTACCGAAAGAAATGAAGGTTATAGTTGTGAGCCTGAGCCTTTAACAATTCTGTCACCTCTCCAGCCAAAGTAAACCACAGTTTACTTTGGGGGATTTAAAAAGTTTGTCAGAAAAAGATCAAACTATGGGGAAAAACTTACTATGCTATAACATTCAGGGGTTAACTTCCACACGTTAAGCTTATGGTTAACTTAATGTTATTAATTGCTTTCTGTCAACTTAAACTTAATGTTATTAATTGCTTTCTGTCAACTGATTCTTATCCTTGGTAACAGAAGTTTTTTGTAGTTCTGTAATAATATATAAGCCATCTCAACTTCAACATCCTGGCTAGAACAAGCTTAGGAACATCAACAGTAAAAACAGATGAAAAACACTCACCATGCAGCAGAGGGAGGCCTCGCCCCTTTGTCTCTTCCCTCTCTCCTTCCCCAGCACCTCAGCTAGATCCTTGTTTTAGTCACTGTTATTCTGCCAAACAGTTTCTATTTTATAACTTTGGGAGGTGGCTTGGTATACTATTAAAGATGTAGAATTAAGTTACACTTGGATGACTGAAACTGAGAGGGCTGTTTTTATGGTTTAAAGTAAAAAAAAAAACTTAATTAGGTAATTTTGAATATAAAATGAGATCAGAGATCTTACATAAGTAGTAGCTTCCATCATCTTTCCAAATTTTTCACTTTTTAATTGCTAGTATAATTTACACATCTTAAAACCCTTTTGAGTTGTCGCAAACACTATAAGCTGACCAATCTCTGGATTACTTCTAAACAAATAAAGTGGAATAATTAGAATGTGTTTGCCTCTATTTGCATGATTTTCAAGCTTGTGGAAAGCACTTCTGACTGCCTAAACATGAAACATCTTTACCCTGGGAATAAAGAGGAAGAGGAAATTTGCATTTCTGTAATAGAGTGAGGGAGAAGAAGTTCAGGCTCAGTACACAGTCATGTTCTGGGGAGTCTGGGATTTTATGTCTGACATTTTTTTGGGTATGTCTGCATAACACTGAGTATCTGCTACAACCTCTGTGAATTTTCTTTTGTTTCTTTATAATGGCTATTAGCTTGTACACCAATTTAAGATTAATCTATTAGGTGATTGCATGTTCCCATTCACAATGTTCTTTTAGTGGGGTGTAAGGAACTCAAGCCAAATAAAACACACTTACATGAAAGATACATGGATGGTCTGTAAGTTAATGGGAAAAAGTGAGTGACAGATGTATCGGCAAACAAGGTTAGGTCTGAGTGTTGTGTGAAAACAGGGGAAGAAGAAGTAATACTACTCCGAGGAGAGAATTGGCAACTGCTTTCAAACTAGGAGTGGGATTTTAGATTGGACGTGAGGAACTGCAGTTTTGACTGAGAAGTACAGATGCTTAGGGAAATTGGAATGTGTGAGAAAATATACCAGGGCCAGAGAGTGAGAGACGAGTTACTGGTAGAAGTTAGCATGGTTGTTCATGAAATATATTAGATGGCACTATGAATTAATTCAGTGGTTACAAGCACTTGGGATTTTTTATGTATTTATATCGATTGATTTATTTATTTTTAAAATTTTATTTATTTATTTATTTATTTATTTATTTATTTATTTATTTTATGTGTATGAATATACTGTCTGCATGCAGGTCTGTGCACTTGTGTCGTGCAATGCCGTGGAGGTCAGAAGAGGGCGTCGGATTCCCCTGGAACTGGAGTTCTCCTGAAATTGAAGTTAAGGACGGTTCTCAGCCACCATGTGGGTGCTGAGGATTGAACCCCTGTCCTCTGCAAGAGCAGTTGGCGCTCTTAACCACTAGGCCATCTCTCCAGCCCCTATATCGATTTATTAAACACAGATAACACACAGTATATGGTATTTGTGCTTTCATCTATTCACATAGTTACACGAAATAAATTGTAGAATAGTTTGACACATTTATATGTAACATATATGTCTGTATATGACACATTTGTATATAAACACAGGCATGTTTTATGTATATTTTAAATATTTAATTTATTATTTCAACATGACCTTCCTGTTCCTCTTCATTGCTATTATATCTGTACACATATGAGGTCTAATGAATAGTAGAAAAATGAGTCAGAACCCTGGAAACTGGATCTGGGTGACAACTGGCAAGTCTTAAGGCTTAACTGTGTGTTGTGTGAAGAGCTTCTGCACAGTTTTCAGGGAATATCTGTCTATTTCCACCATAAATTAATTTTTTTCCTTGTATAATTGAATTTTTGTGGATTTCACACGGGATTTTTTTTATCATATCTAAATCTTCTCCCTTATCTGCATCACTACTTACTATTTCCACCCCAGTCATTTTCGAGATATATATATATATATATATATAAATCAAGTGACACAGAAAGAAAGTGCAGCTTCTGTGACAATCCTCTGGCAAAGGTCTCAGACAGGAAGGGCTCTTCCTAGCTGTGGCTTTGGCCACTGTTCTTTGACTTCTTTGGCAGCTGTGTCTCTCAGTTCTCTGTGTTCAGCTTCATGTGGTGTCTCCATGTCTGCACAAAGCCTGCAATGATCCTATTTTCAAATAAGTTCACATGCTGATGCATTATGGGGTTAGGACTTCTACCTCTGCGTTTTCTTTTAATTTTAAAAATTGGTGGTAAGGAGAGGTAGGAATTGGTCAACTCATATATATTCTTTGCAATAAAACAAAACTTTTTGGCAATTAGTGATATCATTAATGGGATGGGATATTTGTAACCTTTCTACTAGATAACAATCAGCTGAAATATGACAGACTTTCTCATCCTCAGGGAAGTGATTATACTATGGTTATCACTGGGAAAAATCAAAACTTAAAGAACTCATGAAAATGTGTTTATCACAATAATGTAATAAGGGGCATTTCACTTAAAAATATTAAATGAGTGAGAATGATCATATTTGTTTAAAGTTTTTGCAGTGTTGAGAGCTGCATTTTTATTTCTCTTTGACTGGGTTGTTGTCAGTTCTGCGTGACAGGAAAATGGACCACAAGATCAAGGAATGTGCAGGAACAATGTTTTGGAAGACTTGCACCCCAAGTTGGCATTCTCCTTTGTTAGTTATGTCAGGTGCAGCTGAAGATGTGTGTGGAAGATTCCTTGGAAGGATGGCATTCAAGATGGGACTGAAGGTATAACTGCATATCACATCAGTATAAGCTCTGCTTGAGCTGTTAGGGCTTGACCATGGCCTTTGAATCAAAGAGCCAAGGGTACCAATGAGAACCCTCCTGTTGCAAGGAAAGTCAAGGTTTCTGTGGAAGCACCAGGCCTTCTCAAGCTGGGAGGTTTGCAGGAAGCCAAAAGGGCTCTGCAGAGTCAGTGGTGACATTTTCTGGCTTTTTAGCTCCCACTCTCCCCAGGTCCACAGGTGGAATGTCAGGCTCTCTGTGCTGAGCTAATTCCCTACAGTCGAATTTCAGCGCCATTTTCTTTCATTTCACTCTGGCTTCTGTCTGTCACTGACTTTTTGGCCCGTGAATTATGGCTTTTAGTCTTTGCTGTGCTCAGTGAATCCCTGCAAAGATGCGACCTGCTCTGTTCTTCCTTAGAACAGTAGAAACAGCAGGCTGGGATCTTTTCTTTCTCCCAAATCTGCAGTTTGACTCTGTTACAGATGGCTCTGTGTAGTCTCCTCTGTAACCACAGTATCCCTCTCATTATGGCATGCAGTGGCACACTCTTCTTCATAAACATACTTTCTAAGCATGTACAATAAATGCCTGAATGTCCTATTGTCAAACATAATAGTCAGGACCTTCAAAAGGCTCTCCCAGAAAAATCTTACAGCATAAACTCAGGGGACCTAGAATTATTCATGGATGACCACAGTCCCGTCTGTAAGATCTGCAGTTAAACCCATGGAGACTCAGGAAGCTTGAGGAACTATATATTTTGACAAATTAACACTGAAAATGAAGTGGAGGTATGAACCATTGATGTTCTCCATTTATAGATGCTAGGTCAAATGAGAGCACAGACTTTAATTCTCTGGTACTGATTTAATTATTTCTGTGGCAACTGCTTAGGCTTAATAGCTCATCTGCATCCCAGGGCTGAGAGAGGCTCAGTGACCCCAAGATGATGTTTCATGTTCTACCAAATGCTAAAGAGAAAATTATACAGCAGAAAATATGAAACCCAAGAAATTAATATGTTTTCTTATGCTTTTACCAAAAGATCCAGCATTTTCTGACTTAGCATGTTGACCTGTTCACTTAGGCATTCCGTTTGGGAACCCAGTTGGGGCATTAAGAATGTTTCATTTTAATTAAACACTTTGGGGGAAGTGTTACATTAGCTTCTTTGTATGTTAATTAAATGCATTTGAACCTTTTTTCTGCAACAACCACAAAGGTTGGTTTTTAGCTTACAAAACTGAGATACAGCCTAATGCTTTTTTTATAATAAAAATTTCTCGTTAAATTTCCAAGCTGGAAAAGAATTACAGATGACTCTAGTATGTACTCCAGTTTGAAGACCATGAAGGGCATCAAGCAAAACATTCGATAAAGGGCTGGAGAGATGGCTCAGCCATGAAGAGCACTTGCTGCTCTTGCAGAGGTCGCGAGTTCAGTTCTTAGTATTCATACGATAGGTCACAACTGTTTATGACTCTAGTTTCAGGGGATCTAAATCCCTCTTCTGACTTCTGCGGACACCAGGAACACATGTGCTGCACAAACATACATGTAGGCAAAACATTTATACACATAAAGTAAAAATAAAACACCATCAGCAACAACAAAATCTACTTGATAAGTAACATAAAAAAATCAGGTTCTGAGACTGTTTCTTATTTGATTCTGTTGCTCTCAGTAGTGGGCCCTTATTGGACTTTTTGTGATTGCCCTGAAAAAGCCATCTCTCTATCTCAATAATGGATTTACTTCCTATCATAAATGTCTTGTTCGATAACAAAGCATTTCTACTTCAGTGATGTCTTCCTGTACAAAACAATCAAGCAAAAGGTTAATTGACCTGAAATAGCTCAATCATCTATTAAAGGAAGTCCAAGGTTAAAAGCAAATACAAGTTTGCAGTGGTATTGAGTCAGTATTTACTGAAATCATGAATACCAAGAACAGGTCAGCAATAATGGCTCCTGGAGACTGGCCCAGTAAGCCACGGTGAAGCTCAGTGGTTCCAGTGGTTCCTGGGAATGTGCCTGGAATGATCAGTGCTGTGACATCCACAGAACTGCTATGTGACAAAAGTCACAACTTGAATGACAAATAGGAAAGGTAGAGAAGAGACCTGGAGGACTGTAGTAATCTCCAGTTGAATATCACTGTTCCTTTTCAAAAAACATGGGATAAATGGAAGAATGCTGGATGTGAGACTGTTCCAACTAGGGCTTTGGGACATAGTAATCTAGGAGCAGGATAGTGGCAGGATCTCTGAAAGCTTTGGAGGGAAAGAACTAAAAAGGCATATACACAACATGAAAAGTCCTGCTGTGCACTCCTCAGACTTTTCAGGGAAACAAGGGAGGGGGTGGGACTCCTAGGGTTGAGAAACAAAGGATCCATTTGTATTTCCCTCAGCTTTGTCTCTAAGGAATCCTGAGAAACTAGATAAAGTAAAACTTCCTTTTAACGTTCTTTAAAAAAATGGTGAAAATTCAGTGCATGATCTGGGGTGGGGTGGTGGGAAGAGAAAGGGGAATATGTCTAAACTGAACTGAGAAATGATGTCTGAAATATACAAAACATCAATAAAAGCATTATTAAAAATAGTGAAAATTAAATGATATCTAAGTTCTTTGTGGAAGATCATGCTGTATACTTTAAGACTTAGTCTTCTAGTGTCAACTTTTCGTGCTGAATATGTGGGTGTATGTACCACTTTACCATCACAGGTCTACACAACAAATTAGCATAAAGATTAAAGAAATATGAATGAATTCACAGCAACACTGGTTACTTTTTCACCTTTATTTCCTCATTTGCCTCTTCTATTAGTTTCCTACTATCTTTAAAATGTTGAAAATTACATTTACTTATTTATTTTGCAAGTGTGTGTGTGTGTGTGTGTGTGTGTGTGTGTATACATAGGCATGTGTGTGGAGGTCAGAGGACAACTTTTGGGAGCTGGTTCTCTTCTTTTATGGGGAGAGTCCCAAGGATCAAACTCAGATCTCCAACTTGGCGGTAGGTACCTTTATCCACCGAGTCACTTCATTGGCTAGCTTCTCAACCTTGATTTCTTTTCTTACTGTTGTATAGACAAGAGCTTCTTTATAAATAATGTATATTATTTATTCCAGTGGAAATAATACATACATAAAACACAACAAAGAGTATGCAAATCAAAATACTATGTCATTTTGGAAAGGCAGTATAGAGAAAGAGTCAATCCCAACATTACTGAGTTTACTGGATAATGTTTATCCAAGGCCCTGTCCTGGAGGAGAAAAGAACTGGGGACAGGAAGAGAGTAGAGAGAGATGACTCTGAATATTTATTTGGTTTGGCATAAATTCTCAAATCATCAAACATGTACTGTCAAAGGTTAGTAAAATGTATGTTGCAATGGAAAAAGAAGAATGATTTGTGGTCAATTAGCTTCAAATTAACTTGCCATGTATCAAACTGGAGCAGAAGATTCAAATTTAGAAACAGAGACATCAAAAGAATGTTATGTTTTGAGAACACCAATATGAAAACAAGAAAACTCTCTAGCTTACATCATTAATATCTCAATGAAAACTGGGGATTGTTTTTTTAATAGAAAACTTGGTTGAGTCTGCAGCCATTTCTTGTTTGATCTCAGAAACAAGAGATTTGGCCTTCTTAGTACTTAGATGGGAGAAATCCTAACTAAATTTCAAGATCTTCTTTGCACTTAATTATTGGTGGCAACATCATCTAAAACTAACAGGGCTTTAGGAGACAGCCTGAAGGCAATTCTTGGAGTGGTTGTCCATTTGTGTGTGTGTGTGTGTGTGTGTGTGTGTGTGTGTGTACAGCTCAAGTGGATAAGTTGCAGCATTAGAGGGGAGTGTAGCAGTTTGCCAGAAGTTTCACAGCACCAGCACCTTAAAACCCAAGATTCCTTCTGAGGTTGCTTAAACTTGAAATAAGAAAAGCAAATTTCTTTAATGACTTGGCTTTTCCAAAGTCAAAATACTCTTGTGAGAGATAATATACTAAGATAACATTAATCATTACTGTTTTTTTTTTTTTTTTTTTTTTTTTTTTTTTCTGTTTTCAAGACAGGGTCTCCCTGTAGCCCCAGCTGTCCTGGAACTCGCTCCGTACACCAGGCTGACCTTGAACTCACAAAGATCCGCTTGCCTCTGGGATTAAAGGCATGCACCACCACGCCCGGCTTCATTAATGTTTTTTAAATCATTACTGTTTTTTAAGGATTCATTTAAAAAAGTATATGACATATGAAGCTGGAGAGATGGATCAGAGCTTAAGAGTACTGGCTGCTCTTGTACAGGACCTGGGTTTGATTCCCAGTACCCACATGAGGGCTAATCACCATCCTAACACACTAAAATTGTTTCCTGAGCCCAGTCTGGTTTATTCTATTGAATCTATTATTTTACAACCTTTTGAAAAGTAATTTGAGGGGCTGAAGAGATGGATCAGTGGTAAAGAGCACTGGCTGCTCTTACAAAGGACCTGGGTTCAATTCCCATCACCCACATGGTAGATAATAACTATTCTTAACTCTAGCTCCAGGAGATCTGACACCCTCTCCTGGGCCTTGTATGACATGAGTGCACTTACATACATGTAGGCTGTATACTCATACACATAAATAATAATAATGAAATATAAACTACATATAAATAATAATGAAATATAAAAATAAAAAAGTAATTTAAACCTAAAACATTTTAGCAAACAAATCAAACATCTAGAATAAAAAATCCCACTCCTTTTAAGGTTATAGTTAAAGACCTTAGGAATGTTTATTGAGATTTTCATGCTAAGGCATTGTCAGAAACTGACTGTGAGGCCAGGTATGTTCTCACACGGCAGTTCCTCATGCTGAGAAATAAGAGCACAGAAGAAAAGAACATACCTGCCTCTCCGAGCATCTGAGCCTCTATTTGTTTACAGTTCTCCCATGCTAGGCATTAGGATTAATAGTGAGGTGGAGGGATACTGCTGCCACTCTCCACAGGAGAGAGCCTGTTACAGTTAATTACAATGCCTGGTGAGTGTGAAGTTAAAGAATAAGAATAATTTCTTATTGGAGTGTGTCCAGCAGTCACCATTTACAATAAATAAAATTAAGCAATTCACATTTTGATTTGATACTTGCTGATGCAAGTAAATATTGGGAAAGCAATTTCTCTGAGGAGTTGAAATGCACACATCATGTCTGTGTATTAATTCCTAAAATGTTATTATTAAAATATTAAAAGTTGGAAATAAAGAAAAGTAAGGAGAAATGACTCATCTTAGGGGTGGTGATTTGGCTGAAACAAATATCCAATTCTGTGTATTTTATGCTATAAGTTTTTGTTTATTTGAGACAGGGTCTTCCTACAGCCCCAGCTGACCTGGAACTCATTATGTAGACCAGGCTGGCCTCTATCTCCTGCTACTGTCTCTGCCTCATTAGTGATGGGGTTAAAGGTGTGTGGTACCATGTCCAGCATGTAGAACTTTTGAAATCTCTTGATTTCCAATATGAAAAAAGCTTCCACAAAAGATTATCTTTTATTATATAAAGAAGGCAGTTCAAATAGTCTTAATTTTTAAAAACAGAATTTCTTGGCATCTGATATGCAAGTAGAAAAAATACACTGAGTATTAAACATTCAGAAGTCACAGCTGATAGTTGCTAAAGTGTGTTTAAATTATCAGATTTATTCAATCATTTCATTGGGAGTTTTGTCAGCCATAGTCTGTGTTTTATAGGATCCAAAGTTAGGCACTAGGTCATGAAGAAATGCAATCATATATTTTCCCTCATGTGCCCTACAACAGTTAGCTGCGCCACAGATAACTTGCCCTTATAATTGTGCAAGAACTAGAAATCAGAGTGCTAAAGGAAAGGCCGGATTCCCAGGCTTTAGCAGAACTCTTTGAAGAGACTGGCTCCCCTTAAGATAGTGATGATTGACATCTTTCACTCATAAAATAGGCTTGTGATGAGTCCTAGCTACTCTGACAGTATCAAACATGAGAGGTGAGCAGTTAAACTATACAGTGCTCAATCAATAAGAACTGAAGGGCAAAAGACCGCCCCATTTCAATGAAGAACAGACTCTATTCAGACCGATGATTAAAAATGCAATACTAACACGGTGTGTCCTTACCCCTATTGTTCCAAAACTTTCTGGTTTTCTTCTCATCTTTTTCTTGCACAGGTGTGTCCATATCCACTTGACCAGGTACCAGAGGGATTTGGGACTCGGGATGACATTGAAGGGAGTCGGCAGAGTGCCTCCTTCTTCAAAGTAGCTCATCCAAAGCTTCGTTCTAGCAAATTTCCATTCTATATCTGCATGGTCCTACACAGGAGAACATGACAACTGCAGACAGGTTTCCCAATTAACAAGGTAAGATAAACCTCACAGACAGAGCCTGAACCTGACGTGAGTGAGTGGTTCTTGGAACACTCATTAAATTGCTTACAAATCACGATGATGGCTTACCCTGTAAGGACTCAGCTCTCATGTCATTTTTCATCCTTCCTTCTTCAGTGAAACAGAAATCTAAAACAATTGTGTGTTAAAGAGACTGCAGTGATTAGTTATGAAAGACAAAGCTCATGTTCTAGCCTCGCAGACAGAGTATGAGTTAAATTCTGTTAGGCTCTGGCCAGAAGCACTGCTTTACATGTTACCCAGTGAATTGCCCCATGACTCAGGTGAATGCCATGTGTTCCAATGCTCTCAGCTGAAACTTTATGCTGTCAAGAAAGTCTTACTGGGCTATCTAGTTTCCACATGAATAATCCTTGCCTAACTTCAGAAAACTGATGTAAATATGTAGAAAACTTCCTCTGATAAATGCAGAACAGGGCCTCCATCTGCATCATATTTTTAATATTTTCACATTTATCTATCTACTTGCCTACTTACTTAATTACTTAATTAATTTATTTATTGTGTGTGTGGGGGGCGGTTGCATGCTTGTGGAAACCAGAAGATAATTTGCAAGAGTTGTGTCTCTCCTACTACCATGTGGGTCTGGGGATCAACTCAGGTCATCAGGCTTGGCAGCAAACATGCTAACCCACCAAACCATCTTGCTGGGCTCCCTTCCTTCTCCCTTTCCTTCTAAGTGGACTTATATATTCTGGTAGACTTTGTTTCATTAGTAAATTTGCTTAAGTCACAGAGAAAGGGACTCAGCAGAACTGGTTCCTGAGAATGGAAAGGCAGGCACTCATATGAAGTATTAGCCTTTGAGTAGCTAGCTCCTTCTGGTTCACTGGCTCTCTGGGAATCACAAGAATTTCCTGGCCTCTTGATTCTCCTCAGTTGCTACTATTAACCATGCATCTCCTTTGTTTTGGGTTTGGGATTAGGAGAGGAGCTAGGCTAGAGTGCTTTGGGAATTTGGAGATGAAGCCTGGGAGATGGCCCAGCAGTTAAGAGCACTGGCTGCTTTTGCAGAGAACCTGAGTTCATATCCCAGCACCCACATGGACACCAACAGTTGTTCCTAACTCCAGTTCCAGGTGACCTAACACCTTCTTCTGATCTCTGAGGGCACTGTGTGACAAAGACTCACCTACCTACATGCAGACAATGCACTCATACACATAAAATAAAAATAAATAACTATAAAAAAGAAATAAAATTTGGAGATGAAAAGGTCTAAGTTGGTGCTGACTCATCCTGTCTTTCCCCAGTCACCTCTAACTCCTACTCAACATTCAAAACAGCATAAGATTCATCTCAGAAGTCTGTCCGATTCAGCTGTCTCCTCTTTCCAACCCAATCTGTGGGCCTCTCTTGCACATATTCATAACATTTCCAACTTGCTCTTCTCAATATCTCATTCATTTATTGACTTTTTGGTCCTACCATATTTTTACTGACTTTTTTGTATTCCTAAAAGTCAAGTATATGCCTATCATATAGTAGGCACATAAAAATATTTGTGATTAATATAAAAATATGAGCAAGAAGAAGGCCTCAGCTATGGCCTGATCTGGGGCTTTGGCTTAGCAAATGTTATGTTTCCTCCATTTCCATTATTTACTTGGTGGCTCTATGTTACAGATAGAGCTCAGAGTGGGTCCTGGATTCTGAGACAGGTGAGAGTCAACACTTGGTATACTCAGGCTCCAGGCAGACTCCACAGGACACTGTTTCCTAACTTAGTGTCCTAATGCCTGTCTTTATTAAAACAAGTTTAGCTTGGGCTAAATGATGAGATTTGAGGGTGAATTTTTCATAAACCCTACAAAGAAGTTTAAGATAGTGTCACTATACTCTTGAGTGATGTTTCCTTCTGGGTGACGCTGACACATTCAATGGTCTATGTACCTAGCTGCATAGCTATAGTCTTTCTAGAATTTTGTCGTTGCTCTGGAAAACAGAATCCACATCTAGGAAATGAATCAACTAAAGGAATGCAGAACTTCTGAAACAAATATGTGGAGGTCTATAAAAATTTTAGACTATGGGATATTATAAGAAGCCACAAATTCTGAAACTCGTTTTCAGTCCTAGGCATTAGGCAGAGCCAGAGGAACTACTGTGCATGGTCTGTGAACCAGTGAACACAAATATTATATTCTAATGTCAGGTATGGCTTTTTGTCAGTGACAGGTATAAGAAAAAAAATTGCCTCCATAAAGAAAATTGAAGTAAAGTTCAGTGTCTCACTTGGCAAAAGTCATTGTTACCCTTTAGTCATAGGCCCCAAGATACAATCTAATTGCTATTATGTGGGAAAAATGAAACCTATAATTATGCCACATGATCAAAGTTCAAGTATGAAAGACTTCACAAGTGCATTTCACATCAGTGCAAGTTTTATTTGCTACTTAACTACCGTAGACCAGGCTTAGGAATAAGTTCACGTGGATAAAGTATTTTGTCTCACTCACCGTTTCTAGATCCCAGAAGAGTACTTGGTAGCAAAGTATGTAATCAATCAGTTGGTAAGAAGTTTGTTGTTGCTGTTGTTGATTTTGTTGTTTGAAACAAGTTTACTTATTTTTATGTGTATGAGCATATGTATGTATGTATGTATGTATGTATGTATGTATGTACTTATATGTGTGTGTTCCATGTCTGTGCAGGTGCCTGTGAGGGACAGAATAGGGTGACAAAGTCCCTAGAACTGGAGTTACAGACTGTTGTGAGCTGCAGTGTGGGTGCTTGGAACTGAACCCAGGTCCTTTGGAGAGCAGCCAGTGTTCCTAACCATGGAGCCATTGCTCTAAGTCCCAACTTTGTGTTTTTTGTCACAGGATCTCATACTGTAGCCCAGGTTGGTCTGTAACTTACTGTGTATCCCAGGCTAGCTTTGAGCTCAAAATGATCTACCTGTCTCAGATACACTAAACATGTAAGCAACCATGCCTGGATAGAATTTGCTAAATTTTTGGTAAATAAATTATGCTAAGTTGTTTGCAAGACAGAATTTTAAATAATGTATATCGGATTACATATTCTTTCAGAGAATTCAAAATTATTTATATCCCTTGTGCTTTCTAAGCTTTAAGTAACTGAAACTCTTACAGCTTTTCCCTTACCAGATTTATCTCTTGGCTTTCACTTCATCGGTCCAATTTGGCCTGAGTTTGCTCATGGTGAGTGACAGGGACAAGAATGCAGAATCCAGCAGCACTGCACAGAGAGCAGCTGCCTCTCTGCAGTGTACCTCACCTACTGCTTTCTATTCAGTATCTTCTCAAGATCCATTGTATTTTTTATACCCAGTGTAATATGACGAACATAGATGAATATGTAGCTGCACATGATATAATCCTGTTTGTATGTCTCCAACTGACCAATTATAATTCTGATCTCTCTCATCAAGAGCTAATTATAGATTTTTATCTGAGAATAACACATTGTAGAAAGGATATTGAATCAAAGTAAGGTTAGTCGACTTACTGCAATTAGTTGGTAAGAGTTATTCATCATAGCTATTAACATGTTCAGCAGAACAACTAGAGAGATGACATTGTATGTCCCAAACATGGTGGCCCCAACGAACTCAGTGAACTCATGCTGAGCTTTAACATTGGTCACGTATAAATTGATGAGTCCAAATATTGACCAAAACAGGGACTGAAGTGTCTCAAATAACCTAGAATGAAATAGAAAAGAAGAAATGCCACTTGATAATATTTTATAGACACACACATACACACATATGTATATATTTCAAAACATATCACCAGTATAAAATAAATATCAGGAAAATTATAAGATTAAACTTAAATAAAATAATTTAAAAATTTTAAATTAAACTAGAACAAAAAGTGTACTTCATTTTCCTATTTACTTTATTATTCAAAGAGTATAGAAAACTATATTTTACCAGTGTCCGAGTACCTCATTTACTTGCCTGCTCCAGGAACTGAAATGTAGTTTTCTATACTCTTTGAATAATAAAGTAAATAGGAAAATGAAGTACACTTTTTGCTCTAGTTTAATTTAAAATTTTTTAAAGGTTCTCCATACTGCTTTCCATAGTGGTTGTATGAGTTTACAGTCCCACCAGCCCTGGATGAGTGTTTCTCTTTCCCTGCAACCTCTCCAGCATTTGGTATCATTTGTTTTCTTGACTCTAGTCAGTCTTATCTGAGTGAGACGATATCTTAAAGTGGTTGTAATTTTTATTTCCTTATTAATGATGTTGAACACTTTTTTTAATTTAATTTTTATTGATGGTTTGTGCATTTCGTACATCATTTTCCAATTCAGATCAGGCATATTTCCCTTTCCCTTCCCCCCCACCCTCACCCCATCCCAGATCATGTATTCTGCCATAACTGTCCTGCATCTTTCAGGTTTTTTTTTTTTCATTTTTTAGCTATAAGTGATAATCCATGAGTATAAGCATCCTTCGTGCAAAACCAATCTACAGACTGTTGTGCCCAAACCCCCACAGTCCCACCATTCAGTGGGGGGGGGTGGTGACAGGTTGTTTGTTCAATCAAGTTGATCAAATGAGTGTCCAGACTACATTGCTGTAGTTTCACCGTTCACCCCAATTGCAGCCTTTACATTCTACCATGCCCCCTCTTCCGCAGATTGTTCCCTAGGCTTAGAAAAGGGGCACAGGTGGATGAGAAGTAAAACTGTCCTCTCTCTCTGGAGCTGTTGACTTGGATTCTGGTCAATTCTGTCTGTTTCCTTTCATGGGCTGACAGTTTGTTCAGGAGTAACCTTTCGATCCTACTAATGAAGCACAAGCAATTAGATATATAGGTATTTAAGCAGCATTAATAGTTATGGTAGGTTACTTTGGCATAGACACATATGTTTGGATGATATGTTAATCCATGAATTACATTTTTACCCCCTGATAAATATGACAGGGTCTTACTGTGGCTTATAACATCTCCTAACCTGTAGAGGATGTAGGCTTGTGGCATCAGCCATGGGTTATTCCTCCAAGGAAAGAGCCAATAGCCAATTAGATTTGGGATATACAGGCACATGGCTGCCTCTGCTGCACAGTATTTCCAGGCAGGTGAGGTGTAGCTGGTGCTGACGGTGGAGTCTTGCTTGACTCAGGGAGACCCGTATTTGCTTTATTGTTGAACACTTTTTAAGATGGTTCTCCACCATCTCTAATTCCTCACTTGTGATGTCTCTGTTCATCTCTTTACTTCTTCTCTTGAGTGGGTCATTTGTTTTCTTATATCTTTGTTTTTGAGTAGTTTATATATTCTGGGTGTTAATACTCTCTTAGATGTATCAGCAGTGAAGGTTTCCTCCTACTCTGTGGGTTTTCCCTTCACTTCATTGATTGTTTCTTTCACTGTATAGAAGCTTTTGAGTTTGATGAAGTCCCACTTGTCAATTGTTGACCTCATTTCCTGTACAACTGGGATTTGATTTAGAAAGTCTTTTCCTATGCCTATGTCTTGTAGGTTGCTGCCAACGTTTTCTTTTATCACCTTCGGAGTTTCGGGTTTCATGTTGAGGTCTTTGATCCATTTGGAGCTGGTTTTTGTACAGGTTGAGAGGCAGGGGTTTAATTTTATTCTTCTACAAATGGTGATCCAGTTTTGCCAACACCATTTGCTGAAGATGTTGTCTTTCCTCCATTGAGCCTTTTTGGCCCCTTTGTCAAATATGAGGTGATGGAAATTGTATGTGCTCAAGTTTGGATCTTCAGTTTTGTTCCATTGGTCTGCAGGTCTGTTTTTGTGCCAACACCAGGCTTTTTTTATGATTATAGCCCTGTAATATTGTTTGAAGTCTGGTATAGTGATCCTCACTTTTCTCTCTGGGTTGCTTTGGCTATTCAGGGTCTTTTGTTTTTCCATATGAATTTAAGGATTTTACTTTCTAAGTCTGTGAAGAAACTCTTGGGGATTTTAATTGGGATTGCATTGAATTTGTATATTAATTTTGGTAGAATGGACATTTTTACTATATTAATTTTTCCATCCATGAGCATGGGAGGTCTTTCCATCTTTTGAAGTCTTCTTCAATCTCCTTCTTCGGGGATTTAAAATTTTGTTGTAGAGATCTTTGGTGTCTTTGGTTAAGTTTGTTCCCAGGTATTTTATTGTTTTTGTGGCTATTGTGAGTGGGAAGGTCTTCTTGTATTCCTTCTTGAGTAGCTTGTTGTTGGTGTAAAAAAAAGGCTACTGATTTTTCTAGGTTAATTTTGTATCCTGCCACTTTACTAAAACTCTTAATCATTTCTAGGAGTTTTCTGGTAGTTTTTAGCATCCCTTCGGTAAACTATTATATCATCTACAAAGACTGATAGTTGACTTCCTCTTTTCCAATTAGTACTCTTAATTTCCCTTTCTTGCCTTATTGCCCTAGCAAGAATTTCAAGCACTATATTGAAGAGGAGTGGTGATAGGGGAGAGCTTTGCTGTGTTCCTGCCTTTAAGGGGAATACTTCTAATTTCTCTCCATTTAGGATGATGTTGGCTTTGGGTTTCTTGTATATGGCTTTAATTACATTTAGGAATGATCCCTCCAGTACAATGCCCTCTAGGACTTTAAGCATGAAAGGATGCTGAATTTTGCCAAAGGCTTTTTCTGTGTCAATTGAGATGATCGTGTGGGTTTGTCTTTCAGTCCATTTATCTGTTTTATGATATTTATTGATTTATGTATGTTTAATTATTCCTGCATTTCTGGTATGAATCCACCTTGGTCATGATGGATGATCTTTTTGATGTGGGTCTGTATGCGGTTTGCAAGTATTTTGTTGAAAATTTTTGCATCTATATTCATTAATGAGATGGATCTATATTTTTTCTTTTTTGGTTGTGTCTTTGCATGGTTTTGGTAGGAGAGTGATGCTGGCTTCATAGAAGGAATTTGGGAGGTTTCCCTCTGCTTGTATCCTTCTGAACAGTTTTAGTAATAATGGTTGTAAGTCTTCTTTAAATGTTTTCTAGAATTCTGCTGTGAAACCATCTGGGCCTGGGCTTCTTTTATTTGGGAGGTTTACTATTACATTTTCAAATCCCTCATATATTATGGCTCTCTTTAAGCTGTCAATCTCTTTTTGGTTAAGCTTTGGTGAGTTCCAGGATTTCAAATATTCATCCATTTCTCTTCGGTTTTGAAATTTAGTGAGTACAGGTTTTTGAAGTATTCTCATATGATTGTATGGATCTTTTCTCTGTCTGTTGTGGTGTTTCCCTTTTCATCACGAATACTATTGATTTGGAGTTGCTCTTTCTTTTGGTTAACTTGCCTAGGGGGTCTATCTATCTTGTTCATCCTTTCAAAGAACCAGCTTTTGGTTCATTGATTCTTTACATTGTTTTCTTTGTTTCTATTTCATTGTTTCTGCTCTGATTTTTGTGATTTCTTCCTGTCTGTTGGATTTAAGGTTCATTTGATGTTGTCTCTCAAGTGTTTTTAGCTTCAGTATTCTTTTATTTGTCCTCTTTCTGCTTTTTAATGTAGTAGCTGAGGGCTTAAGCTTCCCTCTTAGAACTGCTTTCAAAGTATCTCATAGGTTTTGTTGTGTTGTATTTTCTTTTTCATTTAGTTCCAAGAATGTTTTTGTTTCTTTCTTTGTTTCTTCCTTGACCCATTCATTATTCAGGAGTGTGTTGTTTAGTCTCCATGTGTTCTTGTAGATAGTTGGGCTTATTCTGGTGTTGATATTGAGCTTTATTGCACTGTGGTCTAATAGAATGCATGAAGTTATTTCAATGTTTCTGTATTTATAAAGGTGAAAAACATGATTTTGGGGGGTTTAGAATGGTTTTTGATTTCTTGAATGGTCTGGAAAAAAACTCAAAGGATTCCTAGTATATATATTTTTTAATTAATTTTTTAAATTTTATGTGTATGAGTGTACTATCTGCATGTAAGTAGGTGCACCCATGTCATGCAATGCTGTGGAGGACAGAAGAGGATGTCAGATTCCCTTGGAACTGGAGTTAAAGACAGTTCTTAGCTGCCATGTGAGTGCTGGGAATTGAACCCGGGTCCTCTGCAAGAGCAGTCGGTGCTCTTAACTGCTGAGCCATCTCTCCAGCCACAATTCCTAGTATATTTTATGTCATAAGGGAATCATTTAAAATTCATATCTTTGTATAAATAAATAAAACTTTATAAAGCACTTCGGCTCATTTTTGATTGTCTGTGGTTTACTTTGTGCCTGTCATGATGGCAGAAATAAATAATTGCATCAGACAACAAATGATTCATAAATTCTAAAACATTTAGTCTTTGTTCCTGTTCAGAGAAAGTTTGTCGCTTCTGGTCCTCAATTTTCAAGGATAGTCAACAAATGAGTCATCCCAAAGCTTAATATTTGATAAGTAGGTACATTTACATGGTTTACTTTTAGTTATGGATGTATTTAAAAATACAGATGTTTACATTTGTAATTAAATTTGCATGTAGCATATTCTATCACACAGCAGTTTCAGAATGCTCAGATAGTAAAATTTTATTTTTATATTTTGAGGCATATTTTATTATTTCAGGTCAATAAGTCAACTCTGGTAACTTTCTTGAAAGGGACATTTCTTTTATTTGCTGTGAGAATAAATAACTCGAGATTCATCTGCACCCAAATGGAGAATTTTTTTCTATGTAATTAGTATAATACACTAACATGGCATAGAAAAAAGAGGATAGAGTTTTAGAGTCTTGGAAAATTATTAAAACAAGAGTACAATTAAATTGCATAAAAATGAATGCAAACCTTCTCCTACCTGGCATCCTGGGTGAGGAGGTTGGATTTGTCTTTAGAGATTAACCTTAGACTGGATGTTACTGCGAGGACAAGCCAGTAATGTTTTATAGTAGCTGCTAATACCAATAATCTAGCTCCTGACAGACTTCCACAGAGGAAGTCTTATGTACATCTCTAGAGCTCCTCACCCAGTGCCTGAATATTGGGTCAGTTATGGTTAAATGACCCAACACAATACAATCTGTAGAAAGCTGTCTTAAAGTCTGGTCTGAGGAGAAAAATGATCATACTTCCTCTTGCCAGAGAGCCCGAGATAATACTTTATGATGTAGAATCAGAACCATTGGAAGTAAAGTAGTCAAAGGTTAAAAACAATAGATTCCAAGAAGCAGAGAACCTTGAGGATGAATAAACCAAGCAACAAGGTAATGACCAAGTGAAGATGCAGGGTATAGCTCAATCATACCAAGCCTGATGCAGTGTCTCCTGGTGCATTTCCGTGTGAGCTCCTGCAATTCCTAAAGCTAAGACTTGTGCAGATTCTACCTTTGCTAGGATCAGCCCTTGCCCAAAGGATGCAAGGACTGCAATTCTGTGCACTAATGTTAAAGAATGCCCGTTACTTAAATCATTCATTTCTGGCCCTCATGAACAAGAAGGTCTAAATATATCTACACTTCCATTTAGAACTTATTTTCCCCAAATCTATTGCTTTTTACCAAAAAAAAAAAAAAAAAAAAACCAACAATTTTGTACTCTTAGTCGAGCAATTGATTCTAAAGATAAAGTTTTTATTTATATTTTAGAAAAGCTAAATGATCTGATACATAATTATAATGAAGGTGCTGATTTGCTCAAGTTCAGTCAGAATATTTGAGTTCAGTGAGAGACCGTTTCTCAGTAAAGAGAAGAATTAAGGAAGAAACCAGATGCCAACCTCTGGCCTCCACATGCACAGTCACATTTGTGTGCTTATATGCATACACATATGTACCCACACATGAAAGAAGTTATGCATTGAATAGCACAAGTATATAGTAAATTATATAATATGCTAATCCATTAATGACATTTCATTTGCTTATTAAAGTATTCTTACAAAAAGAACAGTGCAGAGTAATGGACTGCTATGGTTGAAGTATTTATTTGCTTCTATCTAAAAGAACTAATTTTTCAGGGCATGTTTATTAATCCTTTGGAAAATATCTATGACATTGAAAATTAATAGTTAGCATGGAAAATGCAAAATAAAATGACATTTTGAATCAACTACTGATTTTTCTCTTTCAATGGAATGAACCAGAGGTGAGATTTATAGAATAATCTTACCTAACTAAAATATATTTGCTTCTCAGATGATCTAAGCATCTGGTTTTAAGGTATTTCTGAATGAATCATTCCTTTATTGAACTTCAAAAATATCAATGTGTGTTAACTTTTCAAAGTCACTGCTTCCAGAAAGAGTCTGTTTATTACTGAGTCTCAAATCCTAGGAGACCAACATTGTCTATAAGTTTATGAATCATTAGTTGCATTACATATCAGAACACCTTGATGTGACTAATATTTTTATGTCATGTGGGTATAAAGAAATCATTTTTTAGGGGATGTTAATTTTCTAGGATAAAAACACAACCTAATTAACTGATGTGACATAAAGTCTATGCTGAAGCCTGTATTTCTGAAGACCTATTTGTGTGTGTCACGAAATTTTGTTTTCCTCAGGCTAACATTTTTTTTATTCCCCTTGGAACATAGTTATCAGATATTACTTTTCAAACAAGCCTGTTCCTTGGTTAAATAATTATACGCAGAGAAAGTGAACAAGTAAGAAGGTCATGAGTTTAATGGTTGAGATTTTCTCTTGTCTCAGGAGGCTAAAATGATTGGTAAACATATATTAACGCCAAGACCCAGCTGAATGTTTTATCTCTGTTTTACAACAAAAAATGTAGTATTAAAACAAGTGATGTATGATAATAATTGGACAGTCCCAGACATTAGGAACTCAGCTCCAATTAACACAAATGAGTTGTACTTAATGGGACAATATGCCTGTGTCATGTCACAAAGCTCAAACTCCCTCTTCACAGGAGAGTCGCTTTGCAGGGGCTGTTAGCTAAGCTTGTGTATGGGATAATTCCAGTGATAAAAACTGGGTGGCATGTGTTTTTCCATGCTAGTAAAAAAGCTACTTAAAGCCCAAAAGGAATAGGAAGATGTATCCATTTATTGGTTAGAAAAAAAAACCCACAGAGGCTTAGCAGTCCCCTCATCACAGTCCCTGTGAGCTCACAGCAGGCAGGAATCAGGAAAGGTGTCCTGGAAAAGGCACGTCTGAGATAGGAGTTGGAAGAAAATAACATTTTGAGGATTGAGAAGGCCAGATAAGAAAATTCTGGGATGAGAAACAAAAATTTTGTACAGGGATCCAGAGCCAACTTGTCAGTTTTGAAGATAAAACTATCATCAGGAAATTGTAAAAGGTAAAAGTAGAGGAGGAGGCAAAAAACCAAGTATGGAAGGACCCAAAAGGCCAGGTTAATGGCTATGGGTGAATCTGTGTGTGTGTGTGTGTGGCGGGGGGGGGGGGGTAGGTAAAATGGTTTGGATCTATAATATTCAAGATATGCAATTCTCTATTTCCTTTAAAGTTCATGAAACAAATCATTGGTATAAATAAGCTAAAGTCATACTAATTAAAATAATTCAATATATTTTTGGACAAAAATTTTTTTGTTTTGGTCTTTTCAAGACAGGGTCTCCCTGTAGCCCCAGCTGTCCTGGAACTCACTCTGTAGACCAGGCTGGCCTTGAACTCACAGAGATCCACCTGCCTCTGCCTCCCAAGTGCTAGGATTAAAGGCATGTGCCACCACGCCCAGTGGACAAAATATTTTTATTAGATTATTTACATTGGACATCTAACTATAATGTATTTGGTCAGATAGTATAATTAGTTTACAATTTGTAAATGTAAATTCCAAATATTAGGAACAAAGGGATGCCTGGTAATCTTAGGTATTATAAACCTGGACAACATTAAGAGTTTTGTTATAGTAGAAGGAAGATATGAACTAGGCCAAACAGACTGCCTGGGAGAAGAACTGCTTCTTGAAAACAGAAGGATGGAGACTGGGGACAAGTGGGGAGAGAAGACGAAGACAATCACAATTTCATGCTTTTTTATGATTCTGGTTTGCATTAAATCTGAAAGTAATTGACGTAGCTAAGAGATTACAGTTTTATGTGCAAACAATCAGATGTTGATTAATTAAAATGGAGTTTTAAATATCAGGATCAAAGACAAAACAGATGCAGGCTTAAGCCAACAGAATTTTAGATACAAATGATTTAGGTTATGTGAAATTATTGATTTCCTCTTAGTTGAAAAATTACTGTCTTCTTTTCCATATGTATAACTTCATGGGAGCCTATCAATAATGTTTGGCTTTTAAAATTACGTACAAATTGAATATATATTCAATGGTGATTTCTATGTTCTGAAAAAGTGCCCAGCTTCTTAATCTGCTAACTTTTTGACTGTCACAGAGTGATGTAGATGAGCACAGGCAGGACAAAGTTTAGTCTGCAAGAGGTATGGAGCATCATGCAAGCTGCTCCCAAGCCTGGGGTATTGGCAATACTGATTATGAGCTTCATGAGGATTGACAGTGGCCTCTAACAGTCACTCATCCCATTGTAAGGTTACAGGGAATTTTACATAAGTAATAATAATGGGTAGTCTCAGATATAGGATTAATTCTACCTGCTTACATTTTTGTCACACTAGAAAGTGAATGAGGTACATGAAGAAACTTCAGTAACTGAAAAGTATGCAAAAATATTGAAAAGCACTTGGACTTTCTAGCAAGATTGATTTTACACATGTACTTATAAGTAGATCTTATATAGATTATATATCATACATAAATTTCTTTTTTAATTCCATGTTTTAAAAACAGGATTTATAGCCTTTTCATGAGTGTCATTTAAAAGACCATTTATTAAAACTTAAATGGACTTGGTATTTTTAATGCCAGAAGGATACATTTCTATTTGAAACCATGTTAATTCTGTTTCTTGCATTATTTATAATTTTAATTCTCCATTTCCTTTGCAACCCTTGTAACAGAGTTTTCAAATTTGTGTTGTGTATTATACTCTTCATTTTGTCCCATGTTACCAACAGAAATAACCTTCAGATTTACATGGAAAATGCATTATTCTGTTTCTCGCACCATATGCCTTTGCAGCTTAACCCCTTCGTTTCTTCATGATAGTAGTACAACTGATTTAAGCCATTTGCAAATGCAAGCAACACCGGGCAGTATATGAACAGACTTACGTGGAAAATGCATTATTCTGTTTCTCACACCGAATGCCTTTGCAGCTTAACCCCTTCGTTTCTTCATAATAGAAGTATAGCTGATTTAAGCCATTTGCAAATGCAAGCAACACCAGGCAGTATATGAACAGAAACTTCAAAATGTCGAGAAGCATCCGTCCCAGTGATATCTGGAGAGGTCCCAGGTGAGAGTTCGCAGTAAACAGAGAGATCAGACGCAGGGAACTGAAAATATTTGCGATGGCAAATAAAGCCTCAGCCACCAAAGTGGGGTGCCACATATCCCAGGACTCCCGTGGGTTGAGAGCACTGTACTAAAAACAAAACAAAACAAAACAGAAACAAAGGGGGAGTGAACACCCACGTGTAAAGGCCTGGGTTACTTTTGAGCCCCACCGTTGTCTGGAAGGCGATGTCCTTTAAGATGGTGGCAGCTATAGTAATCTACACAAAAGAGAAGTTTATTAATTTATAATTCATGAGCTTTAATCAAAGTGGCTTTATGAGGTAGTCCTTGTTATTCATGGTTTCTGTCAGCCTCTTAACGATATCTAATTTAAAATTTTCAAACAGAATTTTAAGAAAAGGAAAATGTCACGTAGTGACAAAATAGCAGATAGTATGCTGGGGGTGGGGGTGGGGAAGCAATATCACAATAGCAAAGAAAAGTATTTATTATAAAGAAAGCTGTTTTGAACAAAACAATCTGTACTCTGTTCTTCTATCTGACACACTTGCCAATTTTAGAATTCATGCAGGATGCAAACTCTAAGTGAGTGGTGGAAGCTGTCCTCTGTTGCCTTGGAAATATAACATCCTGCAGGAGCAAACAATGCTTTGGATCCAGAAAAATCTTAACTGTGAGTACAACCTGACTTGGAAATCCTATTTGTGGGCACTGAATCACTATTGCTTAACAGTAAATACATAGAAAGCTTTGAATTTTATCCAATTCCATCTATAAAAATGCAAATTGAGAACCATATTTGGTTTTTAAAACTGACCAGCAATTATTTCAATTGTAAAACATTTAAATGAAACATAAGCTTTGAATCTTGTGAATATTTAACCATACAAAGACCAAAATTAAATTTCTATAAGTAGAAAAATTATGGAGGCATTTTTGAGGTAAATTTGTTAAATTTGTGTAAATTGTGTTACATTTGTTCTTTAAAATATTTCAGTACAGAAGGGTAAATGGACTCTGTATTAGAACTGGACAGTAAGTTAAATAAATTAATAATTAAATTTATACATTCACTAAAAACATAGGAAAATAGAAAGTTGCTCTACAGTGTGATCTTATCGGACTATTTGCATTCTTTTATAGAGTATTAACACAGAAGACCTTTATAGGCTAATCCATTGGTTCTTGACTCTACTACCTGATACTTCTAAATCTTGCAAAGAAAACATACCCCATCTTACTCAACTTTTACACCCTTGCTTGAATGACACGAAACAATCAAATTTGAACTAGAAAAAGCATTACTTTAAAAAAAATCTTAATTAATGTTCTTAGACCTTTCCAGGCTAAGCTTACGCCTAACCTAGCTAATTACCAGTGATGTGTATCAAAATGCACATCATAACAAGCATGGTGAAGTTTGGAGGGACTACACACCACCTAAGCCCTTCTACTTAGTTCCCCTACACAGAAAGCCAACTCCTTATTCAAAGGCCAGAGTCAATTTTCCTTCCTTTCTTACTTTTCCTCTTGAAAGACGCATTAGAGAACAATGGTGTTTATTTTGATGGCTAATTCTCTTTTCACATATCTTAAGGACTGTATCCAAACTGTAAACAATATGAAAACAAAAGAATTCATAATAATAGAATTATTTTTTAAAAAGCTTCTCATGACTTTCAACACTCTACACCGGACACTATGGGTTCTTAAGAAAAATGCTCTGCTATTAAATATTCATAGAACAAGACAGAGCTGGATAAAATTAATTATAAGAAAAACTCTTTTAGAGATTATTACAAAGTACTCTAGGAATAGAAGAGGTGAATAAATTTATGTCTAACATCCAGAAGAGGCTACAAATGGCTAGAATCTAGATGTTGTCACAGATATTGAGTCCTTTGTTTTATTTATTTATTTATTTATTTATTTATTTATTTATTTATTTATTTAATGTGTATGAATGTACTGTCTGCATGCAGGTCTGTGTACCCATGTTGTGCGATGCCTCGGAGGTCAGAAGAGGGTCTCAGATTCCCCTGGAACTGGAGTTCTCCTGGAATTGGAGTTACAGACAGTTCTCAGCTGCCATGTGGGTGCTGGGGATCGAACCTGGGTCCTCTGCAAGAGCAGTCAGTGCTCTTAACCACTAGGCCATTTCTCCAGCCCCAGATATTGAGTCCTTTGAACCTAGAGGATGGGCTATGCAACATTCTGGGTTCTACACCTGATGTACAGTTCCTCATCACACTGTGACAGAATCCACTTCTACTATGGACTGATATACCCAGTGAAATTCATCATCACACTGTGACAAAGTCCAGTTCTGCTATGAAACTGATATACACAGAGCACTTCCTCATAACACTGTGAAAGAGACCACTTCTACTGTGGACTGATATACACAGAGCACTTCCTCATCACAATTTGATAGAGTTCACTTCTTCTATAGACTTGATATACACAGAGCACTTCATCATCACACTGCAACAGAGTCCACTTCTACTATGGACTGATATATACAGAGTGCTTCCTCATCACAGTGTGACAGAGTCCACTTCTGCTATGGACCTGATATACACGGAGCACTCTCTCATCATACTGTGACTGAGTCCACTTGTACTATGGACCTAATATACACAGAGTGTTTCCTTATCACACCATGACAGAGTCCACTTCTGCTATGGACATGATATACACAGAACATTTTCATCATCAGACTGTGACAGAGTCGACTTCTACTATGGACTTGATATACACAGATTGCTTCCTCATCAAAATGTGAAGGAGTCCACTTCTACTATGCACCTGGTATACACAAAACTTTCCCTCATCACACTGTGACAGAGTCTACTACTATTATAGACCTGATATACAGAGAGCATTTCCTCACACTCTGTGACAGTCAACCTCTGCTATGGACCTGATGTACACAGAGCCTTCCTCAACACACTGTGACAGAGTCAACTTCTACTATAGACCTGATATACACAGAACACTTCAAAATCACAGTGAGAGAGTCCACATCTACTATGGAATTGAAATTCACAGAGCTCCTCCTCATCACACTCTGACAGAGTCTACTTCTACTATGGATTTGATATGCACAGAGCTGTTCCTCATCAGACTGTGACAGAGCGCACTTCTGTGATGGAACTGATACACACAGAGCACTTCCTCATAACACCATGACAGAGTCTATGGGGGACATTCTCATTCAAACCACCACATTCTATTCCCTGGCCCCCATAGCCTCATGACCATATAAAATGCAAAATGCATTTAGTCCAACCTTAAAAGTCCCCATAGTCTTTTCCGGTCTCAATTATATTCAAAAGTCTACAGTCCAAAGTCTCTTTTGAGACCCAGGCCAATCTCTTAACGGTAAGCTCCTGTAAAATTGAAAGACAAATTACATACTCCCAAAATACAGTGGAACCAACTACCCATTCCCATTCCAAAAGGCAGGAATAGAGGCATAGTGAGGAAATACTGGACTAAAACAAGACAAAAACCAGCAGGACAAACACCAAGTCCAGTAGTTCCATATACAACTTCTGGGACTTTACTTCCAAAGGGCTTAGATGGCTCAGCTCTTCTAGCTTTGCGTGCAACATACATCTCTTCCTTAGGCTGGTACCACTTCCTGTATGCAGCTCTCCTTGGCAAATATCTCACAGCTCTGGCATCTTGAATGTCTCGTTGGGGTCTCCACTGCCAACCAGGCTTCACCTTCACAGCTTCAGCCAATGGCCTATTAGGGCCTTCTTTATGCAGGGACGCCCCTGCTGCACTCTGCCTGCCCTCAGTGGCTCTCTGAAACTTCGGAGGAAGAACTGATGACCACTTAACACTTGCACCCTTCATGCCTCTAAAGCCAGCACCACATGAATGAAACAGGAGTTTGGCTGCAAGTTTGGGATGTACTCTGGCCTACTTCAACCACATTCGCAACTTTTCTCTGCCCTTTCAGGATTTTCTTTTCAAAAGTTGGAGGCTTAGCTGGGTGTGGTCTTGCACTGAAGGTACTATTTCTATTGTTTACTTGTAAATCTTTAGGCCTCTTCTTAATAACTTTAATCTCACTCTTTCCATTGTTTACTTGTAAATATCTAGGTCTCTCCTTAATCACTTTATTTTCCTTATCAAGGGGATCCTCTCCTTCACACGCCTTGGCTCCAACATTAATCTCCCTAGTGCACTTTTCCAATCCAAACTGTACATTCTGCATTTCTTTCTGCCCCATGTGCTCTTTTCTGTTGTTTGTTGTTGTTGTTTGTTGTTTTTGTTTGTTTTTTGGTCTTTTTGAGACAGGGTCTCCCTGTAGCTCCAGATGGCCTGGAACTCACTTTGTAGACCAGGCTGGCCTTGAACTCACAGAGATCTGCCTACCTCTGCCTCCTGAGTGCTAGGATTAAAGGTGGTTCTTAGCTGCCATGTGGGTGCTGGGAATTGAACCCGGGTCCTCTGCAAGAGCAGTCAGTGCTCTTAACCACTGAGCCATCTCTCCAGCCCCATCCATTAGCTCATTTTCACTGTAGATCTTTATAATAGTCACCATTAATAGCCACACCATCATTTCTATGTTAGGCTGTCTTGAAATATCCTCCTCCACAGAAATTAATCCATTGCTTTTCAACTTAGCCTCAGGCAAGCATTTGGGCTGTGGGCAAACTCTAGCCAGATTCTTTACCAAAATATCCCAGTTTCTGCTTAAGTCCTTATTTTCCTCTGGAAATACATTTTTTCTCAGCACTGCTTTCTTCTAGGCTTCTACTAGAATGGCCCATTAAGCTCTGCTTACAGCAGTAAACAGCTTTTCTAGCCCAAAGTTCCAAAGACTTCCACATTTCTCCAAACACACACATGGTCAGGTTCTTCACAGCCAACAGCCCACTCTCTGGTACCAAAAACTGTATTAGTCAACTTTTCTGTTGCTGTGATAAAAACCACAATGACCAAGGTAACTTATAAAAGGAAGAATTTATTTGAGCTTATGATGGTTCCAGGAAATTAGAGTCCATTGTGGCAGGAGGCATGGTGGCAGGGTTTGGAGCAGAAAGCCGAGGCTCACATCTTCCAGTGAACACAGGAAACAGAGAGAGAGAGAGCAGCTGGAGACTGCAAGGCTTGTTGAACTCTCTAAGTCCTCCCTCCCCCCAGTGACTTACTTCTTCCAGCATGGTCACACCTTCTAAGACTTCCCAAAACAGCGCCACCAACTGGGGACAAAATGTCTTAATACTTGAAGCCATAGTGGGACATTCCCATTCAAACCACCACAATTATGGACCTGATATTCAAAGAGCACTTCTTCATTACACTGTGACAGAGTCCATTTCTGCTATGGATCAGATATACACAAAGTGCTACCTCATCACACTGTGATAGAGTCCACTTCTACTATGGACCTGATAAACACAGAACACTCCCTCACCACACTGTGAAGGAGTCTATTTCTACTATGGACCTGATATACCCAGAACAGTCCCTCACTACACTGTAAAAGAGTCCATTTCTACTATGGACCTGATATACCCAGAACAGTCCCTCACCACACTGTAAAAGAGTCCATTTCTACTATGGACCTGATATACCCAGAACTCTATGTCATTACACTGTGACAGAATCCACTTCTGTTATGGATCTGATATACACAGAGCAGTACTTCTTCACTCTGTGACAGAGTCCACTTCTACTATGGACCTGATGTACACAGAGTGCTACCTCTTCACTCTGTGACAGAGTCCACTTCTACTATGGGCCTGATATACACAGGTGCTTCCTCCTCACACTCTGACAGAGACCACTTTTACTATGGACTGATATAAACAGATAAACATAAACAACATGATATCATCATGCTCTGAAAGAGTCCACTTCTACCAGGACCTGATATACATGGAAGATGCCCTCATCACATTGTGACAGAGTCCACTTCTACTATGGACTTAATATACACAGAGTACTTCTTCATCACCCTGTGACAGAGTCCACTTCTACTATGGACTTGATATATAGAGAGCTCTTCCTCATCAGACTGTGACAGAGTGCACTTCTGCTATGGACCTTATATATATATATACAGAGCACTTCCTCATAACACCAAGACAGAGTCAACTTCTAGTATGGACGTGATATACACAGAGCACTACATCATCACTCTGCGACAGAGTCCAATTCTACCATGGATCTTATATACTGAGAGCATTTCCTCATCACACTGTGACAGAGTCAATTTCTACTATGGACCTGATATACACAGAGCTCTTCCTCATCTCACTGTGACAAAGTGTACTTCTGCTATGGACCTGATATACACAGAAGACTCTCTTATCACACGGTGACAGAGTCAACTTCTACTATGGACATGATATACACAGAACACTCCCTGGTCACACTGTGACAGAATCTACTTCTACTATAGACCTGATATACATCATTCATCACATTGTGACAGAGTCCACTTCTACTGTACAGAATGCTACCTCATCATACCATGACATAGTCCAGTTCTACTATGGACATGATATACACAGAACCCTCCATTCCCATGCTGTGACAGAGTCCACTTCTACTATAGACCTGATTTACCCAGAGGGCTTCTTCATCACATTGTGACAGAGTCCACTTCCACTATGGAACTGATATGCACAGAGCACTCCCTCATGACACTGCTACAAAGTCTATTTCTTATATGGACCTGATATATATAGAGAGCATCTCCTCATCACTCTGTGACAGAGTCCACTTCTACTATGGACCTGATATACACAGTGTGCTATCTCATCACACTGTGACAGAGTCCACTTCCACTATAGACCTGATATACACAGAGCACTTCCTAATCACACTGTGACAGAGTTCACTTCTGCTATGGACCTGATCTATCAATAGAGTGCTTTTTAGAGTATTAGCTCAGCTGTGATCCATAAAATCAAAGCAGGCAATATAGTAAGTCATGATATGATATGCTTGCTTCTGTCCCAGTACAATCATCCATTTTGACTCAGAGCCTAGTGTTGCTGGTAGGTGCTGAGAAACAATACTATATGAATAAGCTTAGGCTGCACATAGAGAAAGTTTTCTGAGCAAAACACCCCTGGATCTGGGTTAAATGGTGTTGGAATGGCAAACAACCATTAAAAGGTAAAGCCACAGACTCCTGAGAGACTCAGAAATCTCTCCCTTGGAGTCATCTGCTTACATTCACAGGATAATAAATGTAGGGGCCTTGCTTCTCCAGAGAGCATTTATTTACCTAAGTTCAGGTCTTTCTCTCTCATTCTCCAGGGGAATGATGGGCAGCTGGATCAGCTGCACCATGTAAATTCTGATATTCATAATTTCTGATTTCCTTTCCTGTGGTACAAATTCCTGTGTGCACAGGGCACATCTGGCTCTCATCATATCCCCAGTGGGGAATGGGGATGTGGGGAACTGATGCTAAGATTGCAGTATAAATCAATAATCTGTTCTCTGATCCAGAAATCTTGTTTCCTGTCAGGGAATAAATAGAGACATAAACATTGAATAATTAACTCTCGGGTTTATTCTTTTAAGCTTTGCTTTAAACCTTTCTCTTGTCATTCACACACATATTTTCTTAGGCTTTTAAATACGGCGTTTGACCACGTCTAGTACCCATACCTGCAATCCCAACATCCAGGATGCAGCTACATGGGAACAGCAGACACTACAAGTGAGTTCAAGGTTAGCCTGGGCTACCTTGCTTTTTTTTTTTTTTTTTTGCTGTCACAAAAACAAATGGAAATTAAGCCTTGTTTTATGAAGCATTTAAAAATTATGCAAACTGTGATAGTCTCCAAATTTGTAGAGAATACAAGATTTGGTCATCATATGTGTTTTATTTATTTATTTTTTTGGTCTTTTTGAGACAGGGTCTCCCTGTAGCCCCAGCTGGCCTCGAACTCACTTTGTAGACCAGGCTGGCTTTTAACTCACAGAGATCCACCTGCCTCTGGCTCCCAAGTGCTAGGATTAAAGGTGTGCACCACCACACCCAGCCATATGTGTTTTCTATACCTGTTGTTTGTACGAAGATACTAATTTCAAAATTTATAATTTTGCTCAATTATTTAAAATTACTTTTACAATTTCTGGTTATTTTTCACCTATGTTTATTCAGTTCTGAGCTGCGTTGGCTCAGTACCCTTGCTGGTGCTTGAATCTCACTTTCTCTCCCAGCCTCTTCTCCTCCATCAATCCTCCTCCAATGTCTCCCAGGATTTTCAGTGATGACCCCAACTCCGTGTCTCTTACCCAGACCTCTTACCTTACAGTCCTACTTAAGAATTTACTCTTTGCTTGACTTTTTCCATTTGGGTGTCTCATAATTATCTAAAATTTATAGGCTGAAAGTGCAATCCATTGCCTTTGACATCCTTCATTTATGTGTCCTGATGTTGGCGAATGGCTACAAATAACACAACTCGAAATTTTCTGGTCCTCCTCCGGCTTGCCCCAGCATCCAGAAGCAAGTCCCGTGCCTGCCTCTATTTCTCACCTTCTTTTTTTTTTTTTGTCTTTTTTGAGACAGGGTCTCTCTGTAGCCCCAGCTGTCCTGGAACTCACTCTGTAGAGTGAAGAGGTAGCACTCTGTGTACATCAGGTCCATAGTAGAAGTGGACTCTGTCACAGAGTGAAGAGGTACTGCTCTGTGTATATCAGGTCCATAAGATCCGCCTGCCTCTGCCTCCCAAGTGCTAGGATTAAAGGCGTGCACCACCATGCCCTGCACACCTTCTCTATCTTAAAAGAGTTCCCTTTATTTTCCCAGTTATCACAGTGTTGTATCCTAGCTGTTCTCCTGCCTTGGGCCACCTCTTTTTGTTTATTCATTATCAAATGTTCCATTATCAATTATCAAATGTTCCTTGAAGGAGAGACTGACTGTGTCATGTGTTAATATTCTACACTCTGCACTGTTCTCGAGTTGATGGTTCAACTTCTTGGTATCTCACAGGTGCCCTGGGAGGCCCGTGTTCTGACTTCCTTTTAAAAACTCATCGGCCACTTGTGTCCAGTTAGGTACTTACTGTCCTAGCTCAAACCTTTAGTGCTAGTGATTCCCTCTCTTTTTTTTTTAACACATTCCTTCACACTCATTGAACCTATTGGAGGCAAGAAAGATTGTTAAGTCCTTTCTTTAGGCCACCTTGTAGTGAAAAAAGAAGATATGGTCATGCCGCAAAATTAGAGGATTGTGAGGAAAACAGACATTAATCAAGTAATGTTCATCTTTTCCTTGAGAGCAGATCAGTGGGCATCAGGATCATGAAGTCCAGATTGAATCATAATATTGGATCATATGTCCCTTCAGTACATTGGAAAGTACATTATGTCATCTTCATCTCTTACAAGCTCATGCATATTCATAAAACCCAAATTATCAATCTAAATGACTAAAATTTTTGGGTTAATATAATATCAAAATGTCTGTTGGTGTAGTTGGGTCTGGAATGTCCCCCAAAGGTCAATTTGGGGCTAGTAAGAGATTGCAAAATCATAGAGGAGTGATTATTTCGTTCAAGGAAATGCTTTTGATCATGGGACCCTGGTCTCTTCTTCTTTCCCAGTTACAAGGTGACAAGTTTGTTCCACCATTCATTCCCTTACATGATATATCACAGAAAAACCAACTGACCCAGGGCCAAAACCCCCTGAACTGTGAATCATAATAAACCTTTTCTATATATATGCTTATTATCTAGGTATTTGATATAGTAATGGAAATCTGACTAGCATATTTCCCATATGAGATTAAATAGAAAATATGTTAATTTTAATAAGTACTTTACAAGAAGAGATACAAGATGCTCCCTTTGTGCAAACATGCTAGTTGTCCAGCAAAAGAAAACACAGAGTCAGAGAACTTTTCCCCTAGTAGCTAATTCTAGACAGTGACACTAGAATTCAACTCTCTACAGTTCCCTGCCACAGAAATAAAGAGTGTCTTAGAAAATAGCACAGTCCGAGCAGGAGATTAAGTTTCCATCATTCAGAATATAGAAGCGACAGTCTTTTTAATAGCTAAAAGGAAGAATCAACAAGATGCATGGTAAAAACTGTTTAGAAAAGTTATGTGGTAAAACTCCATCAAGACTGTTAAAAACAAATGTATTATTCTTAATAATTTGATTTTTGAAAATATTTAAATTATACAATCAAAAGGTACAGAAATTGAATCATTCCTGTCAAATGACTGAATCTAAATATGAGAGATAAGTTCTACATTGGAAAAAGGGATAGGTAATAAGTGGGACTCAACCAGCCATAACAAAGCTGAAATATTTAAAAATTGTATCCTCAGGCATTAACAAGGCTCCTGATTAGCTAATGCTTCATATGTAGTGCAAAGGAAAATATGATTGATAATATATCTTCCTGAATATCAGGAGGGGAAAAACAGCCTTTGAGTTATAAAATGAAAGGTGCCAAAGCATTCAAGGAAGGGTCATTAAGCCTTGTATGCAAGGAGAAAAAAGAAGTCTTATGTATTTTTTTTTTTTAAAGACAGTTCTTAACTGCCATGTGGGTGTTGGGAATTGAATCCGGGTCCTCTGCAAGAGCAGTTGGCCTTAAACACTGAGCCATCTCTCCAGCCCCAAGAAGTCCTATGTATTTTTATGGTCTGTTTATGGCACTATAATGTTATTGCTTTGCATGTGCAAATTCAAAGCAAGTGTTCAATGTTTATATAGGGTATTTTTTTTATGCATTTCGTACATCATTTTCCAATTCAGATCAGGCATATTTCCCTTTCCCTTCCCCCCCACCCCCACCCCATCCCAGATCATGTATTCTGTCATAACTGTCCTGCATCTTATCGGGTATTTTAATCTTCAAAATATTCTATGGGGTTTAATTATTATTAGTGTTATCCATAAAAGGTATTCGAGACATAGATTAAGTAACTTTCTCTAAACAGCACAAGTAGTATAAGCAGTACTTAGACCAACTCTTGGTTTGACTTGAAGATCTGTGCAGTAGTTTGTACTTGCAATGCCTCTCATCTCCAGTTTGTGGTGATATTGAGAGCTTGCAGAGTCTTTGGTAGATGGGATCTATAGGGAGGTCTTCAGTTACTTGGTAGAAGACCTCAAAGGGGATTATGTGGCGCAGTCCTCTCTCTCTTTCTCCTTGCAATTTGTGAGGTGAATGGTTTTGCTGCCAAATCATCCCACAGCAATGTGCCATCCCCTCAAAGGCTCAAAGCAATGGAGTCAATTAACGATGAACTGAATGAAACCCTGAAAACTGAGAGCCAAATAAACCTTTCCTATTTATAAGCTAATCTTATGTGTTTGTCATGGTGACATGAAGCTGACTAGTACAAACTATTTTATGTTCCTTTTATAAAGATCCTTTCCAAATTGGTGAATTGCAGAAAGATGAATGTCATGGACTGACTTGGCCTCACCCCTAAATTGATATGTTTCTACCTTTCTCTTCCCCAGTATTTTAAAATGGTACCTTTGAGGGTTAATTAGGTATAAGTCAGGTTATGAATGTGTGACCTTCATGGAATTAGTGCCCTTATAAGAAGACTGTTTTTAAATGCCTGCATGCTCTCTCTCTCTCTCTCTCTCTCTCTCTCTCCTTTCTCTCTCTCTCTCTCTTGAGTTCTTTCTCTACACTTCCTTCCCTTCATTTAAAGGGTCAGTTCATCTATATAAGTGCATACCTTAAACACCCAATGTTCTTATATATGAAGAATATCTGCACTTGAAGTAGGCATCCTATAAATATAATAAGTGTAAACTTTATATATTACTTGAATGTTTCAGATGAAAAAAACATTAATGAAGATCTTTCTTTCTTTTTTTTTTTTTTTTGGTCTTTTTGGGCTACAGGGTCTCCCTGTAGCCCCAGCTGTCCTGGAACTCACTCTGTAGACCAGGCTGGCCTTGAACTCACAAAGATCCTCCTGCCTCTGCCTCCCAAGTGCTAGGATTAAAGGCATATGCCACTACGCCAGCATGAAGTTCTTTATTGATTTGCCTTTATTTTTTTCCCTTTGAGACATTCAAAGTATCTTCCTTGAACTACAAAATCTCAGTAACAAAAACCAAATAAATCAATTTCTAAGATGGGAAAATGACCAAAATAGACAGTTCTCAAAAGATAAAATACTTCATCACTGTCAACAATAGGCAAGTACAGCAGTCAGTTAACTTGATGAGTGGATAGATGTTGTACATACACAGAATAGTAACTGGCCATAAAATGAATGAAATCATTTAATTCATATAAATGGAACTGGAGAATTTGTTCAAAATGAAATAAGCCAGACACCAGGAGGTAAGTATCTCATGTTCTTTCTCCTATGTGGAAGCAAATACATTGGTCTGAAAGCTCTACGCCTTAGTTTGTTAGTTTCAGCAGATAACTTGACACAGCTCAGAGTTATCTGATGGCGTCTCAGTGAAGAGATTGCCTCCATCATAGTGGCCTGTGGATATGTCTGAGGCATTTTCTTGATTGTTAATTGATGTGAGAGAGACCAGACCACTGCGGGTGGTCTGGTAGGCCTGGGCTGGTGGCACAGGCCTTTAATCCCAGCACTTGGGAGGCAGAGGCAGGTGGATCTTTGTGAGTTCAAGGCCAGCCTGGTCTATATTGCGAGCTCCAGGCCAGCTGGGACTAAAGGGAGACCCTGTCTCAAAAAGACAAAAAAAAAGAAGAAGAAAAAAAAGAAATCTAGCTGAGCAAGAATAAGAGAGGGTAAACCAGGAAGCAGCTTTTCTCTGGGATTTCTGTTTCAAGATCCTGCACTGAGTTCTGCCCATACTTCTCTCAATGATGCATGTGACCTGGAACTGTAAGCCAAATAAACCATTTCGTCCCCATGTTGCTTTTGGTTATGGTGTTCATCACAGCAACAGGAGAACAAACTAGAACAAGCTGCAAAAATAAACAAATAAAAAGCTGCATATTATTAGAGGCTAGAAGAGGCAGAGGGAAGAGAAGCTTGGGGAGTTTAATAATAAGTTTCAAAATATATTCGATTTATATATATATATATATATATATATTTCTAGTCTGATTCTGTCTTAAAGTTTTAGCTCTCAGAACTACTCCAATGGCAAAAAAGACAATAAGATATTTTTCTTTTTAATTATTATCATATATACATTTTAAAATCTAAAGGTCTATTGTACTGGAACACACTAGTGACTGAAGCTTACAGTGATTTATTATATATTATGAAGAACCAGTAAAAGAGAACTTGAAGGCTGTAAACACAAACAAAAAAACTGATAAGGAGATGGAAATGATAATTATCCTGATTTGGCCAGTATATATACCCATGATACTGCACCTTAGTAACATGTACAAATATATCAATAAAAAGAAGCTTCCCCCCAAGTTCTTACCCTCATACCCATAGTATAGGGCATAGTCTCTCAACCCCCATTAGAGAAGCTTCTTTTTGTACTGCATGACAATTAATACAGACAACTGGTCATTGTGCAGAGAATAAGAGCCCGTGGGAGTGCTTACCCCTAAATGGGAACTTTATGTTACACCCTTTCCTTTCAATGTCAGGTATCACTGTGGAGGAGAGGGAAGAAAGATTATAAGAGACAGAGGAAATAGACATCTGATCAAAGTGTTTGCCAGGCATGAGAAGACCTTTGTACACACCAACTCACAGTGGCTGTGACCTACACAGAATCAAACCAACTGAAGGGGGCTTTCATGAAACCCCACCCCTAGCTGAGAGGCTGTGGGAAAGTGATGGCTACTGACTGAGCAGGAATCAGTTCACTTCAAGACTGTGTTCCTGGAGACTCTACACATGCTCCTGTAGATGTCCTTAATCTAGTTACTTTCTATTGCTCTGATAAAACATTCTGACCAAACTGAACTTGGGAAGGAAAGGGTTTATTTAGTTTATATGTCATGGCCACAGTTTATCTTTGAGAGAAACTAAGGCAGGAAATTCAGGGCAGGAATCTGGGGTCAGGAACTGAAGCATAGACTGTAGAGGAATGGTGCTTTCTGGCTTGCTCTCCTACCTGTGCTCAGCCTGCTTTCTTATACTACATAGGACCACCTGCCCAGGGGTGGCACTGCCCACAGTGGGCTAAACAATCAAGAAAATGCCCCACAGACATAGCCATAGGGCAGCCTGATAGAGGAAATTTCCCAATTGAGGTTCCTTCTACCCCGGTGTGTCAAATTGACATCTAAAGCTATCCAGCACAGTCCTATACCCCAGAACATACAGAAAGCACTAAACAGACTCAGTAGCATTAAAATCAAAGCACAACAAGTTGGGAGGGAAAATGATTGGGGGATAAGGAAGGAGATGGAGGGAAGGATTGAAGGGTGGATTTTATCAAAATATATTATGTATAAAATTCTCAAAAAACCCCTAAAAATGACAAAAATTTCAGTAGAGAAGCTTTCTTATACAGCAGATGGTGATTAATGTTATGTATAGAGACAAGAGAGGCTGAATCCCTGAATAGGACACCCGTGTCAAACATCGGCTCAGAGATCGCTGTGGAAGAGGGTGGAAAGATTGTAAGACCCAGGGGTCATGGACAATCACAAGGAGACAGTTTTGCAGACATCTGGTCATTTACTCAAATGAATTCATAACAATGATGCAGCATGCACAAGACCCATGTAAGCTCAAGCCAGGCATAGATGTGGGGAAGTGGCTGAGAAACCCCAAGGGTACCGGAGGAACTATTGGCAACTGATGGCTGCTGGGAGGGTTGAGTCAGTCTCATTTAAGAGTGAAAACGTGGTAATTTGACAAGGCTGCAGTGGATGAACCCAACCAAAGGGCTATGGAGACACAAACTTGATTCTATAGGCCTTCACACACACACACACACACACACACACACACAAACACATATATTTGAGTACAAGAAATTGGTTGTGTGGTATTAATGGGGGGGTGCAGTAGAGGAGGAGATCTAAGTATGATTAATATATACTGTGTGAGATTCTTTAAAAATTCAATAGAAAGGGAAAATATTGTAAAAATTGATTCATAAGTAAAACTAAAACCATTACAGCAGCAACAATGACAAGAAATGCCACACTTATTTTTACCCACACTGGTAGGTTTGTTGGAACTACAAATTCAGATGTTGCCACTTCTAATTTAAAATATTAGCGTAGAGAAGAGGCATTGTGTTTTAGCAAGCTCTCCAGGTGATTTTCTAGAACAGCTACTGTCATGTAATTTTTGAATTTTCTGAGAACCTGGGACTACACAATATACATTATATATATACACACATGTATGTATATAATGTATTAGTAGAAGGTGGCTCCAATGGGACTCTATAGAGTTAACTGTATAAACTCTTTCCCCATTACAGAGGAAAGAGTTTATACAGTTATCCACTATTAAGAGCAAAATGAGAGTCACCTGCATCCATGCACAATCTTCTTACCTTAAAGGACTACATTCTGCCATTTAACCGCTGTTCAAGGTCATCAGCATTAATAAATGCACAGAGGTAAAATTACCAAATTATGTTCCTGTTCTTTAAAGAACTTGCTTTCCATAAAATTGACAGAAATTGTTTTCTCTAAGTATTTTGATAAGCATTGGCAAAATTTTAATTGAACAAAGGCTAGGAACCATGGCTTCCAATTTTGGACAGTTTTGTTTCTAAATTTTGTACCTAAATATTGCACAAGGACAATTAGAGCACTGTTTCAAGTACTTCACTAAATGAATAGGAACTCACATTTTAGCATTAGTTCAGATGACAAAATTGCATGCAGTATTCATGTAGCACCTAATTAAATACTCTTTCTTTGTTAAAAAATTCACTGATCATTTTGAAACATTCTTTTTGAAACTTTTTTTAAGGAGGTGGAAATGAAGAGACAAATGAAAGTCAGAGAAAGGGAAAATAATACTTGTGTCTGAAACAAATCCTTCAAAGCATAAGAATAATCTCACTTGTCATTACAAAAGCACAATATCTCATGTAAATTATGTAGTTGTGGATAAGATTGATGCTCTAAGTCTGAAGGAGTAAAGGCTGTTTTATATCTTCTCCAATTATACTAAACCATGATAGTTTAAATTGAGAGAATACTTTAAAAGAGCAATGTTTTGATCTTTTTATGTAATTTTATCTATTTGTTATGACTGATAAAAATAGATTGGAGTTGACAAAATTTAAACAGTGTTTGAAGTACAATTTCTTTAGAAGTGGAAAAATTAGAGTTAGAGCAGCTATTGAGAGTGATTTTGAGGCAGTCATTTCACTTAGCAGAAAGGCAATCAGGTGGTAACTCCAAAATTTGTGATTATAAGGTATGCATTGTATTTGTATTTTAGCTCTCTCTGTAAAATTATGAGCTGATAAATACCATATCTGAAGGTGTAGCTAACTATTGGTTAAATTAATAGCAATTGAATAACCCATGGCTGATGCCACAAGCTTACATCCTCTACAGGTTAGATGTTATAAGCCACAGCAATTGAAGGTACACTTTTGAAAATAAGACTTATGCTTTATCAACAACTTCAAGGACAGTTACCTTTACAAATGCAACAATCTTCAAGGAGATTGTTGCCAAATATAAAGAGTTCATCACGAAATCCATTAGGTTCCACCAGTCATGGATGTAATCCTGAAGTCCACCATCCCACATCTGTTTAATCTCTCCCCATATGAAACCTGAAATTATAGAAAATATCACTGTAAGTATGATTTTCGATCAAAATATGTAAAAAAATGTACACAATTAAGCAATTACAGTCATTGAAGATATGTGGGACCATGTGTTCACATTTGATACAATAACTTTTTTGTAGGTAGTAATATTGGGTCCCATATATCTTTTAAGACTGAGGACACTGCTAATTCTAGAAGATTTTGTTAAGTCAACATCACTTAATTTATGCGTTAATATGTTAGTAAATTATAATGTTTTAATCAAACTGCAATTTCTCTATACATATTTTTTCATGGATGCCATAGAGTGTTCTTGTGAGCAAATCTTTGGGGCAATATTTTTAATATTTTTCTCCTAAGCCAAAATGACTAAAAATTCCATGAAAAATAGTATATCTAGCAAAAAGAGCAACAACAACTTGTTATGGCCAAGTAATCAAGGTATATAGCTGAATTTTATGCAATCAGCGCTTTGTGAGATCTGTTTTCAGTTGGAAAAATAAGGCTTATAAAATTCACGATATTTTATTAAGCTGATTTAGATAGAGCAAAGTTTCAATGTTATATCATAAACTTTTTCTGGTGTTTTGTAACAGAAACTGTTACATTATAAAATTTTATGGAGTAATTATAAAGTATCAGTATAGCTCAGTATTTTATTTACACAATCTTATTAAAATATTTATTACTATTTTTAGAGCCTAATAATGAGAACAATACCAAAGTACCTAAAATTAGGTCATGTTAAAAAGATAAATATGCTATTATTACTGCATTAATCAAAATAAACAATAAGACTGCATAATGATAATGATAGTTTGAAGTACAACATGTAAGACACCAAGTTTGATAGCTGCTGAGAATGCAGAAAGTTGGAAAGAATTTTACTAAATCCAAGAAAAAGGTTAACTCTAGAAATCATAAATTGAATTTTACTAAATCCAAGAAAAAGGTTAACTCTAGAAATCATAAATTGTCACATCTTCAAAAGGGGTAGAAGTAGTTAAGAGACCTAAACTTTAAACAGTGAAGCAATTCCTCCACCACTAAATAAAAACAAAAAAAGAAAGGAACCATGACAAGAGGTCAGAGAGATGCTTATTGGGTAAAAGTGTATCAAGGAATAAATAAAAATATGCAAAATAGTAAATATTGTAATATATTGAATATGTAATTAATATATGTATTATATATTTATTTTACATTTTCTGTATGTTAGAAAAGATTCTGAGTAAAACTTTGGAAGGCCTAAAAGTAGTTGAATGATGGGTTATCGTTAGTGAAGACTAGGAATAATTATATAAATTATCCATTAAATTTAAAGTTTCAATTTTATATTATATTTAAACTTATAGCCCAGATAAAGACTGATTTCATGTGAGTTACGCATGGTGTCTTGTTTAACTCGGCTGTACGCACCACTTTATTCTGAGTACTGTGTTGCCATCCTAGCTAGATTTCCTTCTGAAGCTTTTTTCATAAACAAATTCATTGAGTGTTCTGGTAGGATTGGGAAGGAACTGGTCATATTTGACACCTTCATGTTGGTTGAAGAAAGGAGCATAGCAGAATGGAGTAAGACATGGTTCATGCTAATGGGAAACTTAAAATGTATTTGTGCAATGAGGAAAGATGCTTGGTGCACATGGAAACACTCTCCTCCCACACTGAAGGTAGTGCTTCTTCTTGCTACAATGGACATGCTTGTAGAATCCAGTCCACAAGCATAACTTGCATGGGAAACTACAGCCCAAAGGGCAGGTGTGACCCCTGCTGGGCTACTACTTAAGGGAGACACTAGGCCTGGGTCTGAATCTCCAAATACCTGGGCACCATTTTCTTACTTTTATATGACAGATATTTCAATATATTATTTGTTTTTTCTTGATTAAATTTTGCCAATTCACAGAGGTTTGAAGATGTTGACTTGGAATTATTATTTGGTAAATGTGTGCCCAGTTGACCTTCAGCAGAACACACAAGTGATAGGAACTAGACTGTGTCAGGTGTGGCCCTGCCAGGTTGGATTGAGGGTAGCCAGGTTTATAATCTTATCAAAGTCATGTAATCTCTGTAGGTTTGACCTGTCATACTTCAAAAGAAGTTGGGCACTCAAAAAACAAAGAAGAAAGAAAACAAATGACTCACTCAAAAGATGGAGTAAAGAGCTGAACAGAGACTTCACAAGTGAGGAATTAGAGATGGCTAAGAAACATCTTAAAATGTGTTCAACATCCTTAATAATTAAGGAAATGCAAATTAAAACCACTTTAAGATATCATCTCACTCCAATAAGACTGGCTAGGATCAAGAAAACAAATGATACCAAATGATGGAGAGGTTGTAGGGAAAGGGGAAGACTCATCCACTGCTGGTGGGAATGTAAACTCAGACAACCACCATGGAATGCAGTGTGGAGAACAATTAAGAGACTCAAAATGAGCTTGCCTCTTGACCCAGTCATACCACTCCTGGGTATAATCCCATAAGATTCATCCTACCGCAGAGATACATGCATATCCATGTTTATTGCAGCTCTTTTCACAATAGCAAAGAGTTGGAACCAACCCAAGTACCCCACAACTGATGAGTGGATAGAGAAAATGTGGTACATCTACACAATGGAGTTCTATTCAGCAGTAAAGAAAGATGACATCATGAACTTTGCAGGTAAATGGATGGAACTAAATGATACTATGTTGAGTGAAGTATCACAGTCCCATGAAAACAAATGATGAGTGATATCCCTCATCTGTGGATGCTAGCACCAAGTACCTGGTTGTAAGGCAAACTAAGCAATGTTAATATTATGTTCCTTGTGATCTGAAAACAACTGTGCTCTTTTATTGTGAATCCCTTAACAGGTTCTAAAATTAATCTACCATTTCTTTTCAGATGTAGGCAGTTTTGGTATATTGGTGGAGGGTATGTATGCACAAAATCAAAAGAATGAGGGAAGAAAACTTTTTCATGACATTGTGTCTAATCACTTATGGGAGTGCTTCTTAGTATTTCTTATACTTGAGCTTTTGTCCAACCCTTTTCTAAAATATACAGTAGTTAAAATTATCAGGCTGGTATAACTTAGCCTCTCTGGATGCTTAACAGCCATACTTAAGGCCCATACCAGTTTGGCTGAGGGACTTGAGGGATAACTTTGTTCCTTGCCCTCAGTGGTCAACTAAGTTCCAGGGGACTATGTATGGGAACATCTCTTGAAATGTCCTGCAAATGTGAGTCACCAGTCTTCCTGTGCAGGGAGGTCTTGGAGATCCACTAATGGGTCTTCAGCCAGTATCCAGTCTATAAAGAGGAAAGTCTGTTCATGCTTCAAAAAGGGAAGCCTGCTCTAGCAGGAACTGACTTTGTCCTTGAGTGGATGGAACTGGTAAATGAAAAGCCAAAAATAGCCAGCAGCTCCCTCACCCCCCAAAAAACCTGAGGACCAGATCCTCAACTAACCTTCAGAAAACAAAAATGTTGTTTAATCTGGACTAACAGTATGGCCTTAAACGTCCAAAGGAAAGTATAACTAGAAATAATTAATTAGTAAGGCCTGAGAAATTGTACTTCAGGTATAAAACTTGAGATCTTAGTAAAAAGACAAAAAAGAACACAGCTGTTTTGCCTCTCTTACTGGCAAGTGCAGCTACCTGGAGGCTGCCACTGCTTTTGCCATCCTTCAAAGACATGAGACACAGCTTTTCGACCTTCCAGTATGGACTGAAGACTCATGTCTCTCCAAGAATCCTCCAAACCTTCAGTGCCAGATGGGGACTGCTGAGACATCCACCTTGGGGACTGAGCTACTACTGGGGTTTCAACCCCTTCAGAGTATTGATTGCCATTGCTGGACTACCCAGGGTGTATCGCAGAGACCAGTACAGGGGGGATCAAGACAGAATGCAGTGCTTACTGGACCTCATTTGGTGACCATGGAAAACCCTAGTGTGGAGCACAAGGGCAGGACTGATGGTTGTTTGGGCTTGCCAAGGAGGAGCCTTGAAACATGACATCTTTCAGCCTAATAAAAAACAAAGAAAAAAAAAAAACAAACAGAAATCCATAAGCTGAAGATGCTAAAAGATATATGTGGCATGCATATGTGCATATTTTAGAGTGATACAGATTGGAAGGAGCAACAACAACAACAAAAGACTGGGTCGAAGAACTAACTGAAACGGTGAACTTATGCTCAAAACAGTAAACTTCTGCATTGAAAATTTTAGAAGAAACTGGGAAAGCGATGAAAAACATGTTTGGCAGAATGCATGAACTCTGGTGCGGTGGCGGGCAGCAAGGAACAGGGAATGGGTCTGGACTTGATTGGAAGTTTTGTATAAAATGCACAAAGCTTCAATAAAAATTGGCTTAAAAAGTTGGGATTTTATGACATCCAATAAAAGGATTCAACACAATTGTAAAGATTTCCAAGCATTGCTTTTCACTACTTGATGGTATCAAAATGTTACTAAATTTGATTATAAAAATTGCTGCCGTGAGAGATTAAAGTCTGTCATGAGCATAAAATCCATCATGAACAAGTAGTCACAGACTTGCTCTGGTCTACCTTGAAAGCATGGAATCTGATCTTTGACAGGAGGGATATACAAAAACATCTCCTGGCCATACATGAAGAATAATTTCTCCGGCAATCAGAGCTGCTAAAAAACTGATGGAGGCAGAGTTTCTAACCTAGATTCTAAAATGTTTTTTATCATGTGTCCTGACAAGAATTCAGACCATGAGTGGAAACACAGCTTATAATCTCTTTAGAGATGAACTTCAGTTTATCCCAGCTTGACACATTTATGATTCAGTCATTTAATATTGTATGTGGTATTTGGTGAAGCAGATTTTAAAGTACCTGTTAGGGAATCAGAACATGTATGTGTTACCACCTTTAGAGATAAATTGCATTATCTCAAAACCTACCTCTGTCAAGTTGGAAACCAAAATGTGATTTTTAATAATCACCAAAATAGTTGACTTTAAACATTTTGTAATTATATACAGGAAGAAAGTCAAGGGAGCTAATTGCTGGCATGGCAGGGAAGGCTCCTAGAGAAGGATTTAGACAGGAGCAGCTCTGCATAAACTTGAGATTTCTTTAACATAGGAAAGATCTCTTTTTAAGAAATAGGACTGGGGCTGGAGAGATGGCCTAGCGGTTAAGAGCACTGACCACTCTTGCAGAGGACCCGGGTTCGATCCCCAGCAGCCACATGGCGGCCAAGAACTGTCTGAAACTCCAATTCCAGGAGAACTCCAGTTCCAGGGTAATCCGACACCCTCTTCTGAGGGTGCACAGACCTGCGTGCAGATAGTACATTCATACATATACCAAAATAAATAAAATTAAAAAAAAAAGAAATAGGACTAAAAAAACGAAACTTTAATCAGATGTTTTTAATGGATGAACCCCACAGCTTCCTAAGACTAACAAATACAACTTAGAAGCATGACAGGTTTCTGAGTTGGTGGAAATGGTAAATATAACCTTCTTGACCATTAAGAATCTCACCTCACTTCTGACTCTTGAAAGGCACAAAACATAGGGGAAATAAAGATCATAATCAAATTGAGATCTCATGACACCAATTTTTATTTAACTTCAGTTATAAATAAGCATGAATCAATGCTTATTGGTTAGTAGATTAAAACTTTTTAAACACTAGTTTTATTTTTAATTATGTATATGGCTATATGTGTGTGCCTGTGTGTAGGTATGTACCCATGGTTACAGGTGCCCACAGAGGCCAGAAGATGGCATCAGACAGATTCCCCTGGAGATGGAGCTACAGATGGTTGTGAGCCACCTGACATAGGTGCTAGGAACCAAACCCTGGTCTTCTGCAAGAGCAGTATGCCCTCTTAAACACAGAGCCATCAGTATAGCCCCAGAATCTTTTTTTTTTTAAAGGACTAGATTGTTGTATCATTTCTTAAATCATTATCACATACCTGTTTTATGGCTGTTGACTTTTAATCTGCTATGATCATGTTAGTGAAATGCCAAGTTTTATCTCTTCTGGCAACGTTCCCTGAATTTTTGAACAAATGAGCCATTAGAAAAATGAGAGGGTGCTGGTAACTGAAAAAAATGTATCCAGAGAGTAAACTATTCATGGAAACTAAGAAAGCCGAAGAGAACAAAGCTTCAGGGAACTTCTGTCACAGAGTGTTTGTCCAGTTCTCATAATGGAACATTTCAACACTTCTTTCTGTTTATAAGCAGATGACACAATTTCTCAGAGTCTTGGTGGAAGCCTAATACATGCCTTGAAGTCAGGACTGTGGGGACCGAAGGAAGGAGGATTACAATTGGGATGAGTCAGACAACATCCCTTCAAAAGTACTGGATGCCTGGATGTTTGCTCTTATGTTTTTTCCGGTTGTTTTGTTGGCTGCCTTGCCCATGAGCTTTTCATCCAGGGACACCTGAGTGCTCTGTTGTACCCTGTCAGTGAAGCTGGCTGCTAGGCAGTGAGGATGTGAAGAATTGTTCTATGATTCCATACTTACCAGCCTGGATTTCAAGACTTCGAGTGAAAGGGTTCCCCACAAAGGGAGCAGTGGCCTTGCCCTCTCTTCCGGAGGGTACTTACACAAACACCACTAGCCAGAGTAAGCCACCTTTCCACCAAAGGCAACTTCCAGAGGCCTGTGAATCAAGCTCCAAAGCTGACAGGGATCCAACACAGAAGTCTCTTTACACAGAACTGAGTTCCTTGCTGAGTCGTCAAATTAATAAAGACCCAAAGAACACAAAGAATTCCTCCCCACTTGAAATGTTTTTTTTTTTTTTTTTTTTTTTTTTTTTGAGACAGGGTCTCCCTTTTTTAGTCCCAGCTGGCCTGGAGCTTGCTCTGTAGACTAGGCTGGCCTTGAACTCATCAAGATCTGCCTGCCTCTGCTTCTGGAGTACTGGGAATAAAAATGTAATTTCTGTTTAGAGATCTGCTTCCTTTTGAAAGCAAATTGCAAAGCTAGAAGTTAGTTCTTAGTGGAGAGTGGCATTACATTAGACTAAGGTAAGGGCAGCTTCTAAGGTCCCAGAGTATACTTAAAACGTAAATGAGGAGGAAGACAAGAGAATACAAAATTCACTTTCTGAAGGTGTCCTTCAGTAAACTATAGATAAACATGATTTTCACAGGTTATTGAAAGACCTTAGGGTGCTTTCTACTACTACCAAATGCTTACCATGCCCATTCCCATAGTCCATCAAGAGAAAGCACTGTGAAGGTGGTTGGCAGAGGAACCAGGTCAGGTCAGAACAGTGCACTTTCTGCTATGTGGGAATAACATAAGAGTGGCTACTTCCCAATACTCCTTAATTCAAGTGAGGAAAGGCCATGAAAACCCTTAAGCCTGAGGAAAACTCCTCACTCCCTGATGGAACATCTTCTCAACAGCTGACTAGTGTATCTCTCCCTGGACTGGTTCATCACGGAAAATGGAAAACCATGTGTCTTGGCAGAAGGGCAGCTGGTGTCAGCCTGGCCTCTTGGTATGGCCTGTAGCAGGGTTCTGTGGTATTCTTGTGAAGTCTATGTATGATGCAGGAAAGGGGTGATTATGTCTCTTCTGGTCAAACTCAAGAGGGGATTACAAACAGCAAAGAGCCAGAATACAGACTGACTGGTGGGTACAGAGGCTGATAAACTGCAAGATGCCAGGCAGAACCGAAACCAGATTTAGAGAACCCTGCAGTATACAGGCACAGCAGGGATACCTCCCCCAGGAAGGTCAGCCCATCATTGCCTGGCACAGAGGCACTCAGAGATCCCAGACAGCAGGACACCCAAGATAAGTGTGCCAGGGTACCAACTGGGTAATGATGGCTTTTATTAACATCTGTTGTCATTCCTCTTCCCTAAAGGGTTGGAGTTGAAGCAAGAACAAATGATGGACAAATTTAGGTCCTGCAAGATGGGACCTTCATTGAGAAGAGAAAATCTTTAAAGTTATGTTTCAAGTTTTAAAAATAGCTTGGGCCTACACTTTAATAACTGTTTCAGGAAATGGGTATCTAAGATCAACCTCAATCAAAAATAGAGATAGGATATATAATGCTAGGGTGACTGAAAAGAGAGACTGGAAGCAGTAAAACCAGTTTACATGTAGATCCTGGTAAGTAGAGACTCCCTAGTGTTACATGAGTACAAAAAGTGAATGAAAATTGGCTTCTATAATTGCTTCTCAGTCTTGAGTGTGTTTAAGTATCTCTGCAATTTCTGAATCAACTAACCAAGGTGATAACTCAAGATCTGAATTTCTCAAAAGAATTTGCAGTGGTTATAATTGTAGTCAGTAGACCATAAAGAATGACTGACTTAACATGATAGTGAATAATTATTCCTCATTTGAATACATCCAAAAACTCTTAAGTAACTATGGTCTTGACACCATTATTTTAACGTTAGAGAAAAAAGTGTAGAAATTTAAAAAATTAAGGAAGTAAATATTTTCAGTTCAGTTGGAAGGGATGTTATGTTTTAGATGAAGATTAAAATGGAGAACTTAAGTGCATACCTAAATATAGTTATTTATAATCCAATTGGGAAGTTTCTAGTAATACCACAACATTCCTTTCATAGGATTTTGTTTAATTTAAAATTTTCCATGAAAACTAAAGCACAAAACATTTAAATGGATGGGTAAATAATGAATGCATGTTCCTCTAGGTCTTCACTTAAGATGAAATTCAGGAACATTTTTAAAATGTATATTAACAACAGAGTACATTTACATTGACCTGAATACCCCTTACACACACACACACACACACACACACACACACACACACACGCACACACACACCTACACCTCAACAGAAGTTTAAAATACTAATAATGCCCTTGGAATCATGGGAATTTAAACTTGCAGCTCAGTAATTGATTCACTGAAACCCAGAAGGATATTTCTCTCCCTCCCTTCATTCCTTCTCTCCTTCATTCCTTCCTCTTTCTCTTCCTTTCTTCTTTTCTTCTATCATTCCTCCCTTGCTCACTTCTCTCCTTTCTTGGTTTCCTCCCTCCCTTCTTTCTTTTCTTTCTTTCAAAAGACTGTTTGTTTGGGTTCTGGGGGGACATGGCTCAGTAGTTAAGAGCACTGGCTCATCTTACAGAAGACCTGGCTCAATTCCCAGCACTCACGTGATAGCTTATAATCATCTTTATCTCTACTTTTAGAGGATCTGAGACTTTTCTGGCCTCCATGGGCATTGCATGCACAGGTGCACTTACATGCTTGCAAAACACTCATAAACATTAAATAATAAACAAATTAATTAATTAATTAAAATTAAAAGACACTGTTTCAGTGCTGGAGAGCCACATGTACTGTATTATAGACAGGAGAGAAGGAAGGGAGAGATGATGGCAGTGATGATGTGAGGGGTGTAATAAGTGTAGTTTGTGGGAAAATGAGATGTTGGATATAAAGACATATTAAATTCATATCAGAAGGCCTATTATCCCTTAATGAACCCTACATACCAACCATTTAATCACATTTTACTTCTATTAAACAAAAACCCCAATGCCAAATATGGCTAATACCCCTTTGAATTGTTTTCTTGTGTGTGTGGGGAATATCCCAGAAAGTCTCAAAATAATACATGCTATAGCCATTTCCTTGGTTTCCTTCACGAGCTTGAAGATTAGACCTTATTGCTGAAGATGCCACACACTTGGGCTTGGAGGAATCGACCTGGAACTGATTCTAGAAACCTTCTCCCTGAGGACCAGTTCTCATAGTTCTGGAAGGTGCTATGCAGGCTGCCAAAGAAGAAAAGCAATCAGTTGTCCTACCCTATGGGAAAGCCCATGACTCACAACAATGACCTGCCTGGCAATAACTCCACTGGTGCGAGAGTGGCACAGTCATCATGGGAATAATCAACAGTTGTCTGATTGAACCCAAGGCCTATTCAGTAAGAGGAAATTCATGCCTGGTCCTATAAACCTAGCCAACCTTCTGTGTCTAGAGAGGTCAAAGACTCTGGCAGAGTACTTACTACTAACATTTTCCTTACTATATTTTCCTAGTTATATTTTCCAAATATAGCTTATAATTGTATTACAAAAAAATTATCCTTTCCCATACAGATAAGAGTAGTCTCACCCCTCATCAAAGAAGCTTCTTTTTGCAATAGAGAGAGATCTACATCTGTGACTGTTTCTACTACAACTGTGGCATGCTCAGTCATAACTGGAGCATCTGCAATGCAACCCCTCATCTAAAGCTCAGAGAGCATCACACAAGGAAGCCAGAAAGGTTGTAAAAATCAGAGGACCAGGATGTCTGCTGCTAGATAGTCTTTTAGACATGACAGGGAAGGTGTTTGGAAATCTCAACAATATGGTTGCCTAAACAAGACCTGCATAATGACAACACGAGATGATGTGACAATGTGGATGGGGGACGTTTCACATGGCCCTACCCCTGGGTGAAGAGCTGTAGGCAATCAATGGCTGCAGAGAGAGGGAGACAGTCTTTTCCAAGAACGAGCCCTCTGATAGGCTATTCAACCCCAAGTGGTCATCCCTAAACACATGTACATAAGAACAACACTAAATGGGCTCATAGATATCACACACACACACACACACACACACACACACATACACACACACACACTCAAAGACAAGGTCATGGAATTCTGAGGAAGTGGGGAGTGTGTGGGAAGAGTTGGAGTGGGGCGAGGGAGAAGTAGAAATGATATAAATACAACAGCAGCCAGATGTGGTGATGTATGTCTTTAATTCCAGGACTCAGAAGCAGAGGCAGGCAGATCTCTGTGAGTTCAAGGCCAGCCTGGTCTATATAATGAGTTCCAGGACAGCTGGAGTTACAGGGAAACCCTGTCTCAAAAAGACAAACAAACAAACAAAAAAAACCATTACAAGTATGAAATCCTCAAAAAAGAAAAATTAGCTTTAAAGAAACTTAAATGTACACATAAACAGGAAAATGAGAAAGCATTTTTGTATTGCCATTGATTTTCTTGCATATTCTAATATTCCTTTAAAATATAAGTGGATATTCTACAGCTGTGTTTGAGTCTGTGGAAGACTACAGTTTGGTGAGCTTATTCAGCACTGTGTCAAGGGGAGGAATGGGGAAAAGCTATAAGCTCATCTTTTGTAGTTGTAATATTATCCTTTGGAGCTGGTTGAGGGATTAGGTAGCTCAGAGGCAAGGCTGAGCATTGTGAGTACTTGAAGCCACATGATTGGAGTGACAGTTAGGAAAACATGAACAACATCTGGAGGTGTAGATCAGTGGCAGAGCTCACGGTCAGCATTCATAAAGGACCTGGGTTTACTCCCTAGGGCCAAACATAAAAATGGGCTCAAGAATCACACACACACACACACACACACACACACACACACATATGATTTTTGCTTCTTATTAATGTCATCATTGCCATTCTTCATTCCACATCATCCTTCTGGCAGACTTTGCTGAAATTTTCAGACTTGTTAATATCAACATTTTAAGCTATAATATATACAATAAATCATGGAAATGAGAAACCAATGTTTCTAAAGAAAAATTGCTAAAGATGTCTGTGTTACAAGCAGGCTGGCCAATCTGGATATTACAAGCAGTTCTACTTTATGCCTAGGAACTCAATAGGCTCTATTTTTAACAAGCTGAGATTTCTTCCTGTGTTTCATCGTTTCCTCAGCTCACCCTGCTCACCCTGCTCACAGCGCACAGATCTACACGCTGTTTAATTGGGGGATATTCTTAGGCATGCACTTAATGCAAATCAGTTCAGCAGCCATTTTGTTTCCTCTTGGGAGCAAAGTATTTCCTGATATTAATATAAGACAACCTTGACCTGCTCCTTTTATGATATGTGTTATCAATATCACATTTTTGCTAAATTGGTTGATTATATAAATATATATTTATGCGTATATGCATTTATGTTCACTTTTGTACAGGATAATATGCTATGGCCCATTCAGTTGTTACAATTTAGTTATCATGGATCCTGAGGAAAAACTCAAATTGGGTTTTGGAGAGAGCTAAAAATTGAGTAGCCCTAAGGAATTTCTTTTCATATTTTATTTCATGTCATCTCAAAAAAATGAAACTGAGTCAGAATAGCTGTAATGCTTTAGATGAAGTGTCATAATAATATTTATTATCATACAACATGTGTTTCATTTGTATGTGACTCTAAAAAGGAAGATCTCATATGAATCTTTCCAGTACCTCTTATCAAACCCAGCATGAATTCAGAAGCTGAGTCACAGGTCTAGTTCTGATCTAGGTCACTTCTGGACTGTAGGCCAGTCTTTCTAATGACTTCCTCTCTAAATTCTTAAAAGTATAGTTCTACCACCAAGCCCGCAGGGATGCTTGGATGCTTGATCACACAAGCATTGTACTTTTTAAAATTTAAATGGGTGATTGGATGATCTGAGAAATATATCATCGAGAGAGGTATAAAAATCTGCAATTAGTTTTGTATTGTTTAAACTGTATGTCAAGACGAGCCAAAACTGTAAATTTAGACCTTGTGTGTGATGTCTGCATATTTTATATAATAAAAAGTCATACTGACAGGCACACATGGAAAGGATCATCCACCACGACCAAGTCAGATTTATACCAGAGATGTAGGGATGGTTCAACAAATGTAAATCAATAAATGTCATAAAGCACATGAATGGACTGAAAGACAAAAACCACATGGTCATCTCAATTGATGTGGAAAAGGTATTTGATAAAATCTAACATGCCTACATGTTTAAAGTCCTGGAGGGAATTGTACAGCCAGCATCAGTGTAAATGGGGGAAAAACTAGAATCATTCCCCTTAAAGTAAGGAACCTGTCAAGGCTGTAGCCTATCTCCATTCCAGTATAGTTCTGGAAATGTTTGCTAGAGCAAAAAGACAAGAAAAGGAAATCAAAGGAGTAGTAATTGGAAAAGAGGAGGTCAAACTATTCCTTTTTGCAGATGACATGGGAGTATACTTAAGGGCTTCCAAAAATCCCACCAGAAAACTGAGAAATGATTAACAGTTTCTGTAAAGCAACAGGTTACAAAATTAGTCTAGAAAAATCAGTAGCCTTTATTTATGCCAACAAGAAGCAATTGGAAAAGGAATAGAAGGAAACCTTACCATTCACAGTAGCCTCAAAAAATACCTCAGAACAAACCTGACCAAAGACACTAAAGATCTGGACAGTGAAAAATTTAAATCCTTTAGGAAGGAGATTAGTGAAGACATCAGAAGATGGAAGGACCTTCCATGCTTATGGATTGGAATAATTAATATAGTAAAAATGACCATCCTACCCAAAGCAATATATAGATTCAATGCAAGCCCAATTAAAATCAGCATGACTTTCTTCACAGACCTAGAAAAAACATCCTAAAGTTTATATGGAAAACTAGATAGCCAAAGCAACACTGAGCACAAAGAGCAATGCAGGGGCAATTGCCATAACCAGACTTCAAACTATATTACAGGCCTATAGTTATAAAACAGCCTGGTATTTGCACAAGACAGACCTGTAGATCAGTGAAACAAAACTGAAAATCCAACAATTTCAGCCACCTCATATTTGACAAAGGGGCCAAGAAGACTCAATGGAGGAAAGACAGCATCTTCAGCAAATGATGTCAGGAAAACTGAATCACCATTGTTGAATAATAAAACTAAACCCCTACCTTTCCTCCTGTAAAAAATCAACTCCAAATGGATCAAATATCTCAATATGAAACCCGAAACTCTGAAAATGATAGAAGAAAACGTTGTTGGCAGTAATCCACAAGATACAGTGGTAGGAAAATACGTTCTAAATAGGACAGCAGCTGCTCAGGAAATAAGATCAACAATCAGCAAATGAGACCTCATTAAACTAAAAAGCTTCTGTACAGCAAAAGAAACAAAGAAGTGAAGAGAAAATTCACAGAGAGGGAGGAAATCTTCACCAGTGACACATCTGACAGAGCTCTAACATCTAGATTGTATAAATTAGTAAAAAAAGCAAAAGAGCAAGAAAACAAATGACCTAATGAAAAGATGGAGTAAAGATCTGAACAGAGACTTCACAAAGAAATGAAAATGGCCAAAAACATCTTAAAAAGTGTTCAACATCATTAGTAATTAAGGATATGCAAATTAGAATCATTTTAAGATTTCATCTTACCCCAATAAGACTGGTTATGATCAAGAAAACAAAAGATACCAAATGGTGGAGAGGTTGTGGGGAAAGAGGGACACTCATCCACTGTTGGTGGGAATGCAAACTTGTGCAACCCCTATGGAAAGCAGCATAGAGAACTCTTAAAAGACTCAAAATGAACCTACCACTTGACCCAGCCACACCACTTCTGGCTATATACCCAGAAGATTCATTATATTGCAGAGATATGTGCACAGTCATGTTTATTGCAGCTCTCTTCACAAAAGCAAAGGGCTGGAAGCATCCCAAGTGTCCCTCAACTGATGAGTGGATAATGAAAGTGTGGTAAATATACACAATGGAGTTCTATGCAGCAGTAAAGAAAGATGACATCATGAAATTTGTGGGTAAATGTATGGAACTAGAAGCTGCTATTCTAAGTGAAGTAACGCAGTCCCAGAAAGACAATGTATGGTGTCCCTAATTTGTGGATCATAGCACCAAATTCTTACATGTAAGGCAAGCTACTACAGAAATAACCTGAAGTTTATGCCTCTATTTTCCCAAGTTCTAAGAGATATGAGAAAGAATCAATCTCCCCTTTGAAAGTACCTTAAAACATACATCAACTTGCTATGAAATCTGGGAATGTAAAGTTATATTTCTTTCTGCCTGCAAGCAAAATTACTGTTAAAATGTGTATCCCAAACATGTTTGGAATTAACCCATAGCTTATTTTCAAACTCTGACATTTTGGTATATGTGTGGGGTGTAAATAGGTGTACTTTGGAGTAATATAAAATTAAAGGGAACAGCCAGGTGTAGTGGTGCATGCCTTTAATCCCAGCACTCAGGAAGCAGAGGCAGGCAGATGAGTTCAATGCCAGCCTTGTCTACAGAGTGAGTTCAAGTCCAGCTGGGGTCACAGGGAGACCCTGTCTCAAAAAAATTAAAGGGAATAACAGCAACAACAACAAAATAAATAGAAGCAAGTATAATAACAAAACTGAACTGTTATACTCCTCAAACTAAAAAGATGTATCTATATCTTAGAACATAAATTTGAAATACCATGTCTACTATAATTTCTGAACATTGACTACTGGCAAAACTAATACTACCATTCTTTAACAATAATGTGAAATTTGTCAATGTTATGATAATGGGAGTTTGCCATTCACTCTCTTTCAAAATTCTCCAACCTATACAAGTATTTCAATGTAATCAAAAATCTTTCTTAAAAAATTCATAGTGATGACAAATATCTGCAGGAAGATATCATGATACTGTTTGATGCGAGAACAAAACTTCACTAACTTTCCATGCAAGGAAGTATAAAGTAAAAGTAATTCAAAAAGCTTTGTGATACTGTGAGTTACATGGCCTTGATGATCACTGCAGAGGGTTAAAGTCACTGTAGACTGCTTTCTTTTTTCAATTTTATTTATTTTTTATGTATGAATGTACTGTCTGCATGTAGGTTTGTGCACCCATGTCATGCAATGAAGATGCAATACTCAGAACATCCCAATTTCAGGAGTCAATGTAGTATAGAGTTCTAATAGGCAAGGTTCTGAAAAGAACATAAAATGTTATTCTGTCACTGATTTAAATGGAAGCTATCTGAGTCTACGAGGCTGGGTGCAATTCTTGGAAAATGGCACAGGGTGTGGAAAAATGGGAGCCCCACAAAGCCTTATTTCTTGGGAAAAATGAATTTTTTGAAAAAAGTCTTAAAACTGGAGAACTTTTGCACCCAAATAATAAAAATATATGATATAAATATATAAAACAAGAATAGTTTTTTTAGGGATAAGCAAAATGGATATATGAATGAGCATTTCTCACATTTATAAATTTATCTGTATCATTGGTCTTGATATAGCCTCCAAACATGCAGTAAAACTGAATTTAGTACAAAAAAGTTTACAATAGATAGCTCACAGTGGTGACATGAATTGAAAGTGCATGTTAGGTCATGAAGACCTGAGAAAAGTTCTAATTTTATGAAAATTAACATGATATGACTGATAAGCCTCACAGTTTCTATAAAGCCCTTTACTATTAACAGATATAAGGACTGGGTAAAAATTTTAGATGATAATTCATCGATACTGCCATCAAATCATATCATGGCTTTCTGTCTATATCATATTTTGATAAAAGGTCAAAACACTCCTTCCCTAATGTCTTTTTCCATCTCCTGTTCCTTCCTGAGCAGAGCACATGTCTCTTCCTAATTAAGGGAGCTCAGTATAGTCACTGGGGTTTCTTATGTCATCCACTGTAAGTCTTTCATTTTATAGATGAAGACATGATGACACTGAAAATCCCAAGAGAGGCCTCAAACTATGTTACATAGCTATAGTCATAAAACAGCATGATATTGGCACAAAAACAACATCATAGAACAATGGAACATAATACAAAATGCAAACATTAGTGCATGCAATATCAGCCAGTTTGATATTTGACAAAGGCACCAAGAACACACAATAGAGGAAAGACAGCATCTTCAACAAATGGTGGTGACAAAATTGGATCTCCACCTGTAGAAGAATGAAATTGGACCCTTCTCTGTTATCTTGCACAAAATTTAATTCCAAATGTATCAACAACTGCAATATAAAATCTGAAAATTTGAAACTGCTAGAAGACATAGGTAGCACCCTACAAGATATAGGTATAAAAAAAGACTTTCTAAATAGGATATCAGTTGCATAGGCATTAAGGTCAACAGTCAACAAGTGGGACCTCATTAAACTAAAAAGTTTCTGTACAGCAACCCCCCCCCAAAAAAAAACCCCACAGAAACCAATGAACAAACAGAAAACAACCCAATAAAAAGATCAGCTAAGGGCTTGAACAGAGTTCTCAAATGAAGAAATAAAAATGGCTATCTTCATTAGTAGGATCGAAAGGTTATTCCTGGACAAACTGTCAGCCCATGAAAGGAAACAGCCAGAATTGACCAGAGTCCAAGTCAACAGCTCCAGAGAGAGTGGACTGTTTTACCTCTCATCCACCTGTGCCCCTTTTCTAAGCCTAGGGAACAACCTGCGGAAGAGGGGGCGTGGTAGAATGTAAGGGCTGCGATTGGGGTGAATGGTGAAACTACAGCAATGTAGTCTGGACACTCATTTGATCAACTTGATTGAACAAACAACCTGTCACCCCCCACTGGATGGTGGGGCTGTAGGTGTTTGGGCACAACAGCCTGCAGATAGGTTTTGCATGAAGGATGCTTGTACTCATGGATTATCACTTATAGCTAAAAATAAAAAAAAAAAAAACTGAGAGAAAGATGCAGGACAGTTATGGCAGAATGCATGACCTGGGATGGGGTGGGGGTGGAGGGGGAGGGAAAGGGAAATAAGCCTGACCTGAATTGGAAAAAATGTATGAAATGCACAAAGCATCAATAAAAACTAATTAAAAAAAAAAAGAAATAAAAATGGCTAAAACAAAAACAAAAGAACCCCCCCAAAGGAAAAAAAAAACTTAAAAAGTGCTCAACATCCTTGGTAATTAGAGAAATGCAAACCAAAACCACTTTAAGACTGCTCATATTTTAACAGTCTCAAAGGTCAAGTTTATACAGCACCCTTGTCCCAGCTCTTCTAAAGCACTTAGGGCCAGTCATAGCTGCAAGGTTCTCAAGAGTCACCAAACAGTACTCCTACTTTGAGACATATACTTGATAAATAAATACCACTTATCTTATGCTCTGTAATTGAAGCAAGATAATTTTTCATATGAATTTTTTAATTCTAGGAAATATGCTTTAATTCTAAAGTTCCCAGATAAATTAACTGTGCAGTCAGAATATACTGAGAAAATGTTACATTGTCTCTAGCAATTAAATCTACATATTAACCACCTAGCTGTGGTTTGGATGTGATGTCTTTCATTCACTTTTATTTTTTTAATTTTTTATTTATTCTTTATGTGTATGAATGTACTGTCTGCATGCAGGTCTGTGCACCCGTGTCATGCAATGCCGTGGAGGTTAGAAGAGGGCGTCGGTTTCCCCTGGAACTGGAGTTAAAAATGGTTCTTAGCCACCGTGTGGGTGCTGGGAATCGAACCCAGGTCCTCTGCAAGAGCAGTTGGCGCTCTTAACCACTAGGCCATCTCTCCAGCCCCTTCATCCACTTTTAAAGGAATATTCTACCAATTTTACATATGAAGGCAGTCAATGACTGTTTTAATCACAAAAGTTATTAAAAGTTTGAGGTTTCTGTTTTTTATATTATTTGCAATTTTCTGAAATTATAATCATGAAGTTGTTTGTTCCCCATTACCTCTAGTAAAATTTAAGCTCTATGAGGCCAAGTGTATTTTGGATTGTTATATCATAGTCACACCCTTTAACTGTACTCATATTACTCATTGCAATGGTTGAATAAAGACTAGAAATACATATGTTGCTTTAGATTGCATCTGTGACACTTTCCCAAATGAAATGCCCACATTTGAGACATCAAGATTTTCAGATATTGGGGTTGGAGAGATGGCTCACTAGTCAGCCTGGGGTGCTTTTGCAGGGAACTGGCGTGTGGCTCCCAGCAATCACACAGTGGCTAACAAACATCCATAGTTCAAGTTCCAGGGGATCTATTGCCCTCTTCTGGTGTCAGACGGCATTGTGCGCATGGATGCACATAAATGGATGCAAGCACAATACTCATAAAATAAAAATAAAATAAATTAAAAAATATTTTCAGGTACTAGTTATCCATAAATGAGATATAACCCTTAAACACTTTTTCTGTGAAGAAAATTCACATTAAAATATATTCCCTGTGTGATGTGCTTAAAGAGTGTAACCTTTCTGTTTTAAGATTAACTTCATAATCACGACTAGTTTTGAATAATTACAGATGAGCTAGAATTTCCTTTTAATTTAGGTAAGATCAGATTTTATACGCTTTAGATTAATTAGGACCTGCTTTAAAGTTCATTTGAAATGATATTTTAAGAAATTAGTACCATATAAAACATGAAATCTCCTGTTGCTGTGGGACTTTCTTGTTGCTATTACTTAGAGTGTTCATAATCTTTAAGATTGAAAAGTAGATCTATGTCAGAGCCAGACAGGCAGTCTTCTTTTTTCTCTGGCTTTTCCTTACTTTATAGTCTCCTCAGCACTTTTGAAGCTAACCCAAACAGATCTGAGATTGTGAATCATGAAATTTGTCATGTTTTCTAATGAGATGGGTATGATACCACAGAGATTTTAAACTATGAACTAAATTGAGAAAATGTGATTTCACAGCAAACCACAGTAGGATACAGAAAAAGATAATTAAAATGTAGATTTTAGGCATGGCTCCAGTAACAAAAAGAAAGGAAAAGAAAGTTTCCACTAAATAAGGTTTTCTACCCTGATTTGTGGAAGATCAAAAATAATGTTCTACCTAAGCTAACAACATGAAGGGCTGAAACATGTTCTATAGTGTAATTGACTATGTCTCTAATAATAAAAAAAATGCAAAGAAAGACAAGTGGATTAATTTTTAAAGATAATTATAGTTGCTAAATATATTTTGTATGCATTATATATACCAAATCACTATTTCTTCTGAATGATGTAATTATCTTTTGGAAGGCATATAAAGAAATTAGGGGCTAAGGATTTAACTCAGGCAGTGGTAAAGCACTTATTTCTTGAAAAAGCCCTGGGTTTAGAAACAAGCACAGGTAGAAAAAAAGGAGATTTGATTGCATATGGCCAATGAGACATGTTGAAAAGATTGAAAAGACAAGCAAGAAACAATCCCAGACAGTCATTTGTGGGACATGGAGTCATCAAAACCTGCAATTCTATAACTTTGGTTTACTTTTCACAACTGCATTTGGGAGTTACACCAGCACAGTTTGCAAAAATACATGTTTAGCTTTGAGAGTTATGTCTTAGAGCTACCATGGTCAGGACTTCTGTGTACTATCCCCATAACCCAAACATTAATGGATATTCTTTCCGAGCAACAAAATTCCATGGCAGTAACACGTTTGTTATTATATTTTCTATAGTAACACATTTACCCAGGACCCACGGTAATATCATCCACTCGACGATGGTTGGTGGTGGACCTTGCCTGTTCAAGTCTGACCTGTCGATGTGCTGAGAGGCAAGCAGCAGCAGGAACAAAAAGGTCAAATAGGAGGCTGTGTGGCAGATAAACTTGATAAATGGCTTTCTGATGAACAGTCCAAGTGGGCTTTTAGGAGCTATCAGGTAGCACACAGAGAAGACGGGGAAAAGAAGTCCTATTATGAAACACGTCACCATCTTCACTGCCCAGTGTCTTCTCCTCCAGCCTGGGAACTCATCGTACCAGCGAGATGCAAGCAGTTGTTGACAGTTGGGTTGGGCAACGAACTAGGAGGAAAGAGATCGAGAAATAAGTCCCTGTAAGTGCAATGACCGCAGTTCTTGGCGAGAACTCAGAGTCATCTTTAAAGATACAAATTGTACTTCACTTGATCTTACAGTTAAATAATCAAACTGTTTTTGAGTCATTTTATGAGAAGACCCATATATAAACATTTGTTTTGTCTAGGGCACAGTGTTAACTGTTTGGCTGGGTTTGACCAAAGTCAAAATATGTTGCCTGTACTTGAAGAAGTGAAAATAGAGCAGAGGAATAAAAATATGCATAGGATATGCTAAGTGAATGAAGCAACCTACAAAATATGACCAGATATGTTCATATACAAGAATACTTATATGCGATATGAAATTAAAATGTTAATGTCACAATTCCTCTATTTAGTTATTTATTATGACATTACCTGTGGTTTTCATTTTACTTCTTCATTGTTATTTCAATTTAGTTCTTTTAAAATGTCTGTCATAAACATGTATTAATTCTATTGTCATAAAAGCAAATATGGCTGGAGCTAGAAGATATCATGCTGAGTGAAGTAACACAGTCCCAGAAAAACAAACGACGAATGGTATCCCTCATCTGTGGATGCTAGTGCCAATTACCTAGTTGTAAGTATTTCTTGTGCACGGCCCCTAGAGCTTTTGTCCAAGTAGTTGGAAGTGATGCATATTGGAAACAACAATAACAACAACAACCACATCAACAATAACAGAAAGGACTGCATCAAAGAACTGACTGAAACGGTGAACTTCTGCTCAAAACAGTCAACTTCCATGTGGAGAATTTTGAGAAAGACTGAGAAAGAGATGAAAAGCATGTTTGGCAAAATGCATGAGCTCTGGTGGGGTGGGAGGATAGGGTGGGGGACACAGGTCTAGATTAAAAAATATATATATAATAAAAAATAAGCATCAAAAAATAATAAAATATTTAAATATCAAAAAAGCAAATATAGATTCAATTTGGTTGATAGAAAAAAAACACACATAAAATATTATTATCAACTCAATGCATATTGTCATAGCTGAATTTGGTAGAAATAATTCCTAAGCATAGTCAGTTACCTTATACAAAACTCTTCCATCAAAACATTACTCCAACAACATGCTTAAGATTGAATAGTCATACCACTTATTTCTTTTAAGGACAAAGGCAGGAGCATAAGAATCGTTAATATTTATATCGGGTCACATGTCAAAAAATTATGGAATAGGTCATGTGTGGTGCTCCATGCATTTAATCCCAGCACTTGGAAGGCAGAGGCAGGCAGAGGAACTTACTCTGTGATTTACAGGCCAGCCTGATCTACATAGGGAGTTCCAGGCCAGCCAGTGCTATACAGTGAGACTCTGTCTCAAAAATGTAAAATAAATAATGGAGGGGCTGGACAGATAACTCAGCAGTTAAGAGCACTGACTGCTCTGGCAGAAGACCTGGGCTCAATTCTCAGCACCCATTTGAGGGTTCCAGTGTCAGTGGGATCTGACACTCACTTCTGACCTTCACTGGCACTGCACAGCATGGGTGGCCATGCAGGCAACATACTCGTACAGATAAAAAATAAAAACAATAAGTAAATTATGGAATATTTAAATATCTCGTTCAGGTTTCCTTGCATACAACCTTTCTCACTGGAACTGATACCTCAGAATTACATAAAAGGAGAGGAAGTTATTTCTTCTGGGTGCAATGGCCCAGGAATGAGTTAAAATTTTTTTATTCACTTATTTTTATGTGTATAAGTGTTTTGTCTGCATTTATGTGAATGCAACCATATGTCCAATTCCTGGGAGGACAGAAGAGGGTGTCTTGTACTCTGAAACTGAAGTTAGAATGGTTGTTAGCCACGATGTGGATGCTGGGAACACAAACCAGGTCCTCTGCAAGAGCAGACAGTGCTTTTAAGCATTGAGCCTTTTCTCCAGGCCCCCCAGGAAGACTTCTTATCAGGCTTATTTGAATAAAAGAAAGAAGAAAACAATCCAAGTCAAGATACAGTGGGAAACAGTCTACGAAGGCGGGAAAGTGTGCAGTGGGTTTAAGGAATGACAGTGTTACTCTGAGTGAAGGAGATTTAAGTCCCTTGTAAGCAACTCAGGGGAGTTCCTAAAATATGCTTGCTCTACAATCACCCAGGACAGGTGTCCTTTTGTAGATGTTCTCACTCTTCCTCACATTTCTCCTTTTACTTCATCAGTTCTTAGCCATATGGATCTCATTTAGACAAGACTTAACCCTATCCCTTTCCTGATGATGTGCAAGCAAGCCAACAGAGCATAATCAGAAAGGATGATTTCTCAGGATAAGAAGAAATGGTATGAGAGCTTGAAACAGCCATTCAGTATTTGAGGTGTTCTAATCAGATGAATAATGGCTTCTCTTCTTGTCCTGCAAGCTTGCTCATCAAAGTATACACCAGACAAAGAAACACACAATAAATAGAATGCTTCTGATAATGATTTAAATAAATAATGATAAAACAAAATAACATATCTTTAGGCTTGGGTCAAGAAGGGAATCATCTTCAGTACCTTGTGAATAATTTAAGTGATTTAAAGTTCTATAGACAGCAAAGTTAAATTTCATAGAAAAGAATTCTAGTCTTAATATATACTTTAACTGTTTGCATTTTTCTGGTCAAAGCTAGGCTTTCAAAAGTCAAAAGAAAATTCTGATACATCTACAGAGTTCTCACTAAGAGCTTAACAGATTGGAGATGTCTAGTTATTAGAAGACACCTTAAACCATTGAAAATGCAAAATAAAACCACAAATTTCTATAATCTCATTCTTCTTCACAAGTTAATGGATCATGGTCTAAACAAAGTCTAGGATTTCCTAACTCTCCCTACCCTGGCTTAAATCTCATGAGAAGATAGGCACTCCAGTTTCATTTTGATTCACAGTTTTAGAATTTTCAGGTCATCATCATTGTGTAAAGGCATTGTAGCGCAATGGTTATGAGCCACCATATGGGTGCTGGGAACTGAACCTGAGTTCTCTGCAAGAACATCTGGCATTCTTAATCACAGAGCCATCTCTCCAGCCTCTTAAATTACCCAGAGGAGGTAAATTATTTAGTCCTTGTGAAACACATGCCATTGCTGAACTCTAGGTTAGCCTTGGTTTTCACTTACATTTTTTCCTAGAGTTACTTTTCTCTTTTTTCAGAAAGTACATGAAAGGCTTTTTTCTGACACAAAACAGGCCAGATCAAAACAGATTAACAAAGTATAAAAGGAGGTTTATTAGGACACACTCTTGGGCGGGTCCACTGGTCTCAGAGAGGGAGGCCAGGAGAGTTGCAAGCTCAGGCTGGGGATGAGGGCTTTTATAAGTTCTGGGGAGAGGAAGATGAGGTAATGATGGTGAGACAAAACATGTGCTTGTAAGGGCAAACCTGGTGCAGTGGGAGGGGACAAAGTGGGTCTTCAGTGTTCGTCATGAAGCTGGAATATAACCATATATGATCTTAGGCTGTGCTTTCATCAGGAAGGGAAGTTGCCTCAGCTGCCTGAGATGAGGTAGGCTTTTGACGGGAAGAGAAGTGTGATAGTCACCATCTTTAGATCTTCAAGCCCAGGCCCTGCCTAACAGTACACAATTGTACAAGTTGATTAATAAATAGTATAAACAGTTTCATACTAAATCCAGACACAATAGGTTTTCTTTATAGGTGAGGAACTGAGATAGAACTGTACAAACAGGGCAGTGAGTGTGTCTAAACATATGCTCTAACCATGGGACTGAGATAGCCCTTAAAGAACTGTTAAGAATTGCATACAGATCCACATCAAGATCATCCATCATGACCAAGTAAGATTCATACCAGAGATGCAGGGATGGTTCAACATACGAAAATCAGTAAATATCATCAAACATATAAATGGACTGAAAGACAAAAACCACACCATCATCTCAATTGATGTGGAAAAAGCCTTTGACAAAATTTAGCATCCTTCATGCTTAAAGTCCTAGAGGGAATTGGATTGGAGGGATCATTCCTCAATGTAATCAAAACCATATACAGGAAATCCACAGCCAATATCATCCTAAATGGGGAAATGACAGAAACATTCCCTTTAAAGGTAGGAACTCAGCAGGCTGCTCCCTGTCACCACTCCTCTTCAATATAGTGCTTGAAATACTTGCTAGGGCAATAAGGCAAGAAAAGGAAAATAAAGGAGTACTAATTGGAAAAGAGGAAGGCAAGCTATCCCTATTTGCTGATGATATGATTGTTTACTTAAGGGATGCTAAAAACTCCACCAGAAAACTCCTAGAAAAGATTAACAGCTTCAGCAAAGTGGCAGGACACAAAATTAACCTAAAAAAATTCCTTCCTGAGGAAGGAATTCAAGGAGACCTTCCCACTCACAATAGGCTCAAAAACAATAAAATACCTAGGAACAAACTTAACCAAAGACACCAAAGATCTCTGCAATAAAAATTTTAAACCCTTAAAGAAAGAAATTGAAGAAGACATCAGAAGATGGAAAAACTTCCCATGCTTATGGATTGGGAAAACAAACACAGTAAAAATGTCCATTCTACCCAGACTCTTGTATAGATTTAACACAATCCCAATTAAAATCCCCAAGAGTTTCTTCACAGGCTTGGAAAAAAGCCCTTAATTTCATTTGGAAAAACAAAAGACCCCGAATAGCCAAAACAACCCTGAGTGAAAAGAGCAATACAAGGGGGATCTCTATACCAGACTTCAAACTATACTACAGGGCTATAGTCACAAAAACAGCCTGGTACTGGCACAAAAACAGACCTGTTGACCAATTGAACAAAACTGAAGATCCAAATGAGCACATACGATTTCAGCCATCTCATATTTGACAAGGGGACCAGGAAGACACGATGGAGGAAAGACAGCATCTTCAGCAAGTGGTGTTGGCAAAACTGGATCACCACTTGTAGAAGAATGAAATTAAACCCCTAGCTCTCGCCCTGTACAAAAGTGAACTCCAGTTGGATTAAAGACCTCAACATGAAAACCCAAACTCTGAAGGTGATAGAAGAAAAAGTTGGCAGCAGACTATAAGACATAGGCATAGGAAAAGACTTCCTAAATCAGACAGCAGCTACACAAGAATTAAGGTCGACAATTGACAAATGGGACCTCATTAAACTCAAAAGCTTCTGTACATCAAAAGAAACAATCAAGGAAGTGAAGAGAAATCCCACAGAGTGGGAGGAAACCTTCACTGCAGATACATCTGACAAAGCATTGATTTCCAGAATATATAAACTACTCAAAAAACAAAGAAAAAAGAAAACAAACGACCCGCTCAATAGATGGAGCAAAGAACTGAACAGAGACTTCACAAGCGAGGAATTAGAGATGTCTGAGAAACACCTCAAGAACTGCTCAACATCACTAATCATTAAGGAAATGCAAATGAAAACCACTTTAAGATATCATCTTACTCCAATAAGACTGGCTAGGATCAAGAAAACAAATGATACCAAGTGCTGGAGAGGTTGTGGGGAAAGAGGAACACTCATCCACTGCTGGTGGGAATGTAAACTCATACAGCCACTATGGAAAGCAGTGTGGAGAACCCTTGGAAGACTTGGAATGAACTTGCCACCCGACCCAGCCATACCACTCCTGGGCATGTACCCACAAGACTCATCTTACCACAGAGATACATGCACAGCCATGTTTATCGCAGCTCTCTTCACAATAGCAAGGAGCTGGAACCAACCCAAGTACCCCCAACTGATGAGTGGAAAGAGAAAATGTGATACATCTACACAATGGAGTTCTATGCAGTGGTAAAGAAAGATGACATCATGAGCTTTGCAGGTAAATGGCGGAGCTAGAAGATATCATGCTGAATGAAGTAACACAGTCCCAGAAAAACAAATGAGGTATGGTGTCCGTCATCTGTGGATGCTACCACCAATTACCTAATTGTATGGCAAACGGAGCAATGTCAATGTGATCTGAAAACAACTGTGCTCTTATATTGTGAATCCCTTAAAATATAATAAAGATAAAAAAGAAATGATATAAAAAAAGAACTGTTAAGAATAACTATAATTTACCTGAGTGTGGCATGCATACCTTTAATCCCTTGTGAAAAAGTTTCCAGAAAGATCCTGCATCTTAGACTGAACTTCCTGCAAAGCTGTCCAACTGATTAGCACTTTAAAGAATGTGGAGGTTTGGAATGTTGCAGATTCAGAGTCTATTTACAATTTATTTTGGGCTCTTTTTTAGCCCATAAGTAGCCACGCCCTGCTGGGTGTGGTGGGTATGCCTTTGATCCTAGCACTGGGAGGCAGAGGCAGGCGATCTCTGTGAGTTCAAGGCCAGCCTGGTCTACAGAGTGAGTTCCAGGCCAGCGGGGGCTACAGGGAAACCCTGTCTCAAAGACCAAAATAAATAAATAAATAAATAAATAAATAAATAAATAAATAAATAAATAAAAAATAGCCACTCCCTGCCTATCTCTGTTTTTGACCTAACATCCTCTGACTAATAAAAGTTTTATTTACTAATAAAAACCTTTTGGACTGTATTAACTTAGTAGACCACTGGATCTCACCAATCAAAAGGCTAAGAATGTCATCAGACAGTATCTGAGATCTATAGTAGAAACTACTTACTTGCTTTGCTATGACCTGCCTACTGAATGCATCCACCAATGCATTAGAATGATGTCTTGATTTATGAGTTTTCTTTCTTCTCTTATTATAAAACCATAATGCAACTGTTATCATGCTGGAACATGGAAATGGGGGTAACCTGAATCTATGTTCCTAGGCCATGCTCATTCATATTTGGCTTCAAAATCTCTTAACCCCTTTGTGGAGAGAGTTATGCTTTTGCATTGACCCCAGGACTCAGGAGGTGGAGGCAGCTTTAGGCCAGCCTTGGCTATAGAGTGAATGTGGGGCCAGCCTAGGGCACATGAGACTGCATGTGAAGGAGAAAACTCTATAAATAAAATAAAATTATGATTTTAAATAGAAGTATTGCTAAAATGTTTTTGCATTTTCTTTGTATTATATAGGTCTACAAGTGTTCCTAGGCTATGTCTCATTAATAAATAGACTTTCCAAGAAGAATGAGTGAGGTGGTTAAAACCAGTTACCAAGCTAAGGATTAAGAGTCAACATTTTATATTACAGGACTTTTTTGAGCTTTTTAATTGTTAAAGTAGATAATGTCGACCCTTCTGTTTTTTCTTCAACTCTTCCTTTCTTCCTGTCATCTTTCCTTCTTCTCTCTTTTTCTCTTTTGCTTTCCACCTTTCTCTGTCTTACCCAACTTTACTCCAACTCTCTCTGAAGGACTCTCTTAGAGAATGGCCACTGTCTCTCAGACCAGGCTTTGGGGAGGCCCTTCCCCTAGGCCATCCCACTGTCCGCAGAAAGCTGGAAGCCTGCAGCTGCTGCTTCATTCATTTTCCTACTGTGGCATCTGCACAGGAAGTGCCACCCCAGACAGGGGGAAGTGGAGCTCCATTCCAAGTGGAGATCTGCCTCTCTGTGTTTCAGATTCTTTTCTTCCTACAGGGGTCAGCCAGTTTCAGCACAGCTCCGGCTAGGCTATTGCATCAAAATTCATAATTAAGCATTATAAACATTCAAATTTACATTAGTTTCATATAGTTACAAAGGAGGAAGTGAAAACTTATTTTAAAATTTCCTATCATTTGCATTCAATAACCTTTAAGAAGTTTCAAAAGCTTGATCTCAAGAGTATTTATAGAACTATGTGTCACAGGATTCCAAATACTGAAAACACTGAAATTATTGAAACTAATTTCATTTTTACAAATAGAGATCTAGTATGAATGAATTAAAAACAACCATACAAAAATGTTAAAACCCTAAAACATAAGGGCAGTAAAGAAAAACAAAGATGAGAAAGAATAAAGCTGAACAGTATATTAAAAATTTAAACCAACTGAACAGCCTTTTGCTACAAAGATAGGAATTCAAATGTTAATTGGATATTGATAAAGTAAACTGAAAGAAATGAAAATGAAACAATCAAATGGGTGTACTGGATAGCTTTATTGGGACTTGACACACCTGGGTTGAGGGAGCCTCAACTGGAGAATTGCCTCTGTTGGACTTGTCTGTGGCCGAATGGCCTGTGCTTCAGCTCCTGTCTCCAGGTTCCTGCCCTGAGTTCCTACCTTGGACTCCGTAAGTGATGAACTGTGACCTGGGAGATGTAAGACAAATACCCTTTCCTCCTCAAGTTGGTACTGGTTAGTGTTTTGTTGAAGGCAAAGTAGAACTCTGGGTACAGTGACTGTGGACCTGGCTTATTTAGTATTGGACATTCTTCTTTTTAGTGTATTTTTCTAGATAAAAAAAAAATAAAACTTGTATCCAAATTTCATGCTACAGTCATACTCTCTAAAGGAGCAAAACTCTTGATTCCATTGTGACTAAGTAAGATCACTTCTTGAGTTTTGATATCCTGCTAGCTCATAATAAGAGTTGAAACTTGTGGATTGTCTATATGACAGTGGTTTAATAGGGAAAAAAACTGATTCCTTTGATCAAAATGGATCACAATGCCATTCCAGTTCCTTTACAATTTTAAACAAGGCATATCTGTTGATCTTTGAGTGCTTTTATCCAGATTTTAAAAAATTTGTTTTGTAATATTGATAACCATGTTTTAGGGTTGTCTGTAGACAGAATAATAGCTGTAGATATTTTATGGCACAGAGTAGTATGATATTTAATTACAAAAATAATAATATCATAAACTTTTCAGATAAATGGATGGAACTTGAAGCCATTATGCTAAGTGAAGCAACACAGTCCCAGAAAAAGAAACGGTGAATAGTTTCCCTCATTTGTGGATGCTAACACCAAATCCCCAGTTGAAAGGCAAGCTGAGCAACATTATTGTTATATTTCTGTTTATCTGAAATCAACTACGCTGTTATAATGTAAATCTCTTTTTTTATTGGTCTTTTTGAGACAGGGTCTCCCTATAGCCCCAGCTGTCTTGGAACTCACTCTGTAGATCAGGCTGGCCTTGAACTCACAAAGATCTGCCTGCCTCTGCCTCCTGAGTGAGTGCTAGGATTAAAGGCATGCACCACCATGCCCAGCAATAATGTAAATCTCTTAATGGGCTTTAGAATCGACCCACCACTTATTTTCCAGATTCTGTAATTACTGTATATGGGTGGAAAGTATGAATCCATATTTTAGAGTAACATAAAACTAAAGGAGGAAAATGTGAATTCCTAAAAAAAAAAAAAAAAAAAAACTGAGAGAAAGATGCAGGACAGTTACGGCAGAATTCATGATTTGGGGTGGGGTGGGGGAAGGGAATGGGGAATATGTCTAAATTGAACTGAAAAATGAAGTCTGAAATACACAAAGCATCAATAAGAGCATTATATTAAAAAAAGAAATAAAAGGATGAAAGTATCAAGAGTAATGCCCAGCAAGTCACCAAACTGTCCTGTTGGTGGAAAAGACAGTAAAATGGCAGAAATAGGATAGGAGATTTGATTAATTCACTGTTAAGCAGGAAGTTAGGAGGAAGGTACAGGCAGTGTGGAACTGGGACATGGTAGACATGAGAAATATGAGTGGATGATGAGGTGAACTGCTTACATGTTGTCTCATTGCCATCTCCCTTCATCATAACCTTGAAGAGGTGTGGCAAGTCTATTATAGCTTAGCTATTTGAATTTTGTGGGAGTTAAATGCATATCTACACCTTGACAAGATGTTATTGTGATTGAATGCTGAATCTTCTGATTTATTTCTATATTGTGTGATATTGATAACTAAATTCTCCTTTTCCTGATCTGTACAATGGGGATGATAGAAACAGTTAGCTGAAATGGTTATTATATAGCTAAACACAGGGACATATGAAAGATATAGTGGTTCAATCATTATATATATTCAGTGTTAGATACTGATTACACACATATTCATAATTACACATGCATACATATCATATTTACAATTCTACATGCAGTGATAAATATTTACTATTTTATTTATTTTTATTTTATGAGTATGAATGTATTCCCTGCATGTATGCAAGTGCACCTGTGTCATACAATGCCTGTGGAGGTCAGAAGAGGTGTCAGATTTTCTGGAACTGGAGTTACTGATGCTTGTTAACCACCATGTGTGTGCTGGGAATTGAACCAAATACTCTATAAGAGCCATCAGTGCTCTTAGCTGCTGAGCCGTCTCTCATTTATACTCAGCCTTACCTGTGCACATAGACATCACACAGACATATACAGCTCTGTAACTTGCATTCACTTTCTACACCCTAAAGGTATTGCAATTATGTATTATATACAGTTGAACTTCTGTTTCCATGTCTAAAAAATTCCACCAATAATTGAAAATATTGGAACAAATTACATGTATATCTAAACTGTACTGTTTTTGCCTGGTCATTGTCTAGGCAATATAGGAAAACTACACAGCCAGCGCTTAAGCAGCATTAGTTAAGTAATTAAGCTACAAGTTACTTTTAATTTTTAAGAAGTGAAGAGTTAATATGAAAAAAAAAACTCTATTGTTCATAGACAAGCCTTGAATTTCATTGGGAATCCTGGAATCAATCCACTATGGATGATAACAAATAGCTATATTTATGAATTTTATAGCCTAATTTTACTTAACACAATGTCACAAAACAATAATTAGTTAAAAAGTTTTCTACTAGAAATTCACTTCAAGGAAGACATAATAACTCAAGCATAAGGAGGTATTAATAAAATAACTACTTTGCTAACTGATTTTTCATCAGCCTTCTTGACATTAAAAATAATTCATGAAGACTGTTTTTATCAGATCTGTGGAGACAATGGAAAATCCCAAGAATAATCAGGAATAATAGTTGAGAAACTTGTAATTCTGTCCCTCACTGGCAACAAGCTCTCTGTTTCTACTGGGTGCAAAGAATTGCCTGGTGGGTCATCAAAATCATTTTTGATGATTGGACATGCATGAAAAGTTCAGATTTTTAGAATGGGACCCAAAGATTATGATATTACTCAGAGGCCATATTTAGTGTTTGTATCTGTGAGACATGATGACCAAGCTCCAACCAACACTGTTGGTGTGGCAAAGGCAGAATTAAACTTCTTAAAATAGTCCTGGGTCAACATTAAAAATTAGTGTGAGAACCTAGCTTTTACGAAGAGTGGGCAGCACTGGGAAGCTAGAAATGTTAGAGGGAATTTTAAAAAGGAGGGAATGACAACTAAATACACTTAACTACTGAACTCTCTATGGGCATGGTGGTTTAATCCCAACACTTGGGAGGCTGGGACAGAAAAAAACAAGAGTTTGAGGCTAGCCTGGACTGAATAGTGAAATGATATCTTACAAACAAACAAAAGCCCCCAACGAACAAGTAAATTGAACTTGAAAAACAAAACCCATGTAAGTGGCCAGAAGGTGGAGTTGCTAGATAGTGGTATCCCTGTGAAAATTAAAAAGGTCAGCATTTCATACAGTCTTCACATCTGTTCACTAATACTCCACTGAAGGCATATATAAATAATTAAAATAATTTGTGAAAGTGCTTAAGTTTTCTAGGATGTAGAATGGAGTTTTCTTAAAAGTCAACAGCCAAGTAGAAGAGGGACTTTATTGAATGTTGAAGGAACTACCCCCTGAGTGTTTATCTATGAGGTGAATAATGTAGGACAATGGTAGACGGGAACAACAATGAGGCATGGCCCAGAGTCTGGCATTTCTGTACAACTAGCTCGCCAGACTCTGATGAGTTTCTGCACAAAATCCTGCCATGTCCCCAAAGGGCATACTTCTCCCCATTAAATTCTTCTTGAGAGCCTCGGGGTGAAGCCCAAATTATCTCCATCTGGGCAGAATCCAGAAAAGGGAAGGGGCAGTTGGCCTAAGAGTTAAGGATGCTGCCACTCTCCTCTACCCCATGCTTTTACACATAATATCCAGACTTCCTGTCTCTGAGATTAAATTGTACAAAACTTTAGAAATCAGGATAGTTTCATGTTTTCTTTCCAGAATCAAAGTCAGTTTCGCAGGCTAGGTATTCCTTTACTATTCCACCAATTTATATACATAACTAATGTAGATGATGGGTTATAAATGCATATGAGCTTGTAAACAGACACTCTTTTACCTTTAATCTTAGGATCAAAAGATGATACTTCCTCTTGATGCTCTCTGGGATCTATATATATATATATATATATATA